>CM038008.1:6219748-6819748 GCA_021234005.1 Nephelium lappaceum
AGTCAAGCCAACATTTCTTTACTAGTCAAAGAGAAAATCATAAGTCAATCTCTCGCTAGGATCTCATTAAACAAGAAAGGGAAGTATACCTTAATCTCCACTATGCTTATATACTTTATGTCATATCTACTTTTCCTAAGAGTTTATCTCCATCTATCCCTATTTGACTTAAGTGTCAGAGGGTCTTTCTGACAAACACTTGCATGTACTTGTAGACCTATAACTCATCACACTCAAGTGTTAATCTCCTAAGATCCACCTCATCCCTTACTAAGGACCAAAGCAAAGGTGAACCTAACCTACATCTAAGGTCATTTTAACATAGTAACTATCCAACAAAGGTGAGTCAAAAGACCCCGGGAACCACCTGGCGTCCTTTGGTTAACATTTCTAACGCTATTAAATATGTCTTCTACTATTAACTACTAGAGATCCCTTTTTACTCATTGGTACAAAAGATAATTTTTTGCATCAACAACAAATAAATAAATAAATAAATAATGTTTTTACTTTTTAGTTATAATTAAGAAAAAATTGTTTTTCATTTTCAAAAGCATATTTTATAAAACATGCATTCAAATGCATTTCTCACATTTTTTGTTTTTGAAAATGAAAAATGATATTTGAAAAATGGTTCCAAACACCACCTTAGGTTTTCATCTCATTTCATCATACTACCAATCTCATATGTGTGTGTGTGTACATAGGGTTGAGGGATCCAACTATTGTTATACACCAAAACTGAACGAAGTAACTATGGAACAAAGTTTATAATAATAATTAAGATGGTTATAAGTACTATATTATTTTTTAATCAACTATAGCTTCTCATACACGTATGACTTATACATAAAATTTGAATTATTGGTTTTAATAAATCATATATATATAGCATAATAATTTAAGTTGATTTGTTGGTTAAATTTTAGGATGAATAATATTTAGGGAAAAAAAATAAAAAAGATATTCACATAATATCACCACCCCAAATTTATACAAACAATTATTTTTTTTTTTAATAGGGTCATATACAAATTGAATAACATTATTGAGCCAATTTAGTTTATTCAATTATAATTAAATTGTTATTTTAATAAAAAGGTAAAAGATATGTCAATGAAATCCTATTTTATATATATATATATATATATATATATATTGGTGAGTAGGGTGGGCAGGTTGGGCAGGCGGCGGGAATATAAATTATAACATAATTTTTCAACTATTAAATTGAAAAATATTTAATGATGCAAATTTATTTATTTACTTTTTTTTTAAGAAGATAAGAGTTGTTTACACTAGATAAATGTATGTGTATTAATTTCTCTCTCTTCACTCACCTTCTTTCTTATTCTCTTTTTCCTTTATTTATTTATTTTTTAATTGACTTCAGATTTTGGGTTATTCTAATTAATATGCTTGTTTAAATAATTAATATGTTTATTTAAACATATGCAAATGGATCTTGTTTGAAAGTTTATGTATTTTTTTTTCAAGAAAGTTCGAAAGTTTATGTTGAGAGCTTTATATTTATATATTGTTTGCGATTTAGTTAACTGAATAGAGAGAAAAGAAAAAATGAAAATTGGATTTATAATTTTTTTATTTGATTTGATGGATGATTGGGATAAAAAAGGTAGAGATAAAATAGGGTGAAATATCAATTTAAAATTAACAATTAATCTACAACATTCAATATTGTTCAATCCAATAGCAACAAATTGCATCCCCCTATCATGCATATATATATATATATATATCTCATAATTCTACTATCAGTACTTCCTAATTTTCAACCATTTTTTGACCATTAGATTGAACAATATTTAATGGTGCAAATTTATTTATTATTTCTTTTTTGAGAAGATAAGAGTTGTTTATTCCAAATAATTGTATGTGCATTAATTTCTCTCTCTTCACTCACCTTCTTTCATATTCTCTTTTTCCTTTATTTATTTATGTTTTAATTGATTTCCTATTTTGGGTTATTCTAATCAGTATGTTTGTCCAAAGATATGCGATATAGATCTTGTATGAAAGTTTATGTGTTTTTTTTTTCCTTAGAAAGTTTGAAAGTTTATGTTGAATGCTTCAAATCCATATATTGCTTACAATATGGATTTTGTTTGAAAGTTTATATATATATATATATATTTAAGAAAGTTTGAAAATTTATATTGAGAGCTTCAAATTTATATGTTATTTGCATGATTTAGTTAACTGAATAGAGAGAAAAGATAAACGAAAATTTGATTTATAAATTTTTTATTTGGTCTAATGGATGATTGGGATAGAAAAGATAAAGATAAAATAGGGTGAAGTGTATCAATTCAAAATTAACAATTAATCTACAACATTCAATACTTTTCAATCAATAGCAACAAATTGTGTTCCCCAATCATGCCTATATACATATATATATATATACATAGTAATTCTACTATCAGTACTTCATAACTTTATAAAATTAAGACGAACCAATTAAATTCATCCATTGCATTTAAATTAAATAGGAAAGAGAATGCGATGGATGAATTTGATTGGTTTGTCCTAACTTTTTAAAGTTAGAAAGTACTGATGATAGAATTATTCTCTTTTTCTTTATATAATATATATATATATATAAACATTCTACAATATACTAGAGGTATCAATACACTTGACAAAAAAAAAAGAAAGTAATTGTATTTTAAAATTGCTGATTATAATATATTATATCTGATTACAACTTAGCATGTTTAATTATAATCAGTAAATATAATTTTATCTGTCGGTTGTTGTAAATGTGATTTGACTCATTTAGTTTTAATAACATATAATAAATTATAATCAGTAATTTTATAATACAATTATTATTATTATTATTTTGTCAAGTATATCGATACTCTAAATATACCCAATGAGACTTGATATATATGATTATTTTATCCAACCACTAACTTTATCCCTCAATTAAGGTCATTGGATTGGTTATAAGGGTGGTTATTTATGTCAATCTAAGGGCTCTAATTGAGGCGTAAAGTTAATGGTTGGATTACCCCTCAATTGAAGTTCTTGGATTGGTTGTAAGGATGATTATTGATGTCAATCTAATGGCTCTAATTAAGAGGTAAAGTTAATAGTTGGGTAAGGTAGTTAAACCTCTCTATATATATATATATATATAGTAATTCTACCATCAGTACTTCAAAATTATAACCAAACAATAATGGATAGAAAAAATGAAGACAAAAATGGAAATCAATAATTATATTATATTAGAGTAATAAATCTTCTAACTTGATTGTTGTGTAATGTGCAGATAAATCTTACAGATAGATAAATTACGAATTTTATTATTCTAATATAATATAATTATTTATTTCTATTTTTGTCTTCTCTTTTTATGTCTATTAGATCTAATCTACAATTGAAATTATTTGGTCATAACCTTTTTTATAAAGTTAGAAGTTACTGATAATAGAATTACTATATATATATATAACTGGTTGCAAAGAGAAATATAGAGTATTGTATGCGGTAATCTGTATATGACTTTTTTGTTTGCTAACAATATTTTAACAAGAAAATAAATACACTTGCTTTTATACAAAGTAATCAAGCAAAAATCAAGAGTATGATAAACAAATTGATCTATTTATTCATTTAATTAAAAACAATGCTATCTAATTATTTTGGACTACTTGACTGTAAATATGTTTTATGTTATGCATGTATTGAAAGATGTCTAAGAGATATATCATCTCTAATAGATAGTTATGTACCTCTCTATAATTCAAGGTATTTGGGTTTAATTCTCATCGAACTCATATTTACACTTTGTGTGGTTAGTTTTATCTCTCTATAATGAACATAGTTATTTTTTATTTATGAGAGTAGATGTTTGAGTTGTATAAATACCATTTGATTGTGATATGTTTATGTAGTTTGAGTCTTAAAAAGAAAAAAAAAAAAAAAAAAGAGAAAAGGAGAAAAATATGTCAAGATAAAATAGGCTTCCATATCACAAGTTCTTTAATACTATTCGACGTACTTTTTTTTTTCACTTAAAAAATTTCTCGGATATGATATGAAGTTTAATAAATTCATAAATAAATTAATCAAGAAGATCATTTAATAGTAAATGGAAAGTCAATAGTGTAACATAACATTTTGTGTGCCTCATCTAGTAAGCATTATAGGACGTGGAAATCCAAAGTGTAGGCTTTATGGTCTCAATGCAAAAAAAGTGGGGTTTCTTTTTAAAGACTTTTGATTGAAAAGGAAAAAAAGGAGAAGAGTGTGATCATCATCCAAAGGATTTTAACAGTTATGGACATTGCCTATGTAATGCTAGCCAACGACAATCCTACCCTTTTAATTCTCTCCATTAATGTGCCTTTTAAAGTTTTAGAAATTGTCATTGATTTGCTGTTGTTTATTGCAATTACTGTCTTAATCACAACCATCATAAATGGAAACTTCCTTTGTTGCAATTTTTGGCTTCTTGGTGGTTAAAAGTTGTTCTGGACATTTTATTGCTTGTTAGAGTAAATTACATTGTTATATTGAAAAGAGTAAATTACATTGTAAGTATTCTTTTAATACTAGTAACAGTTTTATTTATTTCATTTAAATTATATAAAACAAATATTATGAGTTTTAATTATTTGTGTACTGTTTCCAGTACAAACACTCTTTTAATGTACTCAAAATCTAAATGTTATTAAAGTCAATTTAACAAAGTTTTAACCACCGATAAAGTTTTGATCGAACTCGCTATCAATAAAGAGGAGAAGGTTAAGTATGCAAATAAATTTGAGTGCAAGGTTTGGTTTATACTTAATGGATTCAATTGAGGTGTAACAAAAAAGAAATATAAATAATTACATTGATATATAAGAGTTTGTTTATCATTCTATTTCTTTTTTTTTAAATAACCTCTAAGACACATCTACTTGAATTTATAACATTAATGGACTGAATTAGTTTTTTTTTTTTTTATTATTACCAAATTACATTAAACGATACTTCTAAAGTTATGTATTAATTTAAGAAAGTTTTATTAAAATATAAAAAGTAAATTTATCTTAAATATGGCCTTCAAGGATCAAAAACACCTTATCAATTTTCTTTAATTATTCGATCATTCTAAATAAAAACCTCAATCATATTTTTTTTTTTTAGAAATATATAATTTTGTTTTGAAAAGGGAAAAAGTCAGAATTGCTCAAAATGTTATATAAAAAAGACGAATAATTTGTAATAAATAAATAAATTAAAAAAAAAAAAAAAAGACTTATGATTTGAATGATGTAAGAATGGCTGCAGTGGCGGGGCTGTGGGAGTGCCCACAGGGGCCATGGCATTGGCAACCCCCAACCGATTGATTTTTTTATCTTTATGTTTTTTTTTTTTTTAAATAATTTATGATTTTTTGTATGTAATATATATTATTAAAATCCAATTAACTCCTCAAATTGATTATTATTACTTTAATTAAAGCCACATAAATGACAATCAAAATTGTCTAAAAACACAAAAATTTGCTTTCCATTATGTTTTAAAATGAAAACATATTTTTAAAATGACGTTTTTAAAAAGAGTAATGTTAGAGTTTTCAAATAAATATTCAAATTCATATCCAAATAATATGATATATGAGTTATCAATATCTTATAAATTATGAGATGATGTAATAATTAATAGGATGTTGACAATTCGAATGTCATGTTATTTGGGTAAAAAATTTGAAAAACATACATTACTTTTTTTAAAATATAATGTGTTTGGTTGAATTTCTCAAAAATTGTTTCCAAAAATTGAAAATGATGTAAAAATGTTTGGTATTTTTTTTTTTTTAAAAAAAATGAGTTATCGTTGTTTGGAAAGTTAAATAGTGGTTTGTTTTGAAAATTTATTTTGGAAATGAAGAAAATATATATATATATAATTATTATTATTGTTTTTACAAATGTTTGGAGGAGAAATTAGCTTCATAAAATTAAAATGGACTCAGACTATAAAACTCAGTAATTTATAAAATCGGTCTATAAGAGAGGCCCAAAAGAAGGACAAGCCTAAAGGACGAGCCCAAAGAACCAATCCAAAGGGACGCCAGAACCACTAGCCTAACCATTTTAGATGGAGATGAGAGTCCAAAACACCCTTAACAAATGGCGCAAGAGTGACTATAAAAAGGCTCTATTTTGAAAGTCAAATACCAAACACACACCCCTCCCCACCCCCAAACCCCCTTCTTCCCCCCACCTCACTTGACAAGCCCCTGCATAATTAGAGTTGTAAGGAGCTCAAGTTTGGCAGGCAAGCCTGATTAAGACAGATAGTTAAATATGTCAAGTACCAGATTACTAAGAAAAAAAAAATGAACCAGAGCTTGCCACGTGGACCGATCTTAGAGCTAACAAACAAGACATAAGAAATAGTAGCAGATGAGAAAATGACATGACAACCAGGGAAGTTGACCACTAGATAAGTAGATTGTAAAAAAATCAGACATGCTAGAGGAGAAAAAATCAAGACCGAGGAAGTCTTTGACCAGCAAGAAGTGTAGACCGGGGAGAAAAATCAGACATGCTAAAGAAGAAAAAGATGAGATCAGGGAAGTCTTGACCAGCAAGAAATGTAGACGTTAAAACACCAAGACCAAGCAATGAGGTTATATATAAATGCATTGTTTCGTCAGGACAAGAAACATCAAGTCTAAAGACCTTAGAAACTCCGAAAAGCTCTTTTAGGGGTTTTTTTCTCTAAAATTCAAAGGATCTCAATTTGCTCTCATCTAAAGAGTGATATCTCCATGACTCATCCATATGAAGGGCTAATGGTTGAAGAAATAACATAAACTTTCACTCACTAAGGAAATCTCATCACCCTCTGGGAAATCTAGGTGCATCAAATTTACTTTTCGGACTATTAGAGGATTTATATCATTTAAGTAAAGCTATCGTATCTTTTCTAGTCAACGAGGAGATTATAAGTCAATCTCTCACTAAGATCTCATTAAACATAAAAAGGAAGTATACCTTAATCTCCATTATTCTTATATACTTTATGTCATATTTACTTTTCCTAAGAGTTTGTCTCCGTCTATCCCTATTTGTCTTAAGTGTCGGAAGGTCTTTACCGACAAACACTTGCATGTACTTGTAGACCTATAACTCATCACGCTTAGGTGTTAATCCCCTAAGATCCACCTCATCCCTTGCTAGGGACCAGAACACCTCATCCCTTGCTAAGGACCAGAGCAAAAGTGGACCTAACTTACATCTAAGGTCGTTCTAGTCCGGTAACTATCTAACGAAGATGAGTCAAATGACCCCAGGCACCACTTGGTGTCTTTTGGTCCTAACATCTCTAACGCTATTAAGGATGTATTCTACCATCAATTACTAGAGATCCCTTTTTACTCATTGGTGCAAAAGATAATTTTTTGCATCAACAACAAATAAATAAATAAATGTTTTTACTTTTTAGTTATAATTAAGAAAAAACTATTTTTCATCTTCGAAAGCGTATTTTATAAAACATGCATCCAAATACGTTTCTCACATTTTTTATTTTTGAAAATGAAAAATGATTTTTAAAAAATGGTTCCAAACACCACCTTAGGTTTTCATCTCGTTTCATCATACAACCAATCTTCATATGGGTGTGTGTGTACCATGAGGGATGCAACTGTTGTTATACACCAAAACCGATCGAAGTAACTAAATGGAAAAAAATTTATAATAAAAGTAACGGTAAATTCTTTAAATATATTGCTTAAATTTATATTCAAATTAAAGATATATCAATGTAAATTGTCAATACCAGGTAAATAATAAGGTGATGCGATGAGAAATATATGGTAACTATTGCATAACATATCATTTGAGAAAATTTTTTAATAAATGTAACGTTCCTCATATAAATAGTCAATATAATTGGTGTATAAACAATTGAAATGTGATAAATGATAAGAAATAAGTGAAACGAAATATCAAATATGCAAATATAGTTTAACATTAACCATACCTCTCAATTAATATTAAACTTCAAATTAAAATTTTTAAGTTATTTTTTATCTCAAACGATGTGTACTTTTGTTCTCATGTTTATAGTGGAAGGCTAAAGTCTCATATGTGTTACCTTGTAAGTGTGAGAAGACCCATAGGATACTAATGTAATAGTAGATGTAACTTAGTAGTAATAGCACCTCTGATATTAAAGATTCAAGTTTAATCGACAATAATTGACATGAGAAATTGTCTTAATAAGTTTCATATATTATCACAAGAACACGTTCCCTCTCTTGTAATTTCTGATTTAAACACGTTTATATAGTGCTTTAACACCCTAAGACAGTTTCCTTAAGAGTTACAGTGTTTACCATCGGGTCAAATCCAATTTTTTGACATTCTGCATACAAACCCAAACAACAACATAAATTACAATAAAAATTTTAGAACAGTGAGAGAATCTAATTGACTAAATTATCCATTTTCAAACAAAAACAATGCAAGATTATTATTATTATTATTATTTTGAGGGAAATACAAGATTAATTTTGGAGACAATTGTACAGAAATAAACAACAATAAAGTAAAATGAGAAAGAGGAGGACCTGAAATTAAAAAAAGAAAGAGCAGGAAGAGAAGGACAGAAAGAGAATCTGATGGCAAGGGGAAATGATTACGAGAGTAATTTGGACATTTCACAAAACCCTATATTATTATTATTATTATTATTTTATATTATTTTTGTACTGCAAAGATCGCTTTCAAGGACATCCAGGCCTTGTGGGGGTCCAGGTCCTTCCCACGTGACTCTATCATCTAAAAGATCTTTTATTTCGATTATTATAATTAAGAGTACCAAAGGAGTGATTGGATTTGTCTTGAAGCTCGTTTCAGCACTTTTGTTGTAATGTTAGTCAAAACACGCTTGAGGTTGTTTGTGAGTCTAGGGAAAGTGATTGATGAATTAAGACTTCTCCTTAAAACCAACCACTTTAATTCCCTAATTTTATTTGTATATATTTTTGCTTTTTTTTTGTTAACATTTTTAATTAATTTTCTTACTAGCTTGTTTATGAAATGGATTTCTCAAGTAAACTATGCAAGAGGTACTGATTTGTAATTTAGATTTATATAATTGTTTTCTTTTAAAAGTAAGAGATATAGCAATTTTGGAAAGGAAGCTTATCGGTTAGATTATTAAAAATTCATAAATATATAAAATAAAGAAAAATTATATGCAGTTATATCTAAATTATTTTTAAGAAACTAGAAGTATATATTAATTAAAGATTAATAATATCACACTATTATTCACCACCTCATTTTATTATTCATGTGATTGTTATAAACAGGAAACTTCAAAATAATGTCAACATTTTCGTCTATGATAATAATTGATTTGTGATGGCTGTATCATTTGCCTTCTTATATTCACATGATAGTTAGGTATGAGACATCATCTAAGATGAAGATATTGATATAGTTTTTCTTGGGAAAAGTGGCACATTGATAGAACTATTCGGGAATAAATAATTTGGAAAGGAGCAAATATACCACTAACTAGCCCTCATTTTTTTAATAATAACATAACTTTCAACTTTTACTCTTCAAGTACCCTGTTATTCCCTATTACTAGTTGATCGCCAAAGATTTTATCAAAATTTATATAAGAAAATAAAAATAATATATTAAATAATAAAAATCAAGCTATTAAATAATAAAATTCAAACTAGGAAAAATGAAGACCACTATGGCAACTCTTGTTACGCAAATGAGGATTGAGGTATGGATACCAATCATATTATAGGAGGATCTTGGCCTTCTCCCAAACTTGGGAGGATGCACTGTAGCCTCCTCTATTTAGGAGGTTTGCAACATTCTCTTATTTGTACAAAGTAACCATTAATAGTACTAGATGTCATTTAACTGCTAATGAAATTAAATATTATTTTGTTATAATAAAATCGAAGATAAAATAGCAAATTATACAGTACCTACCTAGCTTTTTACAAAGGGATATAACTTTTCCATTAAACAACACATTACCCCCAGTAGTTAGTCAAGGTAGAGGTTTGATGATTTGTTCTATATACAATGACCAAAACGTCCCTCAATATTATTAAATGATTAATTAAATAAAAATATGATCAAAAATAAAAATATTTTTCAAAGAAAATAAAGAAGAAGTTATTATCTCCACCGTCCATCATTTGATGGACGATGAGATTAAGTGTCTATTTTTTTTTATTAAAAAAAAAGAACTACAAAAAAAATAATAAATAAATATGGAGATCCAATCTTTAGATAACATTATTTTCTTCCTTCTGATTATCTTTGCTTCTTCCTCCATCCTTTGCCATCCTCTTCTTCTTTCTTCTTCCACTTCTTTCCCATCACTCTTATTCCACTTCTTCATCCTTCAACAACCCAGAACCATAACCCTTTGTCCATCAATATCAACATATTCAAACTTCATCATCAACATCATCAAAAATCAAAACACACAACCCTAATCACAATCATCAAAACCTAGAACATCCACATAACCCGAATCTCTAAAACAATAATCAAACAATTAAAAAAAAAAACCTATCATGCCCAAATATGAAGAATGCAATTGAGACCCTTGAGTCTCTTTCACCGGAGACTAGACCAAGGGTCTCCGACAATGGAAACTCAATTTACATCATGTGGAGACTTGAAATAGTCTCCAAGCAACGAAGACTCTCCATCATATCCACTATGTAATGGAGATAGGGTCTCTTGGAAGACCCATGCCTTCATCACTGAAATCATTGATGGGGTACTTGAGCCAGAGATGGGATCTTTCGGATGGTTTTTGTTTTGTTTTATTTTTTTTTAATTTTTACCCTCCATCTCAAAAAATAGATGGTGAAGATTTACTATTTTTATACTTTCATAATTTTATTTTTCAACTTTTTATTAAATCAATTTTTAAAATCATTAAAGGGCATTTTGGTTATTTATTAAATAAACAGTCAAATGCTAAGATTGACCGATTTTGACTGACGGAAAGGAGGTAAAGTGTAATTAAAAGGTAAACTTACATTCCTTTATAAAAAGGCAAATCTCAGGTACTGATGTGCAATTTAGTCTAAATTAATTCAATTTTTCAAAATAAAAAGTTGTTTATAATAACTAAAAGGTTGTTTATATATTTCCAATCAGTAACATCCCACACGTCACAATCGAATATACACAATTCTATTTTTATTTTGTTTGGCTTTAGTTTTATCGTTTCGTTTTGGTGCTGCTGACAGTGTCATGTTTTAGGCGTTTGATTCTATCTCTTTATCTTTATCCAGATACAAGTTAGAATTATTAGTTCATGTCTATGTTCCAAAGAAAAAAAAAAAGAATTTGGTAGTGTAGTGACGAAATTTTTTTGGGAACTAAGACATCGACAAACTTGTTTGGTGATAGTTATCCTTATTGAGATATAATATCTATGGTACAGATGAGGCTTTCTTTATCTCTTGGAAATTATAATTGTACACATACAGTTCTTAGTTCGTGATACAATTGGTCTTTTGAGATCTGATAGTTCACAAAACCGAGAGTCTGATTCCCTGAAGACCAAACTTTGGCCTGTTAAGGAGGAAACACAAAATCAAGCAAAGTATACATTAATAGAAAATAAAAGACATAAGAGTTTTTATGTGGTTCAACGAGCTTCAATGTTTACCCAGTATATCAATATCAGTACCTTTTTCACTACAAAATAAAATTTACAAATAAAACTCTTTGTTTTGCTCTGTCACAAACTCACACATGGAGACCCAAATTTATAGTTTGATACCATGAAAACTTCTAATTAGATAGGAAAACCTTCTTATGCAAGAAACTGAAATATTTCTTTCACAAGATTCCCTATTCAATCAAATTACTTCTTCTGCAAAGAATTAAAGAAGGGCACTATCCCAAAGTCCTGCGTGCTGATGAGGTAGTTCGACCTCCAATGCTTTCACTTAGCAGTATAATTCTGAACTCAATCTAATTCGACCTCGAACGCGTTTGCATAGCAATATAATTATGAATTCAACTCCCAATGAATCTATAAATTTATTTAGTGTCATCATAATTCTAAATTAAATCCTCAATGCGTCTACTTATCTCTACAATACTGAATCATAGGTAACATTGAATTTCGAATTCAAATTTCATATTCCAATCTGACCTTCAAATGACGTTCATTTACCTCTCATTGAAATGGTTAACAAATAATACATCACTTTGTTTGAGATAAAGTGAAATGCCTTGTTATTATTATTATTATTATTATTTTTTAACGTTTTCAAGTACTACATCACGAAGCTGCAATATAACAGCACGCAGTTAATTCCAGTCTAAAGAAGTTGTTGGCATAAAACGACAACACGATTGATCTCTTGTGGGATAGCTAGGTCCACTAGCTAGTACCGTGATTGTATTACAATTAAATGTAAAATTACAATATTCTACGTTCCTCACTGTCTCTTTGCAGGAAAACTTTAACGAACAAAAATTCCTGAAGTTGCAAAATGTATACACAATCTCATATCAAAATGAAGCGAGAAAGTGGTTGATATAACGGAAACTCAAAACTCTGTTTCAACTGAACTAACAAGGACAGGAATTTCTTCAAAAAATAAAAATAAAAAAGAAAAGAACAGGAACGAGATCAAGGGGAACCCTCTCTCTCTATATATGTATATACACATATTAATTCTTTTCTTCTCATGGACAAACATATAATTAATTCAGTATCTCAGTTATTTATTTATTTTATTCATTTTAATTTAGTAAATAACTGTTTATATTTAATAAATGGTTCATATATAATGTACATGCACGGACTTTATTAATTTCTAGACGTCCTCTGTATATATATATGAGTCTTCACATGTATTTGTGATCTTTGTTTGCCAAATATATATTGATGTTATTGTAGGAACAAAATGACATGTTAGAATATATGTAGAGCAATTTGAATGACACATTGGACATGGTCAAAGTTTACCCTACCCTACGGACTCGAGTCCATTGATGCAAAGTCATGATGATCATATGCATGATATATATATATATATATATGGAACATCATAAATACATCACGTGAGTAGCATAAATACGTAAACAGGAACAACAAATCACTAGTGAGTGCTTATTTTTCGTTTTCTTTTTCCAAGTACATTCAATGGTATTATAGTTTTTAATTTTCAAAATCTCTATGCCCCGTTTTTTGTCCAGTCCCATAACCGAAACTTAATATTGCTAGACGAATAGAAGATTAGTGTTGTAACGAGCACAACTTGTTATGAGTCTTAAATTTGTAGGAAAATAAAATGCAGATGTGGGTACCTAAGAACTGTAGTTAACACTGGCGTTGTGAATGAAGAGGAGGGAACAGAGGAACAGGATGGAGAATTAGGCGGATCGGGAGTCCCTTGAAGGTGAGCATGGGCTCAATAAAGGCCTAATAATGGGTCTCCATCAACCAAAACACATCTCTAGACGGTTGTAGGGGACCTATAGTATTTTGGAGCCATTGTGATATGACTAATGACCTTTATTTGTAGGTCAACCAATGCATGGAATAATTGATTGGGGTTGCTTGCTTATAGGATAAACTCCATGCTTTCACACGGACTATTTCAACAATCAAACCACATTATTTTTATTCATTTTCTTTGAATAAAATGTTTATAGATTAGAAGCATGAAAAGATTTAGAAGATATCTTGGAATAAAATAAGTATCTATAAAAATTTTATTATTTTAGATGAAGTGTTTTTAGAATATAAATATAAAATATATATATAATAATAATAATTGTAGGAAGAAAATCTCAAAGTAATAAAAGCATTTACGCTTTTGTTTCGCAACAAGTTGCATTGGGCATGGCAATTGTGTAAATTACATGAAAGTATTGTGTACCCACTAATGATCTAGTTAGTAATGTTAACTATCATCTGTTATTATTAATAATATTTTCTACTAGTGAAAGAATGTTTCCATACCTACTTTATAATATTTAACTGAAATTGAATGGGCAAAAATTTCTATTCCAATCAAATAATACTCATAAGTCACAATACACGTAATATCAAATAGAATCCAATAACCCCGAGCCATTAAGTAAATATTATTCATTTCATACTCCAGTAATCTTTCACTCTCATAAATTTGCTTCGAAACTTGAGTTTCACACAAATATCCTTCATCCTTGAAATTAATATATATATATATATATAAGTCCAGTCCAAGAAATCACTTACTAAGGGTGTGATGTATATTGTACGCTAACAAAAAGTATAATTTAAAAAAAAAAATCTCCAAATTCAATAACTCAAAAGGCCATGTAAATTGGGCCAGAGCCCAATGTTAGATCCAATCCAGTTTGGGTTGAAACCAGAAGTAAGTGTTAAAATTGCTCCCGCCACACAAAAATCACCACGTGCTCCTCCTCCTCCGTCCTCCATGGCCACAACCCTCCAAGCCCTGCGGACCTCTCTGCTCTCTGACATCCGATTCCAGCTTTCTCTCAATTTCGACCATCAAACCTCGTCCTCGACTTGCCACCGCCATTTCATCTTCAAAATCAACACTTAGGGCTATCAGTAGTAGAGGACGTCCCCGTCTCCTTGTAAGAGCCTCCGCCGCCGAATTCACGGCGAGTGTCGCTGACTCGCTCGGTGATGTCAGAATTTTCACAGCTACTGGTGATGAAGTCTTGTTCAAGGACCTCTGGGATCAGACTGAGGTTTCTTTCTGTTCTCCTTTATATTTATCAAATGTTTGCTTTGTTATGCTTTTGAAGCATTTAATTCTTATGCAAATTTATTGTTATCAACATTTGAACAATTTAGAGATATTTTTAGAATTGTATTCAACAAAACCTATATCTTTTGCAATCCAAACATAATATCTTTTTGACTGATTTACAAAGCATTCTCATTGTTTGTTACAGGGAGTGGCTGTTGTTGCACTTTTGAGACACTTTGGATGTCCTTGCTGGTAACTATTCTTTGTCAAAAGCATTTGAGAATCAAAGTTTAAAAATGTTTTATCTCATTACTGATGTGATTACTCTTCTCAAGCTGGGAACTTGCCTCAGCTTTAAAAGAATCGAAAGCGAGATTTGATTCAGCCGGTGTGAAACTAATTGCAGTTGGTGTTGGTGCTCCTAATAAAGCTCGAATTCTGGCAGAGCGGGTACGTTTTTCTTATGCTTGATGATACATGATGTTTACTATCAGTTTTTTTAAGTTTCTAGATTGATGAAGACGACTTTGAGTGACTGAATTACTGATATTATACATGGTATGATATTAATCTGGATTGTAGGTTAGGCATGTAGACTGTCCTACTAGCAGTTGTTAAATGGGACTGAAAGTATGAAAAGAAGGAAAAACAGATGCTTTTGTATTGTGTATCAAGCTGCCATATTATGCTATTAATCACAGTGTGCCTGTCGTCACACAACCTAATCAGATTATGATGGAGCTTATGATTCAAGCGAAAGCAAAATCCGATCTGTGTTTAGATTACTATGGTTAATTCCCAGGATCATGAGAAAACGTAAACTAAGGGCATTAGCATTAAATGAAGTATATGTCAACATATGGAGACTTAGCATGATTTAGATTACTATGGTTCGCTTCCAGTATTAGACTTTATGAGAAAAATTATAGTAACGGCGTTAGCACTAAATGGAGTATGTGTCAACGTAGGGAGATTCAACATGATGGGATTTCTTATGTAGTGACAACAATTTGGTATCATTAAAAATTTTTGGTTGTTAAAAGCCTGTGGCCATATATAGCTGCTGCTGCCATGTGTTGTAGCTTGGTTTTATAATAAAGAGCCAACTGCTCAAATAGGCTTGACTGAATGACTCTAGCCATTTATTCATTTATAGGCTAGAAATGCCGAGATCTATAAAAGCATCTTACATTAAGAGATTGAGTTAATTTGGTTAATTCTTATTCAGATAATCAGACATGCCTCATCACATTCATTAGCCTAGATCTGTTTAAATTTTCATTTCATGTGCTAATGCCTGGTTAACCAAATTAAATTACTTGCTTCCGTAATAAAGAAAAGTTGCTTACAACTATTAATTCCACATTTTGGAGCTACCTGATAAAGGGCTGATAGGTTTGGTTTTTAAAATACTTTTTGGTTTCTTTTGTTTTAAGAAGGTAGTATGAATTTTTCTTTTTTCCTGATTGCACTATAAAATGATAATATTTGTTGATTATTTTGAATTGTTTCCTTTTGTTAAGTTTCTTGGAGGTCAATGGTAAAGTTAGATGCTAGGACCTGTATGTGAATTTAAGCTTTTGCTGTCTTTTTAGAATTTAGTTTGATTTGATTATTCACTGTTCAGTTTCACACTGTATCATGCCCTGTATCACACTGTATCACACTGTATCTTTTTAGAATTGTTGTGAAATCTTTTGAATCTATTCTTCGTTGCAACTTCCTTTTTCTTGAAAAAAATGTATGTTGAGTGCCCTGGGCTCAGTCTTAGCTAGTGGAACTTTTGTGTTTTATAGTATGAGGAACCATACAGAGATAGCTCATTTCAATTTTTTATGTATTAAAGAATCAAGTAGATGGTACCAGTATGGCTTTCAAATAATGTTAATTAGCTTTATTTCCCCATAATATTTGTACGGTTTGGATGTATCATGTACATTTCAAGCGCATCGACTTAAGTCCACTGATGAACTAAAAGTTCTAAGTAAAGCAAAATGTTTGATGATCTTTCTTCAGACTAAATAATTGACACCTTTGAGATATGCTTGCAGTGGCAGAAATTATGAATATTTGAAATGCTGACAACATTTTTGCCAGGATCAAAGACTTGATTGCATGCATAGACTGTGCATTTTACATGTCAGCATTTAATTTTCTTGATCTTTGGGGCTGATTCACTCTTCTTCTTCTTCTTGTATGTTCAGTTACCGTTTCCAATGGATTGCCTTTATGCTGATCCTGATCGCAAGGTAATACAGCTTGCATTAAGTATCTTCTTTGGTTTATTGTAAATTCTGACATTCTCTTTCTTTGACGCTAGGCATATGATCTTTTGGGCTTATACTATGGTGTTGGCCGTACATTCTTCAATCCAGCTAGTGTAATCGATTTTCTTCTCCTTGCTTTTTACAAAGCACAAGTGTTTTGAGGGTATTCACCTAGTATGGTGTATGACATGCAAATGTTTCTGTCAGGCTAAGGTGTTTTCGAGATTTGAGGCTCTGCAGAAAGCTGTAAAAAACTATACCATTGAAGCCACCCCAGATGATAGAAGCGGTGTACTCCAACAGGTTTCATTTTAATTTCTTTCTGAAATAATACTTTTACATTAACTTGTTCCCAGGACACTGAATTATTTGCAATTGCTTTAGTCTAATTACTTTTTGTCTCCAGTAGGGTGGGATGTTCATATTCAAAGGGAAGCAATTGTTGTATGCATGGAAAGATGAAGGGACTGGTGATCATGCTCCCTTGGACGATGTCTTTGATATTTGCTGCAAGTTTCCAGTTGCATGAAGGTTTAGCGGTTAAGGCTTTTGACATCTGTGGTACACTCTCACTATACATAATTTCTTTGATATCTGCTGCGAATGCCAGTGTCATTAAATACTGTTTGGCTTTCCAGATAATCATATTGTGCCTGCTGTGTAGTTATTGCCAAAATCATTGACCATCATCTCGATTTACATGTGTATTGGTCATACGCCTATACACTGTTGTAAATTTGTAATTACAGACATGAGATTAATCATGTATGATCATTGTATTAAAATTCATATAAAACAGATGCATATGTGACTTGTATTTTTGTTTACAATGTAATCAAGGCAATAATACAAGGGGGCTTCTACACAAGCGAGTTTCAGGCTGAGTCATCGTATTATCATCTCTGGCTCCTGTCGTCTTTAGTGTACAGCCACATGATTTAGAGATCTGGTGAAACTAGTATGATGTTTGATATGCTAAGTGAATGCTGCAACAATGAACCAGTCTGTTTTAAGTTCAAATCTCATTAATTCTTCTTAGAGGTGACTTTCAGTTATGTAAGTAAATAGAAGGTACGGTTTCAAATTCAACCTTTTAACTTAAAAAAAACTGCTTATAGTAGAACGATTACAATCAATTTTGTTCCCCTCAATTAAGGAGCTACAAACTAATTTTGCTTTTGTTGTCATTCAATACCTGGTAAAGCGATTGATGAACATCTGACATCGTCCATGTTGTGAAGATGTATATTTTGGCAGATGTCTGGATCAAGGTCAGCTTGTTCAAAATTTTTTCTCTTTTCTTAGTGATACTTTTTCCTTTGATTTCTTTGAGATAATGTGAAAATGAGATAATAAGGAGATGAATTTTAAAATTACTTTGTTTGAAAAAGCTCTAAATATGTGATGATGTGCTCATAGATATAATCCAATTGATAACTACAACGCTTAGTAAAACTGAGGTCCTAAGTTTAAATCAAGGAAGGAAAAAAATAAAAGAAGGAAACTAAATATATTAGAAGCAGGACACTCAGATTGCTAAGTGCATTCAAGGCTAACTAATCATTGGATAGTAGCATCAAAGCAAAGGGAAAAAAAAAAAAAAAAGGGAAAAAAAATAGTAAAGCTGATGGCGTGAGATTAAAGCTGATGGCGTGAGTTTAATCTCTTCTGCTTGAGTCCGAGAAAAAAAAATTGACTTACAGTTTTAGAGCTGTTTAGATTTGTAAAAGAGGTCCTACAGGTCAGGATCAGGACTCAGTCAGGAGTCATGCCCTTACTCCATAAATTTAAAAATTCCCATATATATATATATACATATATTTCCCTTCGAAGCTTCCAACTCATTCCCAGTGACATTGTCAATTACGCGGTGGCCATAACTGTTTGTGGAATTTACAGAATGTAGACGTGCAGATTTGATCCTTCTTGTAGCTCGCTTCCGTTTGGTATTGGGCTTATCGGAATGTCCAATTATAGATGGTAAATTGCTAATGCACTTTTAGAGGAAGTACAAGTATTTTGAGCAGGTTGGTTGCCACTCTTTATTGCTCTACATCAAATGTAGCCCAATTTGGATCCTTAGCATTAGGAGCGATCCAAATTATTAAGGCATCGAAATCAGTATCCATATTAATGACATGATCTTTATGTTGCTGAACAGTTCACATAGTACAGGTGGCATGTCAGGATCATATTTTTATTTCGATAAGAATTAAGATTAGTTACTTTTTAGTTTTGAATTTGAATAAAGATAGTTATTAGATTCAAAATACAATTAGATTGTATTTAAATCTATCTTCTTATCTATTAGTTTTTACCTTTTATCTTGAATTATTGTTTATATGTTGAAGTTGCTATATAAATTGGAAACTTGTGGATAATAAAAGCTACTTTGCTTTGATCCTGAAAAATGTGTTAGTATTTGCTAGCATTTGGGATGTTCTGGTTTCCTAGAAGGAAACCAAATTTTGTTTGTGGTGTTATTGAAATGTGCTTGTATCAAAGTCGGACATGGAGCCGGTTATAGAGCACTTCAACTCTCATGTTGGGCTACCATTACACATGTTCAAGCAATGAAAATGTGCAATTTACGAGCTAGATTAAGATGTGTTAATAGTATGTATGGATGTAATATTATCACATTGATATTCAATTGAAGCCTGGCAAGGACGAAATGGTTACTATCAGGATCAAGTGGCGATAATGTTGACCAACTAATGTGGACATTGACTTTAGAAGCGTGGTGGAATGTTACAATCATATATTTATATATATATATGCTTTTTCCAATAAAATTAGTTTGTTTTTACTCACAAATAGATTGGCATGATGGTTCCAATCCCCCCATGTCTGCTTCTTCACAAAGCATTGATTGAGATCACATATCATTGTCCACAAAAAGTGGACAATTACTCTCTAACCCACCTGTGTGTAGACAAATTTTTAATATGTCTATCCAATTAAAAGATAGTTTTTACACTTAGCATGAGTCTATCTTTCGCCTATTAGAGAGTGGAGAATAATTAAGTGTTGATTTCTGAGCCGTTCTGTAAAATCCAGGTTTGACAGTTGTAAATATAATAGTTATGTAAAAAAAAAAAAGTATGTTTTTAGCTTTGAATTTAAACAAAGATAGATATTAGGTTTAAAATAGGATTAGATTGGATTTAAATTTTTCTCATTATCTATTAATTTTTACCTGGAATTATATTGTTTATAAATATGTTGAAGCTGCAGTATAAATTGGAAATTTATGGTTAATAAAAGTTAAGTAGCTTTGATATAGAAAAATGTATTAGTATTTGTTTAGCATTTGGGAGGCTTTGGTTTCCCTTGAAACGAATCAAATTTTATTTTTTGTGTTATTGAAATGTGACCGTAACATGGCACAGCTTGGCGTACAAGGTTATGAACCAACATTTTAATTTCATTGTTGAACCAACATTTGATTCATAGTCAACCTCCAAACCCCTCATCAAAGATTTATGAACATCAATGAGATCCTATTGGCCCCAAATCAATTTCCTTAAAGTTCGTGATAAGAGAACCCAATTGAACAAATCAATGTACTTTTGTCATACATAAAAGAGGGACATTTTTATGCAAAGAACATATTCAGACCGTTTCACACCAGTGGGCTTCTCTAGAATATTATCAAACTGATTTTTAAAGAAAAATGCTAGATGTTCTCTTAAACCACTTCAATGTTAAACTCATGACATGCCCGCCAAATCCTAGGTATAACAGCCATGAAAGCATCCCGGTTATGTGTTTTGTAGAGATAATTAATTTTCCCTATTAGAGCCAATTTCCAAAGCACCAGATATCCCAGTCCTTTATCATCTATAGACAAAGATTTACATAAATCTTCTATTTCTGAGGCAACCATTTATAAGAAATAAAAATAGTACAAATCAGCTACATTCACAAAGGATTGGAATACTAAATCCCAAGATCAAAATAACAACTTTCACAATCAGGCATAGACATTATAGGGAAAAGAATTTTCCTCCAGATAATTCTCTCTCTAAACTTTATAGTTTTTGGTTTCAGTTCCTTTCAAATATTTTAGTTAAATGTACTTTATGCGTCTTCCAAATTATAATTTTCCCAACTTAATTATGTTTTTAATTTAATATAAAAAGAAAAAAGTGATATGTCAAGTAAAATCTGAACTTTATCTTTGAGATCAGGGATAGTAAGTGTGAGATAAACACGTCCAGAAATCTTAATAAATAACTGTATATTTATATTATTATTATTATTAAATATACAATTAATTAATTCCGAATAATGATACAATATTTCCATGTGGCATAATATAACCGGTTGACGGTAAGTGTACGGACAATAGAAGGCCATAAAGCGAGAAGAGTTGAATTGAGTTTGATTTTGTTTAGAACTCATTTAAGTAATGTATGGAAAGCAGTCGAACTAGAAACTACAAACATAGTTGGCAAATTTTCCATTCTCTTTCTTTATTTTTCCTTTTTTGTTCTTCAATCTATCCTCACGCACGTTGCTTTTCCACTTCTCTGAAAACCCTATCAAGGGTTTGTTTTTTGCTTTTGTTTCTTGACATGGAATCCTCTGATCATAAAGTGAAGCTGTTTGTGGGTGGCCTTCCAAAAGAGGCCAACGAAGACGCTCTGAGAGATCACTTTAGCCAGTTTGGAGAAGTAGAGGAGTCTCTTATCATCAGAGAGAGGATTACTGGGACTGGAAGAGGCTTTGGTTTTGTCACCTTCACTGATTCATCAATGGTTGACAAAGCACTTCGTTTTGGAGATGAACATGATCATCGCATTCTTGGCAAAAAGGTTTTCTTTTCTTGTTTTTCTTTCCTGCTTCAACGTTTCGCGCCCTTTTTTTTTTTTGGTGGGTGTGTGTTTTTTTGTTTGTTATAGTGTTATTTTTGCATCTTGATTTCTTGTTTATTATTATTATTTTATATTTCTTTGTAGAACTGGCATTGAAGAATCTAGAGGTTCAATAAAATAGAATATCAATCTGATTTTATTTTCTCACATTCCGTTTCTAAAAAATAATAATATCTGTAGTAACTATCTTGTATTGTGGAGTAGAATAATGCCTTACACCGTTACACGTATAACATTTGAATTAACTTTAATGCGCTAATAAATTGACAATTAACAAGAGAGAGATTTTTTTTTTTCCAGAATACTATTATCATAGCACAAGTATATAAATGGTGGATGCGCTAAAGTTTGTTGATTCATATTGTCGATAATAATTTGATAATTATATGCATCTTGTAATTAATTATTTAATTAATTAGATTCATACTGTCGTTAGTGATTTGCTTAATTATATGCTCAATGCATAAATCCTTTGTTTTTTAATTGAAAAAAATAAAAAGATAATTCATAGAAATTATCTTTACAAATAATCAGTACAACTTTTAAGCAAACCCAAGCGATTAAAAAATCAGCAATGGAATTAAGAGAGAAAAGAAGAGGACGGCAAACTAATGAGACCGAAAAGAGAAGAACCCCATAGGAATATAGGTGGAGTTGCCTTTGGATGCAAATAGGTGAGTCTCACCAAACAAGATACTGTCTATTCAACATTATGTTTAATCTAATCCAACAAAAAATATCTTTTGATTTACGTAAGAATAATATAAATGTTATCGTATTTAAATAAATGATACTTTACTGTTATAATATTATATTATTTTTAAATTAAAAATTAATTTCATTGTATACTCTCCGCTTGAAAAAGGTAGATTTTTCACTTTGTACTTGACATACTTCTCAATCATCATATATGTCTTAATTTTGATTATTTTGATGTTTCATCATACATGTATTACCTTTTTTTATTTTATTATTATTTTTTTTTGGAGACATTTTAATAAGTATTGATTTTCTTTTGGTTAGAGATATGATGTTATCAATTTTGGCCTTGTAGGTCGATGTAAAACAAGCATTGCCAAGGGAAGAACAGTCAAATGGGTACATTGGTAATGGCAATAACCAATGTTGGAGAAAAAAGATTTTTGTGGGTGGTTTGCCAAATAACTTAACAACTGAAGAGTTTAGGAGCTACTTTGAGCAGTTTGGTACAGTCACTGATTCTGTTGTGATTTATGACAAATATACTAGCAGACCAAGGGGATTTGGATTCATCACTTTTGATTCGCAAGATGCCGCAGAAAAGGTTTTGAAGCAAAATTCATATGAACTGAAAAATAAAATGGTGGAGGTTAAAAGGGCTCAGCCTAAAGACCAGAATGAGAAGCACATGAACATTTATGATGCCTACCATACCTATATAGGCTATGATAATTCCCACTATAATTGTTGTGTACCATTTTTACCTTTTCTTGGCTATCCGGCAGTTCCAATGGTTCAACATTATTACTGCTGGAATCCTAGATTTTATGCTCCTAACTATGGCTGGGGATCACCAGCTTGTACTATGAACTATAGTACTATATACAATGGAAACTCAACTGGTGATAATAATCGTGGCAAGGTCAAGATTTCATATCCTGCAAAATCGCGAATTGTTATTGATGATTATTCATGTTCCAAAACCAATGCTGCCGAGGAGATTGATGATCCATCCAGTCCCAAAAGCAGTGTCGCGGAGATTCAGATAGGGGAGATTGAAATTGATGATTCATCACATCGCAAAAGCAGTATTATAGAGCCTCAAATTGCAGGGATTGATGATTCATTGGAGTTGGAAAATAATGCTACAGAGGTTACAAATGGAGTGGATGGTTCTTCTCCTAATCATGTAGTGGATGAGCAATGAGGTTAGTGAACAATTCTTGCCTATAACCTTTTCTTCATTTCATTATCTGCTGAATAGTTATGGATCCTCTCTGCCATTGTTCACCGCACTACCCACATTCGTTTTAAATACTTTGTTGAATGATGTTAACTTAGACATTGTGTCATTGGTGATTTGGTGTATAGTTAAAAGTTAGCAAGCATGGGATGGATTTACTTGGGCTCCATATTTTACTTGTACTGAAGTGTAAACCTTAGTCTGTCAATCTCAATAATTTTTCCCTTTTTGAGCAGTTAAGTATAATCTTGGCTATGGACTCATTTTTATGAATTTCGTTCATCTTTGGAAGGGAAGAATGAAATTGACCATTTATGTTTCTGTTTTTAAGCTTGTGGGGCTAATAGTCATGGTTGAGCAGGACAAAGTGCTGTGATGTGAAGCAACTGAACTTCACTTGCCTAAGTTGCCGCCCAACGCAGTCTAAGGACTATAGGTGGAGCTAACTTGGCCCATCCTTATTCAAGAGTTCACTTTTATTTTGTGGGGATTGATATTTGCACCCCTCTAAAATTGTGTATATACCCCTTTACTAAGTTCATCCCAATAAATATATTTTTTAAAATTTTAATTTACATAGAAAAAATTTTGATTACATTTATTTACAGACGTATAATGCAAATAAAATTAAAGAAATAATATTTTTTTTATATTAATGGAGTCATAATTATAAATTATAATTTTTTAAAATAGTTTCAATGGGTCATACAAACGAAAGTTGTGTACATACAGTTTTAATGGGGTGCAAATTTGATAGTCAAGATACTCTGTCCATTCTTTTGAGCCCAGCCTGATTAAAGGTACATAATCTTTCTTCAATTTTAAGTATAATGGGCTCTAAGCATGGATAACACAAATCTAGATCCCAGCCCAAACTAAGACAGATCTCTTTTATTCCTAGCTGTTGAAATGCTTTTTCACATAACTACCTATAATCACCTGAATATCCCACCAAGCAGAGAAATCCATACCCTTGAATCAGGCCTGAAGCTCATCAACTGAGACCACTTCCAGATTTTGTTATTTTCATCTGCCTCCTTAATGCTTTCTTTTCTCTTATAGATTGATTGTTACTTGAAAATCAAATTTTGTGACATTTGTCCCTCTCTTTTACTTGGTCAGAACCCACATCATACAGGGTGTGTCATCAGGGCTTGTCTTTTGTGGTAAGGTTTGTGGACCATCTAAGTTTAAATAATGACAAAGTTTTATAGCACTTCACTAAAGTAGCGTGACAAGTATCTCAAATTGAATTCTAGCATTTCCTTTTTCTTTTGTAGCAGGGGATATTCATCCCTACTTAATACTTTTTGTCAGTTGCATCTCTTTGTAGGTTTGATTTCCTTTCAGAATTAAAGCATGCTAAGTTTGCAAGGCATGACTATCTGATTTTTTTTTTTTTTTAATGCACATGCCACATTTTTTTCGAATTAGTTCATTACCTATGTGAGCATGGTTTGTTTCAAAGATCAATTATACATGGTTGACTTATATTCTATGTATAATTTACTTATACATGTTTAGTGATCATTTCTCAGGAGAGTGGCATCATCGTCGCTTGACACCGAGGAAGCTAAGACATGTTAAAAAGTGTTTTGCCAAAACACTGGCACTGGAAATATATTGCAAAGAATGCTCTACTTATTAAACTCGATTTAGTACTACCGTCGCCATTTTTTTTTAATTATTTGCAACTGCATTGCTGTTGGGTCAATAAATATTGACCCATCATGAACGTACATAAATTGAATGGTTATGATTAATTGCTTGGAGAGTTTATCTTTGTTTTAGATTATATTTTCTCATGCATATGGTTTTATTATCTAATTATAAATGAGATGCCTTCCTTTTCAATGCAATCAACATAGACGTGCAATCTGGACTGATCATCACATCATATCATATCGTATCATATCGCCCTTTTTGGTGGAAATTTAACAAATGTCCAAGCTTATTACCATGCAAAACACAATGGAGTTAAATCAGTTAGGTGGATGTCTTTTTCCATATTTTTTTAAGTCAAATATGTCTCACACCCCTTGAATAACAAAATAAAATAAAAAAATGGACACCATGACGCCACCATTCCAATATACCATATATGCACATCTCCTTTAGTCTCATTCTTTGTGCTTTTGTGAAGACAAAGCAAAAGCGAAAGCAAATTAATCCATATTTCCGGGGCCTTGCTAACTGTAGCAGACATGAAAGGCACCTCTCATGTCCAAGGTGGGTTTAGAATTTGGATTCTTCTTTGAAACAAATCCCCACCAAATAACCATATTAGATGTACATACATACAAAGTGTCATGCTAGGATTACGTATTTAAATGCCGCTGTTAGTGAGGTTTCATACATTATAATCGTGCATAAATTACTGAATTTCTTGTATTTTAAACTATGGAATAATAATGATGGATTTCAATAAATGAGTGGATGAGAATGAGATTCTAGTAACTGACACTGTTTCACTTTCACTGTTACAGCATATATACCATATTAAAATAATTTGTTCCAAGTTTCTCCATTTGCACCTTCATTGAAACAACATAGGGGTCCTAGGAATATCGGTCTTTTTGTGATTGTTGTTTAGTGGCTTCCACAAAAGCAGATAGGGTGAGTCCGTTTCTGGCTTTCCTTTGTACATCTCGAGGGGTTTCTCTATACGTGATAGAAAATCTAGTCGGATATCCTAAGGCAGGTCTACAACATTGCTATGTCTAGAGTAGGCACAGCCTTTTCACACCCTTAAATCTATTAAGATATTTGGGAAGAAAAAATAACAAAGAATATTAAATGAGAGCAAAGCAGCCCAATAAAGAATTTGTGAATAGGACATGTCAAACTTTAATTTTTCCACGGACCATGACAATACAAGGAAGAGAGAGCTACTAGGGGATGGATGGACAGTAAAGCTAGTTAAAGAAGAGTTATGAGGTTGGAATTGGAAGTTTGCAGAGCAGTGGGATTGGGGGGGTTGGGGGGAGAGGTTAATGGACTGCTGGGTCTGGGTCAGGGGAGGAAACACCTTTTATCGCTGAGAGAAGTGTTCACACTTACTACACACACACTAAAAAAGGTAAAGAGCCCAATGAACTTTTAGTTTCAAACATAGTGTGTAGCAAAACACAGCACTCTGGTCGCTCTCAGTTGAGTTGGGTTGCTATCACTCATATGTTGCTTTTTTCTCTGCTCTCATCTATCTTGGCTCTTTCTGTGATCTTATTTAGATTTTGTTTGGATTCTTCTGTTCGCTTGTGAAATACCAAACAAACCCCCCCTTTTTTTTCGTTCTACTGCAATTTTGCTGCTCTCTCAACTCGATATTATTGTAGGTTTTTTTTTGTCCCTTTCCACTGCCATATAAGTTAGCAACACTTCTAAATTGTTCGGGAAATTGTCAAAATATAAGAGCCGTGGAAAAACTCTTTATAGCTTCGATTTTTGGTTCAATAAATTCAAAATAGAAGGGTGTTACGACGTTCAAATTGAAGCGGCAATTGGCATCAAGACTCCATATCGTATAGTGGAAAAACAGCAAAAAAAATAAAAACTCCATATTGTTTTGACATAAATGGTCATTGTGTCTAAAACATTATTATTTAACAAGATGAGATTAATTAATCATATGTCCTCCATATTTATGATATGAGATTATGAACTCGAATTATATTCTTATTCTCTAAATTTTAAATTATTATAATATTTCAAAATAAAAAGTAGGATACTATTATGACAAAAAATATATTGCAAAGTAAATGATATGATGTAGATAGAAAATCAATAATATAGTATAATTAAATTAGGTGTTAACGAAGTAACCATTGGCTTGATATTTTTTACTTTTTTAAGCTTTTGTCAGTAGAAAAAAAAAATAAAAGTCAAAGTTTTTTCATTGTTGATTAAATAATATATTTTGAAAGAACATTTAAAATTTTAGATTTATTATCAATCGAAAAAATGATAAAATTATCGATATAAAAAATTCATTTAAATGGTAAAACAATTTTCCTCGTCTTGTAAAAAACTCTTCTCAAATAAACTAGTAAACTTGATTTCTACTAAAAGAGCTTTTAAAAGTTAAAAATTATTTTTGAAAATACATATAAATACTCTTATAAACTGTTTTTCACCTTTCAAAAACTAAAAATCAGTTTTTGAAAACTATGCCAAACAGGCCCGAAGCGGACCGTTGAAACGTGTGAGTAATTAAGCCAGACCCATGCTCCTTAAATCGACTAGGATGGCATCATTAAACAAGCTGACGCACAACCTATGTCCTTAGTGCGCAAACGTGTAGCTCTCAACCGAATTGCGAAAATTAATGTAGCAATGACATTGTTTGTTACAAAGCCGGCCAGTCTTTGATCAAAACAATTATATGCTCGAGCATATACCTAAAACTATTACTAACAAACTCATTGGCGGAGATAACATAGTGTCCCTCCAATTGCTTATAAGGACTAAGATTTTTCAAAACAAAACCAAGAGCGATCAATTGAAAAACATGAGTGACCCCAAGGTTGTTCTAGTCACTGGTTGTGCCAAAGGTGGCATTGGTCATGAGTATTGCAAGGCATTTGCTGAACATAATTGCCGTGTATTCGCCTCTGACGTCCCTCAACGTGTGCCTGACATGTTAGAACTCAATTCCGAGAAAATTGAGACACTAGAGCTTGATGTTTCATCGGATGAGAGTGTGTCATTGGCTGTGGAAAAAATCATGGCCAAGTATGGTCACATTGACATACTGATTAATAATGCTGGTATAGGAAGTACCGGTCCTTTGGCTGAGCTTCCACTGGACACAATAAGGAAGGCTTGGGAAATTAACACATTGGGGCAGTTAAGGTTGGTCCAACAAGTCGTGCCTTACATGGCTTCAAGGCGTAGTGGGTGCATAGTAAATGTAGGGAGTGTTGTAGGGAGGGTGCCAACACCATGGGCAGGGTCTTATTGTGCTAGCAAGGCTGCTGTGCTTGCTATGTCTGATACTTTACGTATCGAGTTAAGGCCTTTTGGTATTAATGTGGTGATGGTCGTTCCTGGAGCTGTAAGATCAAATTTTGGTAGTAATAGCATGGAAAGGTTGGCAACTTATGATTGGAAACTTTACAAGGATTTCAAGGAGTCTATCGCGGAGCGAGCAAGAGCTTCTCAAGGTGGGAAAGCAACTGATGCTAGTGTGTTTGCAAGACATGTAGCAAAGAAAGTTTTGAGTCCTAGGCCTCCAAAGCAGATTATGTTTGGTCACATGGTTGGTTTGTTTACTGTGCTTTCATGGTCTCCACTTTGGGTGAGAGATCTGTTCTTTTCAACTCGTTTCAATATAAATAAAAGGGTCTAATATTTGTGAGTGTTTGTTATGTGTTGAATCTTGATTTTTAATTCTGGGTCAGTAGAAAATGTTAGAACTAGTTGTGTTAGGAGTCCCTTTAAATGACTATTGTGATGAGTGTGACAAAAGAACAAAAAGTCAGAATGTCATTAGATTTGGATCAGCTAATGTTAGATATGGTGGGTTAAGACATCAGAAGTTGAAGTGTGAGTGAACTTGTGGTCTCGGAGCTATAGTAATTGATGTGTGCATGAGTTGTTACCAGATGGACTTCTGATCAATGCATTGGACTTAAAAAAGAAAGCTTTGTAGCCAGAGAGCATCATAATTTCTTATGCTCTACAGAAGAGGTCAGGACTCAGGACTCAGGAGGTAATAATGCCAGCCTAATTTGGTGATAATTCAAGCATACTTCCTATTTTTCTTGTTTTGTACACTGAATTTAGTTTGATACTTGCCAGAGTAATTATAACATTTCATAAACTATACACTGAGAATTACTTAAAAGAGAGTAGATATTTAATTGCAACAAACATATTCTCTTAATATGGCATTGAAGAATTACAGAAGAGGTCGCTTTCAATCATTTTTAAAAGGAGTGATACATCATTGTAAAATTATCACTCTGCTGCAGAGCATAGGCAGGTTTTGGAACAATTTTCAAAAACTTAGTTTATAAATGGAACTACATGTTTATCTGGAATTAATACATTGTTAGCTCATTTGAAGGCTAAGCATTCAAATTAGAATTTTTTTTTTGTTTGAAGTAGCATTCAAATTAGAGTTGCTAACACACAAATAATCAAATGTCTTAACCTCAGAGGGCATAATGGTCTATGTATGGCAAAGGCATTTAGGCTAAGCCAAATTTCTAATAAAGGTTAGTCCACAGGCCCTATTAAAAGCAGACAATGAAGAGAAAAGAGGCACCACCAACCAAGCCCTTCCCCATCTGCTTCCCACCAAAAGGGTGGTGATTGGTGAATGGTGATAATGAAAGAAAGCCATAAAAAAATTGCCAGACCACCACCAAAGCTCTTTTGTTAGGCCACACCCTGTTTCTAGTAAAATGTTGTTGGCCTCTAGTGCTTGTTGGGTGGATTTACTCATCATTACTTCAATCAAAAAGAAACTCTCTCTCTCTCTCTGATGTTATACCAGTCCTTGCTACATGTTTCCCTCCTTAAATCCCCCACTCTCTTTTCAAATGTAATCATTCTCACTAGAAAATCTGTCTCCATGAACTTGGTCATGCAAAATTTGCATGCAGCAGCAGCTTATTACAAACTAGAAATTCACAAAATCCAACATCTAAACTACCTTATAAAAACTGGGGGCACTCCTCAGTTTATTGCAATGAGATTGATGGTTAAGGGACACATACTGTTTTCTTTTAGTTAAATTTATTTATTTATATTTGCCTTTGAAAGTGGACTTAAAAGATGTCGTGATGCATGTATATCCATACTTGGGTTAGCAATATTCTCCGAGTATTATAAGGCTTTAATGACACTAAAGAATATAAAGTGAAGCATTCTATAAAAAAGCATGTTCTTTTAAGGGCCCTTCACTATCATTCAAGGAATAGTATCAACTTTGCATAATTAAATCCTATAAACACCATATATCATATATACGTGCTCACAAATTATGAATCAAATGGTAAACTAAAGAGTTGTGGAGATTAGCTCATAAATAATCCATGACAGAAGAAAGGATTAGGACGGCCTCTTGCTAGCTTCCTGTCAGTATTGTCTGATGTCCCTACCTCTTACTTTTTGTCTGCAAGCAGGTGCTGACTTCGTCTAACGTATAAATCCACCACAAAATACAGATTTTGCACATCCTTCAATAATTCTAGATTTTTTATTCTTCTTCTTTATATCTCTGCATTTGATGGCGAAACATACAAGTATACATTTATATATGTTCATATTTCTTGAGTCAATTTGATCAAAAGTAGATATTTGACATCTTTTCTTTCCGCTAGACTCCATCTATCTTTAATATTTGGTTCCCTTCAGTTTAAAGAGGCATTAAACCCAAGTACGTATTGAAATCAATTCAAACACCTTTATTGCAGTAGATTTTTCAGTCACATAAATTTGGTATTGAATACCACTACCACCTAAAAAAATGACACAAGAGTTTGGCATTGAAGACACTTCTGTGAGATTATTTGCCCCAAGATGCTACATGTTTAATATGTTCTTTATTAACAATGAATATTTTCTTAAACACTACGATATACAAGTGATATTTAAAGCTGGTAGATAGATGTAGCAGATTTCTGCTACCCAGTTGAGTGGATAAATTATTTGTTTTGTTATGGTGATGTTTCCCTTCAACGAGCAGCTCGAGTTCAGACAGGAGAATAATGTTGTTGTTCAAAATGTAGTCCAACATTTACTTGGCCTGGAGATGTTAGGACATAACATTATTTGAAGCAACAGCAACCACAATTATATGACTAAAGCTTCAATGTATCACATCATGTGTGTACAGAGTAACCAATTAATGTCTGATATACATTAATTAGTTACACAAAGATAAGAACAACGGATGAAATTAAAAAATTGAAAAGAACTTGGAAGCGGTAATCCAAATCGTGTTACAAGAGTTTTATCTGAACTAGTTTTAGTAATCCTCTGATTCTGAAAATGTGTCAAGAAATAAAAATAAAAATAAAAATAAATAAAAAGAAAAGGTGCAGCTCTTGAATTCAAGATGTTGAACTGTGAAAATTATATGCTCATATCCCTATTTGAATATATTACAGCCCCTATTTATGTGGAATCCCTTGTTTATACTGCTGACGTGTCATATGTGTTTGGGTACAAATTCATTCTAATTGAAGCATAATGGGACGCACGCTTACTCTTTGTATTCTAAGGGGTTGTATTTAATTTAAAATTTATTAAAATTTAAACTATTTTAAAAGTTTGATGTATAAATTTAAATAGATTTTATTAAAATTTAGGTGAACTCAATTCAAATTTATATGAAATGAATTAAACTTTAAATGTATTCAATTTATATTTATATAGAATCCAATAAAATTTAAGTGTATTCAGTTCAGATTAGTATAGAATATAATAAAATTTAGTTGCATTAAAAAAGTATTTGACTTCATATATTTTACTTAAATGATAGATTTGATGGATTTTAGAGTGATTTTTATAAAGGAATAAGTTTATAACAAATCTCACAATCCTTTTAAAGATTTCATTGGAAAGATTCTAATAAAATGAATATAGAGTCCGTAGAATTTACAAATTTTATCAAAATCTATTATTAAAAAAAAAATCATCAAACTCCAATACATCAACTCTGTTTCTACTTTATTTAACTTATGTAGAAATAAGTCTAGTGTTATTTAAAAAAAAAAGAAAAAAAGAAATAAGTCTAGTGTGTTCGGACATTAGGATATTTTGAATACAAGTGATGGACGTACATTGCACGGTACGCATGTAGGATGTGTTTGTTACAAGGGATAAATTCTACTTCAATCCTTTGTTATCGGTTGGGTGAGATTGGATATGCAGCTAGTTTATCCCGTTAGCATGAGATACCCTCTTTTTAACTTTTTTCTTTCTTTCTTTCTTTCCTTATATTATTAATATAAAACATTAAATTTAATTTTAAAATTATTTTTATATATTTTATTAAAATAATAAAAATAATATATCTTAATAATAGTTGTAAAATAAATATTATCTTAAAAAATTGTTTTAAATAGATTTATTTTTCAAACAATAATTCAAATATTTTTTATTTTATCTTATTAAAATAATATAACACAACTATTGTTTTTTCCAATTCAATCTTATAATATATCAATGGATAGTATTATTTTTAATTTAATTCTATATTATATTAAATACATTATAAAATTAATTTATCTAATTTAATTTAATTTTATTAAAATAATTTAATCTAACAATCTCGTATAATAAAGGAGAGGCTATAAGGTGTTGTTTAAAATTATAGACGGTTTCTCGTGCTTGGACAGCACGGAGACCTGGCATAACCAGTGAGTATTCCAGTTTCTCTGGCCTGACCGAACTTGACTGGATATATTGGTGCGTCGCATTTGTGTGCTAATTGATTTTAGAGTTAGTGATTATCCAAGCAATGGTTGTAGGGATCGAAAGGGACAAGGATGACTAGTCAAAGTGTGACTTGCCTTCACTTGCCGTGGTGTTCAAGCTGTGTCTGAGAAACGGCGTCGTCTGAGATACTTTTTCTGCCTACGCAGCCAAGCCATGTAGGTACCTATCTATCACCACCCTCACTGTTAAGTAGCAAACTAGTAGGCCCAAGTAGAGAGGCTGTCTACTGTTGTGAAATGACCAGATGTACAATTTGTCTTCTGGCTCAAATGAAGGGGCCTCGAAGCCTGATGCCCATTAAAGCCAAATACAGCATGTTATTATATGTATATATATTATTAGGCTAAGCTCATATGCTATGATCCAGCTTTAAGGTTTTATAGATTGTAGTTGTAGAAGTTTTGTAAACACATCGTACGTATATTATATAAAGTTACACTTTTATATGTCATTGTTGCTGATGTATAATGGAATTGGTACGGTACTAACAATAACTGGACCATTGTAATTCCCATTATAATAATATGCTGCACATCCAGTGAGGTGAAGCCACTAAAAAAATAGTGAGGGGAGTTCGGATTAACTGCTGGTTTGTGGGGAGTCACTGGAGAGAGAGTGAGGTTTCTTGGTTTATAAATGCTAGTATCGTCTTGGTCTTTTTAATATAGCTTTAATGCATGATGGCTGATATTTTGTGAGAAAAGAAAAAGAGAGGCAAGAAGGAGCGTAGGGTAAAGCAAAAGAAGAGGTCTTTCTCATACACAGATCCCTATGGCATGCAGCAACCATGCCCAGCATTGCTTGCTGGAATTCATTCTTTTTGTTTAGTTTAAAGGAAGTTGCTTTGTTCTCTTTTGAAATCTTTTCAGAGAGTGAGAGAGAGCATAGATTCAGTTGCAGGAAGACTTGGATTTCTTTAGTTGAGTGCTTTAGTTTTGGTCCAATCACTTGGTTCTGGTGGAGAACAAAAATATAACCCCAGGTCATATAGCTTTGAAAATGGAGTGAAGAAGCAAAATATGATTAGTTTATTTGGTTTCCAATCATTGAGTTGTTGCCTTGCTTCAAGAGAAACTTGCTAAGTGGGTAGCAACATCAGAGAGGAAGTGAAGATGAAGTCCATAAACAATGATGATACCAATAACAACAGTAGCTGGTTAGGCTTCTCTCTTTCTCATATGAAAATGGAGGTTCCTCAAGACCATCCTCATCCTCCTCCTCCTCCTGTGACAGCAGTCCCATCAACCTTTTTCCAATCCCCACCTCATCTTAACTATGGTATTTACTATGGTGTTGAAGGTGATCAAAATGGTGGCTTGTACGCTCATCTGCCAGTGATGCCACTCAAGTCTGATGGCTCACTTTGTATCATGGAAGCTCTAAGCAGGTCACAACAACAACAACCACCACAAGGTCAGGCTCAAATCTTCTACTTGTTTTGGAATTTGTTTTTGTTTTTTGAAAATTAAATAAAAGTTAAAAAAAAAAAAAGGTTACTATTATATACTTAACAGAAAAAAAAAAACTTGTATGGACTGTTCTGTGTTTGACTTTTAATGTGAAGGAATGGTAACAACTACTTCAACCCCAAAACTGGAGGATTTCTTTGGTGGTACAACCATGGGGACCCATCATTATGAAAGCAATGACAGAGAAGCTATGGCTCTCAGTCTAGACAGCATGTATTACCACCAGAACCCACAACATGAACCCAACAACCAAAATTGCCTCAACCATCTCCAAGATAATTCTAGGCACCAGCAACAGCAACAGATTCAGCTCCAACACTACCAATATTACAACACTGGCTTCAGGAGCCATGAAATGCTACTAGCAGACAAAGGTAAAGAAACCCAGATAGCAGCGGATTGTCCAACAATGGCAGATGATGGGATGCATGGAATCAAGAACTGGGTTTCAAGGAACTACTCAACTGACCACCACGCTTGCATGAATGACAATGGAGCTGATTCTGGGACTATTAGTGCAATGCCGTACGGGGATTTACAGTCTTTGAGCTTGTCCATGAGCCCTGGCTCCCAATCAAGCTGTGTTACTGCTACACACCATATCTCCCCCACTGTTACTCCCTCTACTGCCCTGGCAACCAAGAAAAGAGGCCCTGAAAAGGTGGATCAGAAGCAAATTGTTCACAGGAAGTCCATTGACACTTTTGGCCAGAGAACCTCTCAATACAGAGGCGTTACAAGGTCAGTTGTTTCTCATTATGTTCTATCTTTGTGATTTTAAACTTAAAAAGTCTCTTTTCGTTTTTCTTCTTTATTTTGCTCTAATTGTTCTTTATTTTAATTTCAGGCATAGATGGACTGGTAGATATGAAGCCCATCTATGGGACAACAGTTGCAAGAAGGAAGGACAAAGCAGGAAAGGAAGGCAAGGTTAGTAAAAAATATAATAATAATATTATTATTATTAATCCTTGTATAATGTTCACCAAGGCTTTTACTTCAAGTGACTCTGCATATTCTGATCACTTTTTTAATATTGACCTGACTCATACTATATATATTACTGATATTTTTGGTGGTTTTTGTTTGGCTGGGGATGCTATTTCAATCAAATGATGATTCTCAGTTTATCTAGGTAAAGCCATATTATATTTTTTTTCCTATTCAATTATCAAGTTCTTTAACATATTCCATGCTTGTGTATGATGTCGTTCAAGTAATTCCAAAATATTAATTTCAGGGGGTTATGATATGGAAGAGAAAGCTGCAAGAGCTTATGATCTAGCTGCACTCAAGTACTGGGGACCCTCCACACATATCAATTTTCCTGTAATTTATCTATGATTCTCTCTATATGTTCGAGTACTATAAAGGTCTTTTCCAAATTTTCTGTAACTAAATGTAATTATGTTGTCTGATTAGCTGGAGAATTATCAAAAAGAAGTTGAAGAAATGAAAAACATGACCAGACAGGAGTATGTTGCTCACTTGAGAAGGTAACCTTTGCCTCTGTTCATTTTGTTATGTGGTACATGCAAAACCCCACATTTTTGGCTAAAATCTATGTGACTTACTTTTGGTCAGGAAAAGTAGTGGATTCTCAAGGGGAGCTTCAATTTATAGAGGAGTAACAAGGTCCAATAATCCTACCTAGATTGCATTAACGTTTTAGTCAACTGTAAAACATCTGTTTTTTTATTTTTTTCACTCTAAAATCTCTGTTTTCGTTTCCATTTTAGCAGACACCATCAACATGGAAGGTGGCAAGCTCGGATCGGTAGAGTTGCTGGAAATAAGGACCTATATCTTGGGACATTCAGTGAGTTTTCTTATGAACCATGAGTTGTTTTTTTAGGCACAATGCTCTTACGAATATGTTGAATAATGTGTGTATTTTATGGTGTGATCAATCATATAATTATGTCTAGATTAAACTTGAGGAAACGATATGCTTGATGACTTTAAAAGGCCAACCTTTGAGGCGCTACATTTCTTTGAACTAGCCACTTGTGTTGCACTGATGTTTGCATAAGGCTGTAACGTAGTTCTGCATAGTGCTACAGTCAGTGTGGACTAAGCTTTAACAAAAGCTTGGCACCACCGAAAAGAAAAAGAATGCTTTTGTAAGGCTGTTTTTACACACATACACACACACAACGGATATTCTACTCTAAAGTTCAAACTTTGTCCAGTTTTGTTAATTTATTGTCTATACTTTTAACTTTATAATAAACCTGTCTATGAAACTAATAGTAGTTTCCTTGTATTGGAATTACAGGCACCCAAGAGGAAGCTGCTGAAGCATATGACATTGCGGCTATAAAGTTCCGCGGTGTAAATGCTGTGACTAACTTTGACATAACAAGGTATGATGTCGAACGAATCATGGCAAGCAACACCCTTCTTGCAGGAGAACTTGCCAGGCGAAACAAGGAGATAGTGCCTGCTAACAGTGAGACTCCTAGTCACAACCTTTCTGCTCATAGCAGCAATGTGGAGACCATACTCTTACAGAAGAACAATGAAAGTGAGCAACCACCAGATTGGAAAATGGTCCTCTATCAATCATCACAGCAGCTTGAGCAGAAAGCACCGAGCGTTATCGATTCTTGCAAGACTCAGTCATTCTCATTGGGCCAGGACAATGTCCTTGGAATTCATTCAATGAATTCAGCTCAGCAAGAGATGGAAGACTCAATCAAGTTGGGGAATCACTTCTCGAACGCTTCTTCATTGGTGACCAGCCTGAGTAGCTCAAGAGAAGGCAGCCCGGATAGGAGCAGTGTACCAACAACACAATTTGCGGCAATGCCGCCTCGCTCAGCACCCAAGTTGTTCACTAACCCAACAAACACAGTGAACTCTTGGATTCCATCAGCAGAACTGAGGCCAGCACTCTCCGTGCCTCACATGCCAGTTTTTGCTGCCTGGACAGATACATAAGACCAGTTAGTAGGCTAAGGTTTTTGCATGAACAAGAACAACAGAGAGCGAGAGGCAAAGAAAAAAAAAAAGGTGAATGTTTCTTGTCGGTTTTCGTAGTTGAAAGAGGTGAGATGGGTTAATGGGAGGTGGTGTAATGTGGGACATGTAGTGAACCAAGAACAATTTCAAAACTCATCTGTTTTTTTTTTTAGCTTAGCTTATCTTATGAAGATCTTGAAAAGAAATGGTGGGGAAGAAGCTTTAAGGACATTATGATTGAAGTCCATGAAATGATTTATGCAATATGGGGGTGTGACCCTATATTTCATAATTAGATTCTATACTTTATTGGTCCTCTTAAGTACAGAACCAGCTCAGTATTTGTCGTGCACCAATAATAATATTAATATGGCTGAGCTGAGATGGTCTACTTCTGTTCTGCTTTTAGCCTTTGACCAGAGCATCACTGTTCATGGCACCATCTGGTTCGCAATGCCCATGACAAAATCATTACTAAATTCCCTTTTCTTATTAAAGCTTTCTCCAAAGGTGAAAGGCACTTCATGAACATAATTTGAAGGTGACTGAAAAAGAAGTAGAAGAGAGTGAAAATGGATTTCTCAATATGTAGATTTTAGGTGCAGTGGCCTATAATAATGAGAAAAGTCTTCCTGTTAGAAAACCTAATAGCTCCCACTAACAGCTGTAAACTAATTAGCTATAATGCTGGGATGGGCGCAAAAAGCTATTCCATTTCCAAGTCCAAATTTGTTTTCCATGACCAGTCAAAGCTTAACCATTGTCATGTGTTTACACACGTGTGGTATCATTTGTTGCCCCATGCACATTCCTGGCTCTTTTAAATACATGGACAACCATGTGTAGTAATTCACGGTTTCTATCTTCACACTAATGATGAAAAACATTTGCACAGATGTTTGATAATTGAATAGCCAATTAAAAACTCGTGTTTTCTACTGCCAGTAGTACAAAACCATGTCATAATTGTGTACCATGGACCGGAACTGCAGTTTTAATAAGATGATGGACGTTAATATTAATACATCAGCACATGCTTGCAATTTGATTTATATTTAACATAATAATAATAAAAAAAGAAAAAAAAGAATTGTCTCACTTAAAAACACTGGTAAGTGGCATGATCCATCTTGAAAGCATCAGGAAATATGTCAGAAACAAGACCTTGGGATCAAAAATTTACATGGAAACATTGAATGATAAATGGTCAAGACATCCACCTTAAATTTACATAAGAAGTTATCAGAACTCATAATCTGGCTGATCATTAGGTGGTTTGTCTGGACTCTGCAGATTCCAGTATAAAACTATTTGCTTTAACCATATTTACTTGTACAGAGGGTGATGTTAATCAAATCTAACAAGTACTGCTACATACAGGCATAGAAAGAGCTTCCTGCATCAGGGCCTGCTATATTATTATGGCGCGGCCAACTCCTCTTCCGTAACTGATAATCTATTAAATTATTAGTGCAGCAATATTAAAATATATGTACGTACATGTTTCAACTTCCCAGCGTGATCATCTTTGAAATATTTTAATTGGTGCAAAAATGTGGAACTTGAAACTTGAAACACACCCACCCACCAAAAAAAATAAATGGACCCATCAAAATGTGACTATATGAGCAATGGAATGATATATTTATCTCATTGATCTATGATTGTTATTGCCTTCTCTAAGATCTTGCTATTTAACTTTTTATTACAATTTTTTGATTAGGGGTTGACATGGAGGTTTTCTGAGGATTTGCAAATTAAGAGTTCTTAAGAGAGCAATAAATGTGGCGGGAAGATTAGGTTGTAGTGAAACAGTATTATGGTCATTGCATTGAAAACTTGGTGTGACAGTGCTCCATGATGACCACTAGCACCACACATGCTGTATAATAAGCCCGTTTTTTATAATTGGGCACAGTCATAAATTGTAATCTCAATAGCTTACTTTAGTTTCCATCAAGTAACTATCATAATTTTTCATGTGAGATCGGAGGCTTTTGATTGGAAAAAAAAGGTGTGATTAAGGAGGGTAATTATGAGTTGGCAAGATTGACAATTAGTTGCCAAAGAGTCCACAGTACACCTTCAATAACATAAAGATCTCGAATTTCGAAAGGACAGAAAGAATATGAGCAAAATCTTGATAACCCTTTTCAAAGCACACCTATTTTGACATATAGAACACCTTTTCTGTCCACAAAAACAGCAAATTAATTTTCACCAAAAAATCAGTGATGAGTTGTGATTTAGACGCCTTTAAATAAGCGTGCATGCCCAATCTATACCTTTAAAGGGAGAAGGAAAAAAAAAAAAAAAAAGGAGAGCAGGACCAAAAAAAATGTGGCCTGACCAAACTCAGCCTCAAGCAGACAAGTAAAATCAAACGAAACGTGTAGCTGAGGAAATTACATACAAATGAGGTCAAAAGGGATAGAAGTCATTGTGGAAATTATGAGGAAAATTAAAGATATAATTGTCTTTAATTACATAAAGTTGTGTACGGGTCGATTAAAGTTCTCATATTAGTATCGTGTCAAAAATATACGCTATAATGTTGTTTTAAATTATCTGATATTAGTGGAAGCAACCGTCTGCAGTGGGTCGTATCACCGAATGTTAAGTTTGTAAATGAACGTCATGTTGGAAAAAGGGTTCTTTCTTTTTATCATTTTGATGCTCAAGCGGTAACAAGTTACAAAATAGCCTGTCATTGATCATGAATAATGTCGGCGAAAACTTTTCCTGGAGCGTTGCTAGACTAGCACTTTCAAAGATGTTAAAAAGGTAGAATAACTTGTTATTTCATCTGTACTTGATTTGATTGCTTCGAACAAATTTTCAGCAGCAGTGAACAAGTTAGTGCTACAAACACTGTGATTCTCAATCACCTTGATACATAAGGTCCGCCTTGGTTTTTCTCAAAGCAAGGTGTGGTCACCACGAAAGAGTTATAAACAGAATTATTATTATCATTTCATGACTTTACAACAAAAAAGGATTTGGTTACGACTTCTATAATTAGAATGAGTTTTCTCTCAATTAAGATAATTTATAAATTAAACTAAATTAAAATATGTGATTACTGTTCAGTGTGGTCCGATGGTATAAACCATTATTCGGTAAAATAAATAAATAAATAAACATAAATGGGATAAACACAGTTATCTATTCTTGCCATTAAAGAAAATAATTTATATTATTGTTACGAGAAGAATATAATTACAAAATATTATTACTGCTTGTACATATCTAGTGCATACACGAGTCAAGTCCTTTGCATCTCTGAATGCAACTTCACAAAAAAGTAAGCATGATCATGATTTTAAAGTTGTCATTAAAGATATCAAACCTAATCTTTCAATTTTCTCATTGTAATTACAAACTGTTTTTTATTATATGGTAGGATGCTTTTCACCTAAAAAGTTACTGATTTTCGAATGTTTGTGGCATGCATTTTCAGGTGGTCGTTAGATCATCTATGAGTGCAATTCATTACCATAAGTGTTTGTGCCTTAAGTTAATTCATGGATTTTATCATACAACAGTTGTGCACCAACCATGCTTATCATTTTGTTTCGGTACAATTAAATTATGATTTAGTTTGGTACAAATATATCATTAATGAAGATATGGATCAACAGTATTAAAGATTGCGAATCGAAATGAAATTTTGGTTAACGTAGGTTGAACATCGCAGTCTTTTGATGATGGCATTTTGATGGATTTGTTTTGATTATTATTTGGTTATATGTAATAATTATGTCCCCATGCAGATTAATAAGTATAAGTGAATCTTAATTATTATAGTTAACGGATGTTATGATATTAACAGAACAATACTACGATACAGTGTCTACATAGTTATAGAGATAATAATTGATAAATTATAACTGCATTCTCTAATCTGAAAAAAAAAAAAAAAAAAAAGTATAATTGAAAAAATACAATTTTTGTAAATTTATATCCCTTTTATAGTTATGTCATCACACAAATCTTGTATAGTAACAAAATTCATACTAAACAAGCATAGTGGTAAACCGCTACTTCGTATTTCATCTCTTGAGGTTATGGTTTCGACATCCTATTCCCCCACAATGTGGGTTTCTCTCTCATGCATATGGATTGCCCCTCTCTCCCTTTTAGTGTGGGTTGCTCCCTTTCATTTTGAGAGTTGTTCCCCATACCGTACCCCAGAGTCATATTTCTACTGGTCCTGACTGCCTCCTGAACTAAATACTAGTCATAATAAAAATAAATAAATATATTATTCTAAACAAAGGAGATACATGATGCTAATGTTATTATTATCCAAAAGAAATTTTGCAACGTGCTGCATCTCCAATAAGGAGTTGGGCCAAAAGGAGAGGATGGACTATCAGTTTTCGGGCCGTAAACTTGTAGCTGTGAGCCCACTTGAAGTCACAGGGATCCTGAGTTGGTGATGATGCGAAGTGACCAGCCAGACACATACGGAATCAAAATCTTGATTCTTGGCTTGTTTTGTTTGCCCGAGTGGTAGTTTTAGCAGCCCTTATTTCGCATGTGCACTGACGTTAGAATTTTTGCTGTTTATAATTCAAAATTTGAGTAACATTACACATCTCACTTTATACCCCCACTCCAACTCATGGTATGTCGAGTAATTGAATGGATACATGTTAGTAATTTTTTTTTTTTTGACACTTAGTAATTATTTATTTTATTTAAAAAATATATTTTCATCACTTGATATATTATAAATTGGAATATAATTAAAAAATATTAAAACATTTGGGCATAAGTACAATATGTGAGAGGTGCCAATATCGTCAATCTGAGCAAATTTATTAAGGCATTCTTCTGCTTATATCATCATAGTTATAGTTATGATCTACATACGTGAAAATATCTAATTGAGATGAAGTGGGTTTCAATACAAAAATGCTTCCCGATTGTGAGGCAGAGGGACATCATTTTGCACCATACTTAGAAATAAAAGGAGAGAGGGAAAAAATGAATATTATCATGAATCAAGATGAAATAAAGAATTGAGTCATAAAAATATCTTAATGTAAGAACTTTATGGCATAAAATTAGATGTAATGCAACCCATAACAAAAGAAAAATATAAAATTCTCTCTTTTGAAGTTGATATAGGTGCTAATTTCAAAGTTACAAAGACTAGAGAAAGATCTAAATTTGTAGGCAACTGTTAAGAAGCTTTCTTGGGTAGAGACATATTACCGATGAGAGAGATTATGGTGCTGACCAAAAATATCTGTACCACTAACCCTGTGAACATAAAGACACGAAGACAACAATGTTTTGTTCACATGAATTTTATGATACAAAAGATAAGTAGCCAACAAAAAGGCCGGCACAAACCAAGTAGAATGCAGGCAGTCCCAAGAAGTTCAAACTTCTTTGATTCCCACTCACTTGGGTTCTTGATAACCTAAATAGGGAATCCATACAACGATCAGATGGAAGTTTCACAATTTAACATTTTGGACAGAAGAGCAGTTCAAATGTACATAATTTTTCTTAAATATAAAAGCGTCTGTTGTGTGAATGACACAATTTTCTATCTCAAAATTCAATACCCCTATTAAAAATGTGATGAAAGGGAGGGAAACCTCACCAATCAGAAAATAGACATATAATAGACCTACAATCACATTTAGCGATAATTTTTTATATGAAGATTTTGTGACAGTTACGTCTTCGTAATATTAACAGAACGCCCAAGAAGAAACTTGTGTATTAGTTGTATCAGTACTCTAATAAATAAATAAATATATATATAGAAGAAAAGAGAAGTAATAGAAGCAAACTACAATGTGAAATGTAATTAACAATCAAGCCATCAACTCGCAATGAATATAAATAATCTTAGGTTTTTCACTCTTCCTATTTGCCTCCAACACCTCTTTCCCTTCAGTACCTTACGGCTATGTTTGGAATGTCAGATTTGATATAGGTTTAGGATTCAAAATATTCTAAACTTTCAAATCCTACATTTGGAGAGCAATGGGAAGGATTTCATTCTCAATCCCAAACCCTCTAAATGTTGGCTATCACGGGAATGGTCATTCCCAACCAAAATGGTGGGATTCGGTAGGTTTGGGATTTCATTTCCTATCCATCTCTCTCTCACTCCTCCATCTCTCTTTCTCTCACTGCCTCCTTCCCGCATCATCCTCCCTCGCCATCAACGAACCCAGCAACCGTCAACAAACCCAACAACAGCACCCTTCATCATCTCCTTCACTTTTTTTTTTTTTTCCTCATGTTGTGATCTGAGCTTGATCGAACCCAGAACAGCTCTGATTCTGGGCTCAATCGAACCCAGATGAAGATTAATCAAACCCCCTGTTTTAATGTTTTTTTTTTCTTTTTCAACTTCCTGTTTTAATGTTGTTAATGGATATTGTTATTGTTGATGTTGATATTGATGATGTTGTTGTTGTGAGAGATGATGATATTGATGGACTGGGTTGTTGCTGATGTTGATAAACTGTGGGTCGATGATGTTGAAGACGATGGGTTCATGATGAACTGTGGGTTGTTTTTTCTTTTTTTCCTTTTTAAATATATTTTATATAATAAAGAATTTAAATTAATTTTATTCCAATTCAACCCTAATATATACAAAACATAATATGGTATAATTTTAATCCAATCTCAAGTTCTACCAAACATGAAACAATAATTTTTTAATCCAATCCAATCTCGCGTACCAAACGTAGCCTAAAGGAGCAATACTGAGAGATGCAACATAGTATTTAAATTTACATTAGTTTTTACAAGTCAAGGCTAAAATGCTCAGAATACCCATTTGTCACCCTATAGATTATGAACTTCATCAACAGAAAGAGTCATCTAACCTTGTCTATGATGAACTTATTCTAAGAAAAAAGGCCTCACCAACCACTCTTCTAATTCCAAAGTTCAACAACATAAAAAAATCCAGACTTGGACTATTCCTCCTAGGTCACTAAATAATTGCTGTGAGAGAATGTCAACACAGCATTCCCTTGTAATTCACTCACTTATCCAACTTCAACAAAAGAGTAAAACTTCTCATGTGACAAAATAATAATGGAACTAGACCTCTTCCATCAACCAAACTCAGCCTAACCCAATCTACATTAAAATCGTATATTAAACAATACAAATGTTGTCACAGAAGCACTGTCTTATTCTTCATCTAAGGCAAAACTAGGAAAAATTAAAATCCTAGGGGCACAGAAAAGAGACAGCATTTTTTTGAAACAGATAACAAATATTTGAACTACAGTGAAACTTATTGAATTGAAGAAAAATAAAAAAGAAAGAGAAAAAAACAGCGAACTAACCTCTAGTGCTGAACCAACCTTGACAACATTGATTACAGACCGAATTACTATGATAGATGATGCAACCATGTAAACTCTCAAGAAACTGACTCGGCTGCACTTTCAACCTTCAGCTCATGACGAGGATGTATTAAGTGAGCACACAATCACAAAGCAATTTTAAAAAGAGAAAAAGGGTTCAAGCAGCAACCTAATTCCCCTGTTAAAAGAGAAAATAAACAAGTAGAGGCTGATGACATAGCAACTGTATTGGGAACCTCCTCCTTGGATGTTAATAGATATGCGCACAACAATCCTATCAATTGTATAGCAGCCTGCAACCCCATAAAAGATATTCAATAAAGGAAAAAGAAATAGCACATTGAAAATTTATCAGCTCCATAGAAACATTCACATTACTCCTATAAACAACAAAGCTACCATTGCCAGTAAAATATAAATGCAAACAACTAATGCTGAATTGAACACAAGAAGCGGGTACCTGAGAGAATATAAGTTTAGAGAGACGAGATTTCCCTTTAGCGACCTTTGTATACCCTGTAATCAATATTTGAAACTACATAAAAAATAAATAAATATATTCAAACTATTGAAAAAGCTTACTTACGAGAATCGACAACCATCCGATAGGAAAAGTCAGAGCCATCCATGCCAGATGGCCTCCCTGATGATGCAGACAATATTCTTTGCTGCATTTTGCTTCCTTTTCTTTTCTGCTTCCACAACTCTGACCAACACAAATCAAAAACCTTAAGCCAAAGCCAAACACATAAAGCCAACCCAAGCCTTAAAGCCCAGCCGAGCTGAGCCATAACTGTTAGCCAAGCGAGCCATGACTGTTAGCCAAGCCGTGACTCCAGACATCAAGCCAGGCGCAGCCATGAAGCCAGAAAGCCCAAATTAAAAATTAAATAATAATAATAATGATAATATAACAGATTTTTAAAGATTAGAAAAACTAAGGGAGAAAATAAAAAGAATCTGAAATTTTATTCCTCCAACTAATAATAATAATAATTATCCTTAAATAAAGTAAAAAAAAAATAAAGTAAAGAAATTAAAATAAAATCTGAATTTTTTCTTTAATAATAATTAATGATAAATAACTTTAAATGGGAAAAATTACTTGCTGCTACCCTGAAGTTTTGCATAAAAATTCAAGTTCTTGAGTAATATGATACTGTTAGTTGACTTTATTAATATTAATGGTATGATGGTCCATTTTTACAGCCAAAACCTTTAAAGATGCAATTCAAAACCAGCTTTTTCCTCAAAATTTGCAATGAACGGAAAGAACTCAGCCACTAAAAGAAATGTGGTTATTGACACATATACAGATCATGCATCTGCAGGTGAAATCACAACATTAGATAGCTGCAATCTAGCTTAACTAGCAAAACCGACAAATATTGAATATCCAAAAAAGCCACTGCTGCAACCGAAATAATAATGATATGATGTACATTGTCCTTCCACAAAAACAGACTAAAAATAAATATTTTACAGGCAATGCAGGCTGTCTGAAAAAAGTTGATTAAAAAGATGGTAGTTCAATAAGTACATGAAGTATATAAAGTGAACATGACAAGTCAACATGTCTTCACAAAAACTCACATTAATCTCCATGAGAAATCAACATGTTGCCAGTTGTGCTCAAAGGTTTTCAGCATGCTTCTATCAATTAATAACAATGTCATTCAACTTGATTATAGAGTCCATGAGACAACAAATTACATTGACATAACACAGGAGAATAGTATGTAGTTAAAAATCAATCATATAAATCAAATCTATTAAAATAATATAGTTGGTGGACCAGAGCATGAATGAGGCTTCAGACAGGTGCCTGCATTAAATATATTTTCTATCGTCACTGGCACCAGTGCATAAACTCATCCATCCAAAATCAGTAAAAGCACTTAATAACCACACACAATTGGCAAAACACTAACAACAGATTTCAAATGGTACACAGTTTATGATTGTGACAGAGAAAATCATGCTAATTTAGCAAGTTGTATTTGTACTAATTTTATACTTCCAGGATGAAGATTAAATGACCAACTAAGTTTATTGCTTTGTATAAGAAGATGAGGTAAGTTCTGGATGTTGATGGTACTTTTGACAAATTATTACTATAGAAAATATAATTTTAGACAGGTTTTTTCATATTTATTTAAGTTAAACCCGTACAACACATATCTAATGCAAAAGCAGCACTCATTAAATTTGTACAAAGGAATGCTGACCAAGAATTACCTCAAAATGAATTGGCAAAACAAGAAATTCACTGTAGACTGAGTCAGTTAGCTACTGTTACGTTGCTAGTAGTTATCCATCCTCAAAGCACATGGAATTAAAACATTTTTTCCCCAAAAAAATAAATACTGAACAATGATTTCGCAAAAGAGTAGGCTACCCAAAAAAAATACAAAGAAAAAACCTTATACTTGCATAGCCTAATAACAACCATATAAATGGACTTCTATGAAAACGTATTCAGCTATTCTCAACTCGATCAATACACATTTCCTAATCCATATAGTTGATACACAACTAACCCATCTTAAGTTTGTAGACAACCAAATCATAGGACAACACTGACAAATATCTGGTTGACACTATAACAAGTATTAAGTAACTGAAAAACATAAAACCAATCAATTAATCAATAATTTGCATTTAATATATAATTAAAACACCGAATAACATGAATTCTTGAAAAATATAACCCCAAAAATAAAAAATCCCTCCTAAACTCCTAACGTCCTGAGACATAGAAGACAAACATTTTCTACTGCAACATCATAGCTCAATCACTATGACCAACTACAATTAATGACCACATACTCCGCCAAACCTACATTACTTCTCTATATACACACTATACAGACAGACGATTATAAAATCAATGTATCTCCATTCGCTGCTTCCAAAACCCCAAAACCCTAACTAAACTATTACACTGCTAATATGATCTTTTCAAGCACATCTATCTTATCGAACTTGAGCTACATATAAACTCCAATGAGCAAATCATATACACTAAAACAAGTAGCCAACTAAACTCGGTTTGGTCACTGAGAAAATGCATGAAAACCGAAACTAGTACGTCTTCTTAGCTGCAACAAATGCAGCAATCTAGCTAAGTTACGCTTAGATTATAAATTTCAACAAACATAACAAATAACGTAACATCCACATATTTTTCAAACACCAAAAAAGGAAAAATCAGCAGCTTACAAGAATCATCAATTTGCAGGAACAATAGAACATGAGATTCCAAAAAAAAAAAAAGAAAGTACTTTTTTTTGTGATAAAATTATTTTTGAAAAATAATAAATGACGTCATATACATGTTGCAGAGGAGAAAACGACGGACCTTATCACGTGTTGAATCAGGGCCACCGTCGAGCGACTATGAGAGAGAAGGACAGAGGCCTTCCTTTATCAGTTTCTTGTTTCTACTGTTTTGTTGAGCTTCCGCCTGGTGTTGCTTTCCTTTTCTTGAATGGGCCGGGCCTGATCTGTATTATTTTTTTTTTTTTTTCATGAAAGGTGATCTGTATTGTTTTCATTGGGCCGGAAAACAACTCCAGGGTTGGAGAAATCTATTGCGAAATATGAAGGAAATGCTTTGTAAAATACGTATAATGGAATTTGAATCCTACACGCCAAATATGAGTAGAGGTGGACACCTTTTGAACGAGAAGGAAATATGCATATGCATATAATTCGTAAGTACAACTCACTTGTTATTAAAAATTTATTTTCGTTAATTTTATTGTATTGCTTTTTTGCAGTAACAGAGGCGGATACCGTTTAAATGAAAAAGAAATCTGCACATAATTCGTAAGTACGACTCACTTGTTATTAAAAATTTACTTTCCTTTATTTCAAATAAAAAAAATTACTTTCCTTAATTTTATTGTATTGCTTTTCTGCATGAACACAAGTGGACATCGGTTGAACGAAAAGAAAATATACATATAATTTGTAAGTACGGGTGTGCATTCACTTTAAGATTTTATTGAAATTTAAAGGATTTTGAAAGTTTGGATGTATTCGATTCATATTTAAATAAATTTTATTGAAATTTGGATGTATTCAATCCAAATTTATATAGAATCCATTAAAATCTAGATCTGTATTTAATTCAGATTTATACAAAATATAATAAAATTTAGGTGTATTAAATTCAAATGTATATGGAATCCCATTATCTAATAAAATATTAATATATTCATAAAGTCATTGATTTTATATAATTCATTTAACTGATGAATTTAGAATTTTAGATGAAGTTTAAAAGTGATTTTTATGGAGAAAAAATTTATAACAAATCTTACCATTTTTCAAATTCAAAAAAAAAAAATGAAAAATTTATCATTCTTCTTAAGATTTTGTTGGATTTCTTAAAGAATTCTAATAAAATCAATATGAAGTCTATAAAATCTATGAATTTTAGCAAAATCTATAATTAAAAAAAAAATCATCAAACTAAAAAAAAAAAACTCTAAATTAAATATACCCCCTTTACAACTCACTTGTTAGTAAAAATTTATTTTCCTTAATCTTATTGTATTACATTTTTGTATGAACATAGGTGGACATAATTTGTAATTACAACTCATTTTTTATAAAAAAAATTTAGTGAAAGAAATTCACCTAGAGTGAGAAGTTATTGACTTAGGCATCAGAAGATGCTTCCGGAATTGACCTTTGGATGACATTAACATAGGTGTTCTTTCTGTTTTGTGGATAATGTTGCGGATCAGTCATATCTTTTCGCATGGTGGAAACACTCGGTGAAGTGAAGCTCCTTCATTCGGGACATTTTTTAGCGCAACATTATCTGATAGCAAAACCGCTCCTTTTGTTTCATATTCTGGGAGGTACTTGAAAATCACCATAAAAGATATTTAATGTTGAATAGTGCATTATTTGTCTTGTTTTCTTCTTAGACTAGAAAATGAAAACTGAGTAAATGTTGTGAAACTTTAAATGCATAGATGATGGATAGATTCTTTATTATGAGTTCGTGGATTTTGATAGATCCTCTGTGGCAAGACAGAACATGGGCCAGACCACAAGATTTGCCAACCTGATAAATCGGAGGCTGTAGGGTATTTGGTCAAATAAATTTGGACCATTTCAAATCAGAGCCCCAGTTGGAACCATTTGGGTCCTTCGAGTAGGTAGTCGGTTTCCCTCAAAGCCTCGATATTTAATCCTATCTTTTTCAGCTTTTGTTTTCTGCACTAAGCTTCATGTAGTTTGATAGAAGCCAAACATAAACATAGCTGCTTAATTCTATTAAAACATAAACAAAAGAGACAATAATGTGCTTGATTAGAGGCCATTAATATCAAGAGGACAATAATATGTAATTTCATAAAAGTACAATAAAATTAACACTAACAAATAAAACACAAGGGATGATTTTATTTTAATTTTTTGTAAACTGACACTAAATCGATTAGAAGTCTGCCAAACTTACCTTGTGTGGTCCAAATATTTATTTTAATAAATAAAAGACAACTACTCCCATAACAATTTGTAATATACAGTTTATGGTAATTGAATTCCTAATTTTTGTTAAAGATTAAGAAATACATAATCACTTATTGAAAAAAAAAAAAAAAAATTGTGTATAAGGGATGATTTTAAATTTGAAGCTTGGAAGACATTCCATCTTTCAAATTTTGATATTATAAAGTTGTCGTGTGTGTAGACACGACATCATAAAGTTGTCATGTGTGTGTATATGTCTAATCTGCACCTACAAATCGCCATCTAGAAGCTATGTCAAAAAAAAAAAAAAAAAAACAAAGGGCCATCTAGAAGCAAACCCCAAAGAAAGGCTTTGTCAAGCATTATGCCACCAAAGTCCAATCCAAACTTGCTATTGATTTTGAAACTTCTTATCAGTGCGAACGTGAATTTGTCCCACAATGCTATTTACTTCAAAAAAAAAAAAAAAAGTTGAATATTGTTGTCCCCTGGGGCCATACAATGATACAAACATGGTTGGACCTCTTAAATTGGTGGACATACGCAGGCTTGCATATAATAGGAATTGATCATACATACCTAGTAAGAATTTTCTAATTTGGCCCCAGTTTGCACTCGTGACATCAATTCCAATCACATCACACCTACTTCTATTAGTTACACAAGGAATTAGTTGATTAGAAGTTTGTATTTCAGCATATCAAGTTCATTTAACAGCCCAGTAACTGAGATATGTCGATTTTTGGCTGGATTTTTTCAGCTGCAGGTAGTCTTCATTGTTATTGGTGCAAACAATGTGACATTGCCAATAGATTATTAGACATGATAAACGAGCTACGTGATTTGATAAAGTAACACATGACCTAGAAGATCCAATGTGAGTTACATTACGTAGATGTTGTGTATCAATTTGTATGTCTTGTGACGTGATTTGTAAAAATTGAAAATAATGTGAGATATCTGTATTTAAAACAGTTTAACTTATAAATTTATGATATATAATTATTAATAATTCTATTAATTCTTTAAAATTTATTATAAATATGAATATTTTCTTATTCTTTTAAAGTCTTCATTAAAATAGCATTGCAATAGGTTGAAAATATTTTTTAAAATTTGTCAAAAATCATTTTCTTTTATAAAACAAATAGACCAGAAAAGAAAACTTCATTTCCATAATTATATGTACATTTATGTCAACTATTCAAAAATTATGTATATTTAACTCAGTCATTCAAAAAGAGCAATACAATAATCCCTTAAAAATAAGTAATATCTTTCGTAAGACAATTACATCTAAATCAATCTATAAATGCATGCAACACATGGATTACTTTTTGCCAAGCTTAAGCACCATTACCTTATTTATAATATATATATATATATATGGATAGATTTTTTTTCCTTAAAGAATATATGAATAGATCTTATTCCAAGCAAAACCATCGTACTATAATATAAAAACATTTGTAATCGTGCAATTGTGCCAACCCATATTCCACATAAAGTTCTAACTAAATCGGTTTCACACATTTATTTCAATTCTTAATCTCACATTACACTTAAAAATATCTTATTATAAGAATAATTATTTCAGTCTCACGTATCATCAAAACTTAACTCAATGTCAACCTTTTAGATAAAAAAGAAAATAAAAATTATAGCAACCCTTTAATAAACTATTATCTTACCTACCAGGCAAGTACAAAAGATAATGCCATACTTTTGGTTTAGTGGTCTCCCTTTTCACTAGTGAAGGAAGGTCAATAAACACAACACAAGTCACATCCAGGTGTCAAAAACCTTTCAATCCTTTTTTCAATTAAAATTTGCCTAAGTATATACCGACAAAGAATTTGGATTGCAGTGTCTAGTGACCAGTGACTTGAGGTTGGACCAACTAAAGAGCAAGATATTATTATGTTAGCTTTAAGGGTTCAACTTGGGCTCTTATTTCATGAGAGGTGGAAAAGGCATGGAAACAGAGGCCTCAAAAATTTTAGGGTTTTACGTTAAAAAATAGTGATTTAGGCCCCAATCTTTGCACCATGAAATCTTTGATGGCCCCATACACGAGTCTAGTCCATTTACAGATCTTCAATTTCAGTGAATTTGCAAGCGTAAGAGAAGAAGACCCCTTTTTACAGCCTCAATCAAATTCGAACAGTGTGTTGGTTTGTAGGCACTCATGTCGTGTCCATTGTTGCTTTCAGCTGAGGCAGCCAAGGAACCCTGGGTCGACTCGCTTGGGGACCATTGGCTCAACCGCTCAAGGTCATATTTATTGATGAATTATGGGGATGTTTGTCGTTGGATTTGTGATTTTAATATATATATATATATATAGAAGTTAGATTTGTGATTTTAATATATATATATATATATAGAAGTTGACCCATGTATTAGATAACTATTGTTAGACCAAAAACACTTTTAAGTTTCGTACTTTTACAGGTGAAACATTTTATGTCGATTGCACATTCAATACGTGGTAGTCTTCCCCTTCTTTACATCCAAGTGTTCAAAAAAGATTCTTCAAATATACAAAAATTTCATGAGCTACCCGAATTATTTTTCCTTGCACCCATATTTTAACAAAAAAAAGAATATCACTAATATACCCATTATAAATTATTAAAAAGGACAAACACTTATTAATAAAAAAAACAATAATAATTGCTCCAATGTTATAAAATTAATAAAATAAAATAGAAGAGGAGTAGAACTGTAGAAGTAGAGGAACATGTGAACTTAATAACACAAGCACTAGAACAAGAAGTAAACAAATAAATATAAAGAGAGGGAGTGAAAGAGAATAAGACAAAAATTACTTTGAGCCTTTTATGAATTTAGAGAAGAGAAAAGTTGCATTGATGTGGAATGAAACAAGCCTTTTTATAGGCATTAAGGTGCTTTGGCCACCGCTTATAACAAATATAAAAATAAAAAAAAATCAGCTTTCTTTACCGGTGGGTGATCCACCATTACACGAAATCTGACACTTGTTTGATATTTATTCATCAATCATAAACCCTAAATTACTTTTTTTAGGTGCTTGTCAGTTACTAGAAGCATGGATTGATAATCTTGCAAGATATTCATCTTTTAGTCTTCAGTTTTCCTCACGAATGATAGATTAGATATTGGTAGTTTATTAACAAAAGAATAAGTCGAATCAGAAGCAACAAAGCAAGCAAAAGCTATTTGAGTAGCTCAACGCCTCAACCCAAAGCATTTTCGTTTTCCGACGAAGTTACTTTCCGCCAACAAATATTGGTAGTTTTTAACTGCTTAAACTATTCTCACCAATTTTATGCATTTCTAGTTTTATCTTCTCTTACACACAACCCTTAGCTATATTAATTTTTTTTTTTTTGTGTTCTTTTCACAACCTTTGCAAGCATCATGCTAATTTAACTATATATTTTGCTGTTATATTCCGTAATTTTAATAAAATAAAGTATTTAATAGTAATTAGTCAATTGTTTTAGACTTAATGGTTTCTGTTTTATGAAATTTAACGTATAAAATTTTAAAATATTAAATTACTTATGTTCAGTTGCCTTTAATGTAGTAGAATATAAAATAATAGTTTTTTTTTTAAAAGAAAATAGAATATTATTGAGCAAATCTGGAAAAAATACTAAAAATAATAATATTTGACCACGTGAGGACCTCATTGAAGGTCAAGACAAAGGAGCCTAGCTTATGAGCTAAATGGTTCCCAACTGGAGTAAGGGCTAAACACTTAACAACACCGATTATTGAAAAGATATGGATATAAAAGTATTTCTTTTTAGTTATTTATAACTTAAAATATATATATATATATACACACCACCTATATTCAATTTTCAAAAAAGAGATGGAGAGACAGAGAGAGGATGGTAGGAAATAGTACCATTTTAAATCACACTTGTGAGAATGACACTAAAATTTAATAATTTTAGGTTTTATAAACCAAAGTATGTACACTATTCAAAATGCCCTCCATAAAAAATACAGAAAACCTTTTTCTCTTTCTTCTTCGTCTCACTATATTTCATCATTTCAATTCTAGAAAGCTAGAAAATCTGAAAATAATAATAATAATAATAAAAACAAAATTGAAAACCATAAGAAACTCAAAATCATAAAAACAAGAGAGTAAGTGATACTCTCTTGATTGTTAAAAGGTGAAAATTTGGTGTTGATAAATATAATTGAATGAACTTTAATATATATTATATCTCAATATATCTAAATTTTAGGGGGATTGACATCCAAATCGAGGGACATAAATGTACTATAAAATATCGGGATATATTGTGGATATCTAAATTTTTAAGTATTGACGATGTATGTTATCTAAATATTCTGACAAATATTTAAAAAGAACTTTTAATTATATAATATCTAACAATTAAATTATTTTCATATAGAATAATTTAAGTTTATAACAACTTGAACCGATTATGGTATTGACTGAGAGAGATTATCCTTATACTAACTTTTTCTTATTTTTATGTGTATTAATTATTAATTAATAAAAAGAGAAATAAAAGGAAACGCTTGTGGCTTCACTAAGTTAAAAAATATATATAACTTTTTAATTTTAAATTTTTTGTTTGAACACGTAGTAAATATCATATCTTTACTTATATTTTAATAAATTAAAGGATAATATTTATGCTGATATCAATATATATATTTTTAAGAATTATAGTAATTTCAAATTAAAATAAAAAAGAAATATGATTTAAAGTCATAATCTTTAATATATATATGTATAAAAAAAAAAAAAACCTATTTAACAAAACTCAACTTGTACTAGCATTTACGTCCTTGAATGCAGCAAATCCGCTATAAAAACTTTTAAAAATAAATAAATAAATAAAAATCCACTATAAAAAGGAGTTAAAAAAGAAAAAAAAATCATTGTACTTTGAGAGGCAAAAAGGAATGAGTTGTAGTGTTGAGAATCTCACATAAGAGATTAATTATATGAAATATTTACCTTCCTTGATATAATATTATTGATTTAAGAGCGTCTAGATACAACCACGTTTTTTTTTTTTGGTATGCTCTGCCTAATCGCAATGAAGATTTTTTTCTCTTTGTGTGCTCTCCTATGGTTCAAGGATAGGTCAATTCTGCAATTTACAACGGTTTCTACCCAATTGAGATTTGTGTCAACCAGGGAGTCTAAAACTTTGACCATAACAAGTAATCAATAATGATAATTAGGACAAATCCCACTAACACTTTTGGCCAAGGCATTAAATTTTGCCAAATGTAATTGACACAAGGATGATTACAAAATCCTAATCCCTTTTCTAGCACGCCTTAGATCTCACTAATTAGGCATTTGTTTATTCTAACTACAAAATTCTAGCATGGTTTCTTCCTCATAAAGGGTCAACTTGTTTTGTCCTCTTTTAACGTTGTTGACGTATATCAAAGAAATTGTGCAATGAATTTTAAGAATTTAAAAGAAGGACCTTTACACTATTGAGGTATGAATATAGTCATGGAAGGCCAAACATAAGTTTTTTTAATACTCCATTCATGCTGTAGTGGTTTGAATTTGAAATAATATTATCAAGTTGTTTTAGATAATACTTCAAACTAATAATTTTTTTTTTCAAAGTTTCACACTTATAATTATATATTAGGTTAGATTTCAAAAATTTAGTTAATATTTAGTTGAAGTATTAATGAATTTTATTTAATCTTAATTTATTTTGATACCACTTGTGATGGAGGTGACTTGAGTCTAGAATATTATCAAGTTAAACGAGTACTCTGTACCACCAAGTCATAAGTTGTGCCTAAAAATAGCACCTGAACCGTAAGTCCACTGAGATTCAAAAGACTAGTAAGCGTAAAGCCCAAAAATAAAAATGAGGTAGTATAAAGCTCATTACTCAAGGACATATCAACAAATGCCATATCAACATGAGCATAAAACTAATTGCATAACACTAAGCTTGCATGAGAAGCAACTTAAGGTTGCAGTGATATAGGAGCCTGTAGAACATAGATAGCTCACAAATTTCCTTAATAGAACAAAGTTCCAAAAACAGGAAAGTTTCTATTTCACGCAGAAGATTATCTCAAACATGAAGCTGCTAGAATTGTATTCTAATACAAATATGAACATATGAATTGTAATTTGATTTGAATATAAAATACTAAATGTAGTATCACATAAATTAGAAAAGAGAATTTTATCATTTCTTATATTCTAGCAACCTTATTGTATGTAAATAAGGAACTCAGACACTATATAAAGAGTCATTTACATGTACAAACAACACAATGAAAAACACAAGCTTAGAAGCTCATAATACAATCGACAGCAAGAAGTCATAGGAGCTTTATCAGAAACTATGTCAAGCATAGTATTCCTCCTAACAATAAAATAACCATAGATGTAAGTATTACTCATAAGGCCGAACCACTTTAAAAATGATCGTCTCTTTGATTATTATTCTTTTGCATTATTAGGTATTCATTCTTGCCATTATTACCTCCGTATCGATTTCAATCAACTCCTTGCAATTTGCTCATTTCACCATATTCGTATTAATTTGGATGTTGACTGATTTTTTACGTCAACATCACATTAGGTAGTAGCCATTTTATCTTCATTGATAGCCTTCTAAATAAAGAGAAAAGCCTTATATTATTTATGTATCCCATAAGATATAATTATACAATGCATTAATACAAAAAAAAAAAAAATCTAGTATTTATTGTGATAGTTTTTATATTGATCACACTATGATGTGTTTTAAGAACATTAAGATTTTAAAAGTTTTAGTAAAAAAAAAAATCATGTTTTATAATTATGATATAACAACACTTTTTTTTATTTAAAAAATTATTATATTGCATAACCATTCATAGTTCAAATGATTAATACAATAATGTTTATTTTCATAGTATGATTCGAGTCCTACATACATATTTATCGACATATATGTGAGGTTCTTCTTTTTTTTGTTTAAGAGTAGATTTCTATCAACATTATAGGTGTTGATGTCAAAAATGGATTAACACCCAGATTAATACGAATTTGGTGATTTATGTGAAATATGAGGCGTTAAATGAAATTGGGTGATGTCATAATAAGAATTAACAATAAGAGTTGTAAATAAAGACATGCAAATTTAGCGAAATAAAGAGAAAAGCAATAAAGATGTGAGAGAGAAAGAGACAGACGAAGAGGCAAAAGACTTTTTAACGTGGTTCACCCAAGAATTAATACATATGTCCACAATTATATTATTGTTGAAGGAGAATAGTGTGTTTCAGTAGAGTTTCTGCTAAAGGCTAGCAAAGTTTCCATCGAGAGATGAAGGACTATTGACTAGTCAGACATATAAGCTTCTCCATATGTAGGTAGGCTCGTGGGTGTATAAGCACATTGTTTGTACATGTGAAGGATAGTTTATATAGCGTTAGAGTTCTTTATTTACATACAATTTGGTTACTATAATATATGAAAAATTAAAATTCTATTTTCTATTTTATACGAAACTGTATTAAATACGTAGATGTTGAATCAAATTGTAATTAATCACGTTTATATTTGAGTTAGAATGCAATTCTAATAGCTTTATGTTTGAGGAGATCTTCTGCAAATTATATAAATCTTCCTGTTTGATGAAATTCCTTTCATCCTTCTAGAGATTCACCAAAATTAGGAAATATGCTATCTTCTGCCTGTTATATAAGATTTTTTTTTGTTTTGGGACTTCACATTATTAAGGAAAAAACAAGCTAATGACATGTCTTGAGCTGCTTCTTTGTTGTGACCTTGATCTATATTTCATGCTAGCTATTTTTTTGTCTTGATATAATTGAGTCTAGAAAACGTTCTTATTGATATGACATTTACTGACTTGTCTTCGAGAAATGAGCTCTTATCGTTCCATTCCCATTTTAGGCCTTTAGGCCCGTCGAACTTCCATTGGACTTTCGACCTAGGTGCTATTTTTGGGTGCAACAACAGGAATAAATTTGTAAACTACACATAATATTTGTCAATTTGACACATCATGACGCTTATACTATTTAATTTTGATAATTTTCAATAAAATTTTTATTATTAGTGTTGATAGATTTTCAATTAACTTATAATTGTATACAAAAAAAAAATATTTTTATAAACTTCATATATAATTTTTTATTATTGTTTTAACATTTAACATGCAACTTTACATGTTAAAAAATCATTTTTATTTTTTTAAACAAAAATTCATTTTTGTGGTATTTCATTGACGTATACAGATGAAGCATAATATTTTCAAGTTTTGTTAAAAATTTGTAAACCTTTTTAATAAATTCAATAAGGGGTTTGTGGTATTTCATTGATGTATACAGATGAAACATAATATTTTCAAGCTTTGTTAAAAATTTGTAAACCTTTTTAATAAATTCAATAAGGGGTTTGATGTATTTAAAAAAAAAAAAGGTTAAATTATTAAAAAAAAAAAAAAAAAGGGCAGCGAATGTTTTACCACTAGTATCCCATCTATGTCTATTTGTTTGTTTGTTTGTTTTTTTTTTTTTTTAAATACGTGCATGTATCATGTATGTCTCTTTTAACTTACAGATATAGAAAAGATTATCGAGATTTACCTTGCAACTTGCAACTTTTATTTTAATGAGGAGACTGAAATGAAAAGTCCTTTTGTTTCGAAAAAAAAAAAAAACGAAAGAAAAGAAAAGTCCTTTGTACGGTCTGTATTACCCTATCACCTAAGAAAGTTTTCTAAGAAACTACTGCTCAGACATGTGACATAGATCCAGTGGTGCGCCTGTCTTTCAATTTCTGTGGACCCCACTTTAATATTCTCGAGCCCATCTCTAAACCAGGATCATAACTTTAGTATACGTACTTCAATAAAATTTATATTTTCGTCAATAATAATACAAAACTTTACCAAAACAACCATCATCACAATAGCATGACATGTAATCATATCATCAGTATTCAACGGCCACGATTCTTTAGATGGTAAGGTTTACGAATGTTGACAAAAAACTTGTGATATATTAACAAAATATAATGACTCTTATTCATAATTTTACTTATATAAATATGCGGATAATTTATCAATGATTTTGACTTTGACACACACATACATACATATATATATTTTAAAAATATTTAAACATCAATTATTAAAATATATACTTTAAAAATATATATATTAAAATATATGAAAATTGTGTATATTAAACATTATATGTACAATTAATTATTAATCTCACAAAATAAGGAGAAATCTCTCCACGTATATTAAGGGTTTTTTTTTTTATCAGAAAACTAAACAATGCTTAAATTTACTGAATACTAAATAATGACTGAATCTGAAATCTGAACAATATACTCTTTTTTTTTCTTACCTCTGAAAATATTATAAATTTATTTATTTTTTAAAGTTAAAATTGTTTAAAAACTAATAATTTGACATTTATACCATTTTTATAATTTGTTGTTATGTAATTTTAATTAATTTAATACAAACAGTTTAAAATAAATAATTTAATAAACTCTAAAACATTTTTATATACATATTAATAATATTTTATTCATAATTAAAGTATGATTAAAAAATATAATTTATATAATTAAATATATTAATATGTTAAAAAAAACAACTAGAAAAATGAATGTTTAAATTGTAATTTAAAATATAATAGTTTAATTTCAAGACAATTTGGAATGAGTTGTATTTAGATCTTTTTTCTTTTTTCCAAATATATTTCTTGTGAATATCAAAGGAAAAAGGAAAAGAAAATTTGAGTAATATAAAATTAGGATAAAGTTAAAAATATATTATTTTGGGATGATAGGTTTGAAATAGAATATTTTAAATATCTTTTAATAATTTGTAATTAAGTACAAATTTAAAATTTTTTATTTTTTTAATTACTTTTAGATAATTTTAAGTAATTTGATCATTTATAAAAATAAATAAAAATACAATTAAGCAGTATAAGTCATGAGGGTAAAAAATAAACTATCTCGATATTTACATCTAATATTTACATTATGAAATTGGTGGATGGGATGAAATTGAAAACAATCGTAGGGGCTTTTAAATTATTTTTGCAAAATTCTTAGGCAGGGACGAGCTGGTGGGAACTTTACAGTATTAACATCACAACATCACAGTCTCGTTGAAGGTATCCATCAGTCACAGATAGACAACACTCGAATCCTGCGCAGTGGTTCCCTAAGACAGGAGCTAAATGAAATGACGAAAGTACCCTTGACCCCACCGAGTTTGCTTACGTGCTGTCGCTATCTTAGGCCTCATGTGTGCAGTGCGGGTCGCAACTCCACAACACTCCAGCCCCCACGCAAGGCACATAATAAGCCCCCCTCTTGGCCTTGGCTTCGCTCGTGTTTTATAATTCTTTCATTTTCAACCAAACCCCATACGCCAACACTAACTCCTACTTAGTGCCCCCCACTCCCTCTCTCTCCTCCGCTGCCGTTTACTTCCTTTCCCAGTCTAAGGTCCAAAACCATCACCAGAATTTTCAGACCACAGCTTCTGCTTCTCCTTTCTTTCTCTCTCTGAAACAACAGTTTCTTTATTTTTCTCGTATTCTGCTAGCGTGCTCCTATTCAACACAGTACAACAACAACAGAGTTTTTATACAAAGATTAAAATCAATCTCTCTCTCTGTCTCTCTCTCTTGTTTCCAGCACTTTTTCTTTATTTATTAAAACACTGAAAAAAACCAACAAAAATCGTTCCATTTTTAATTTTCTTGCTATCGTGCACCTATCACAATAGCACAGGAAATAAATACACGATAGAATCGACAAAAGTTTTTGTCTATTGGTTTCTTTTGTGTCTTCCAAGTTCATTGTTCCAAAAACAGGACTGGAAAAGTTAAAAAGAAAGAGCGAAGCCGTCTCTCTGTTATCTACAAAATGGGTGTTTATACTGTGTTAATGTTGAGCCTGCTAACATGCGCCGGTCTGCGTCTATGTTTATCAGATCCAAACGACGAAGCCTGCCTTACCCATCTAACAGAGTCGTTAAAAGACCCGTATAAGAACCTCCAAAACTGGACGAAAACCACCTTCGCCAGCCCCTGTAACGGCTTCACGTCCTACCTGCCAGGCGCCATCTGCAACAATGGCCGCATCTACAAGCTGTCTCTCACGAACCTGTCTCTACAAGGCTCCATCTCTCCTTTCCTTTCCAACTGCACCAACCTCCAATCTCTGGACCTCTCCTCCAACGCTCTCACTGGCTCCATCCCAGCTGATTTGCAATACTTGGTCAATCTGGCTGTCCTCAATCTGTCGGCCAATCGGCTTGAAGGAGAGATCCCACCCCAGATCACATTATGCGCGTACTTGAACGTTATTGATCTCCACGACAACCTGCTCACGGGACAGATTCCTCAGAACGTCGGACTCCTTCTTCGTCTCTCAGCTTTTGACGTGTCCAACAACAGATTGTCTGGTCCAATACCAACTTCTTTGGGCAACAGAAGTGGCAACTTGCCTAAGTTCAACTCCACTTCCTTTCAAGGAAACAAAGGGCTTTATGGATACCCTTTGCCCCCCTTTAAGGGGAAAGGCTTGTCAGTTTTGGCCATCGTTGGGATCGGCCTTGGAAGTGGCTTCGCTAGTTTGGTTCTCAGTTTCACTGGGGTCTGTATTTGGTTGAAGATCACTGAGCAAAAGATGGCTCTAGATCAAGAAGGCAAGATCAGTCAGCTCATGCCTGATTATTAACTTTTACTATTTTTCTATATATGGTCTTCATCAATTAGGTTCGACTCTGGATATGTGGTTGAAAAGCCCAAAAAGCTACCGAATTTGAGAGGTATGTTTTATTTTTCTTTTTATATATATAAGTCGGGTGTGGCCTAATCTGATTTTCTTGGGGGATTTTTACTAGTTTGTCTATTACTGATTTTTGGAGGTTTTCTTTTCTTCCTTTCTCTTAGACCATTTGGATTTTTTTTTTTTTATAGTATTTATTATCGACAACCAAGGACAATGTATAAACCAATTCAAACTTGCGAGACTACAATAACTTATCAGTGTATTTAATCTTTTTTTTTTTAAGTACAAATTGTAATATGATATCGTAGTTGTTTTATTTGCAATCTCAATCTCTTTGTGTCTCTCTATCTCTATCTACATCCAGCTCGCTGTGGAAAATTGTTTGTAGTTCTAATAAAATAAAATACATACAAAATAGTGGTGGGGACTTTTCATATCCTGAAACTGGTGCATTTATTGAAAATAAATAAATAAGCGCTTTTACCAACTTGAAGTTGTAGTGGTTTGCTATTGTTGTGAGCTGGTGGGAGACCAACGCCACCACATGTTATGGAAAAATTGTCCATTTCAATTTGGGGGGGCTTTAATTAAGTTTGATGGTTTCCTCTGTTCAGGCCAACATTCTGGTCAGTTTTGTTTTGCCGGTCATTTCTACTACCGCACCGGGGTTTGGGTTGCTTCATCATAATAATTCTATGGCCGCAGCCCCATGTACTTGTACTTTCGTGTACAAGTGTCTGGCTGCAACATTAATTTTAAATTAACCAACAAAAACTTTATGTAATATTTCTTTATAGTTCCACTCAGGACTTATTGGTTATAACAAAATGTGGACTCGAGGCTTGGAGACTTGGACTGCATCATAGGTGCATAACCTTTGGTTTTCGTCAAAAAATAGGTGCATGTGATGCACATATTAAGAAATATCATTAATTGTTACATTGCCCACCCACGTTGTGTTGATGATAAGTTAACGTGGAGATAGATGGAATGTGAGAGAGAGAAGAATTAATTAAATTGAAGCAAGTGGTGTTCATTATTGGGGGCCGTCGGTTCGTTAGTTCTGGGTTATATGTTCAAGGCACCAAACCTTTTTTTAACTTTTGGCTAAGTTTAAGAGGCTAGTCTGGGGTCTTAGGCTGAGTTTGTTGTTTTCTGCTATCACAGATTTGAAATTAGTAAATACTTACTGGACTCTGCATGAGAAATTGTGCCCAGCGACAGACCACAGCAAAGCCCCCTACCTCCCTAAGTCTGACTTTTTCTTGATTTTGGAAAATCAGTTGTCAACAATTATAGGATACTCTTTCCCAATCAAATGCAAATGCAACGTAAAATTTTAGTTCGTTTTTGAATGAGTTATGGGCATCTTTTGGCTTTTTTATCAGGAAATGATTAGGTCATGGTATGGAATCTTTATTCATTGTTTCCGATAATATATTATCAATTTTTTTTTAATTTATTATATTATATATTATATAGTTTATCGGATACTACTGATAAAGATTTTTTTTTTTTTTGAAAGAGTTGATAAAAATATTTGAGGTATAATTCAAAACTAAAACTCTAAAAAATGGGATGAAAAACTTACATCGCACGAGAAAATTATTCTTAACTTAAAAACTCTGAATACAGATCAAACCGTGGGTATTTTGCTCGAATGGGTCAAACTCTCATGGGCTATAGGTGCCATTGGCACCAACAGCTATTTGTAATTTTCGATCCATTTTGTCACCTAGAATCTAAGCCTCAATTTAGATAAGTTGGAATAGATTTTACGCATATACAATATTTGTAAATTTTATGTATCATGAAAATTCTCAACTTAGCATTTTCCTATGTTATTAAATAATGAAAATTTGATATAGAAGGATAAAAGTATGTAATATATTATATTATCAAATAATTAAAATTTGATATAGATTGACCCCTTTTATTAATTGAGTAAAGATAATTAGATATTGTATACAACTGTACAAGTTGAACAATGACAGTAATTCGAAAGTTCGAGGAAGGGGATGTGATTTGAACTCATAATATTGAGATGTAATCATAACTTTAAGGTGAAATTGTTAGTGCTTAAATCCAACTTGAAGCTTTTGAACCTATGATTATTTGTCCTTTTTTAAGCCATTCATTTCATTAAATAAGTTGAGTCATTTTATTTTAATAGAAGTAAATATCATATATTATTTTAATTTTATTAAACTTGAAGAATTCTAACAAGCATGATGCTATTTCTTTATATGATTATGTTTCTTCTTCGCAGCTATATTTTAGTTGACATTAATCCATAAAGATAGGAAAAAAAACTAAGCATGATGAAAGGACCCCATTGATGATATAATAACAGTGTTACTCAAAAATTCAACTGAAATTTTGATCAACGGGTAAAAAAGAAAGGCAATAAAACATTAAAATTAAAGAACATTAAAATTAAAATTATGTTCCAAAAATTTGGGGAAAAAAAAAAAAAAACAGATCTAAGCATGCAAAGAATAACCGAATTAGACAATATCTTTGGACTAGGAAGTTGCCACTTTGGTTGAATACAGGTGATGAAGTTTGTCTTTAAGTTGAAGAAATGCAAGGCAAAAGCACGCCCAACTTTAAACAAAAGGAGGCCCACAGTTGTGTCTAGGCTCTAAAGTTTTGAACCAAAAACTTGTTTGGATGAAACGGCTGCCATTGCACACCGAAAGTAAAAATGGTCAAACGTGCTTTCATTTCTTGATAATAATGATTCCTCCGAAAATGGCATGCATGCCATCATGACTCGGGCCCGCCATTCTTTTGAAGGGTTTTGCTGCTGAATGCTGCTGCCACCTGCCTCCGAAGGTTTCAGAGCATTTTTGTGGTCATTTTCCCTTTCCTTCACTGCTTTCTGCTCTCTCATTCCTCCATTTGATTTTGTCACAAGGGATGTGCTTTTCCTTTCAATTCCACCAACCCTTGGCAGCGCTGGTCCTTGCCATCGCCTATTAAATTGGTTTCAGGGCACATTGTATTACCTTGTCTACCATTTATATCTTGTTGTAGAAACTTAAAATCAAAACATGTTTAATATATCCATCACATTGAATGTCATAGGATAATTCTTGGTTGTAGTAACAACCATAAGAATCGCGCGTAAAACAATTTTTTCGTTATCCTTCTTTCCCTGGTCAAAATTGGTCACATTACAATTCTCATTTTTTTTGCATATGATAAATTGTCAAATCCTCACACTTGTATGTAAAATATGATTAGGCAAGAAAGAAAATAAAATTACAAATTTTGTTATCGTCTTAAAAGGGTAAAAAGACCATTTTCAATTTTGAAATTGCCCATGCAAAATACTTAGCCGTAAATAAAAACAAAAATTATGATTATTTATTTTTATCAAAGAATCACCAACTGAACTCAAGCAACTCGAGTCTCTCATTTTTTTTTTTTTCTTTTCAGTATTAGTAGTAGTTCAAGAGACAACTAGAACAAAGCAAGATAAGACTCTAGCAGCACATCTCGGGGAACAGCTTCCCAGAAACAGGAGAGAGCAATCCATATTAAGTGGGGGAGTTGCTCAAGTTGTTTAGCAAACCTCATGAAAATTCGATTGCTTTGAATAAATCATGGAGTGATGATATTTTCACCCCTCTAAAATTGTATGTACATCCCTTAATTTTTACGTTTTTAATATTTCAATGTTGCCCTTAAATTAAATTATTAGCACTTTAATTAAGTGATAATATTGTTAATATTATAATTAAATTCAAATAATTACACCCCATATTTATGGAATGCCTCGATGAAAACAACACGGGCTTTGAAGTGGGGTGCTATTTCAAACATGAATCCTGTGTTTTTTGCAATCCATTCAATCTCGCCTTCATTTCCTGTGTAGACGAAGATTGGAGCATTCTTTTGAGCGCCATCCCAGAAGGTGTCATTGACCAAGTATTTTTGCCGAAACATTTGATAACCCTACGGATAGTAGTTGAAGTGGTCAAGGATCTGTGTGAAATACTTGGTTCTGTATAGCTTATTTGTGATGGAAAGAGAGCTGCTGATGTGAAATAGCAAATGATGATATAGAGAGAAAAGAGAACAACAAAAATACGAAGCCAAAATCAAAATTCAGTGTTTTCATGGTTTTGGAGATCGGAGAGAAGTGAGAAGTATCTTCGACAATAAATCACTAACAAATCTAACTTTCTCTCTAGGGGTGAAACTTTCTCCCTTGTTTCTGATATTAAGGTCTTAAGTAGGTTGGTGGGCGCTTGTCAGTGTCTTGCCGTTCCTAGATCTGGGAATCGCTTGACCCGTAAGCTTGCTGCCTTGGCCTTATCCTCTCCGAAGGCCGTCTATTGGCATGATGTTAATGTCGCTTGTATTTTTCCTTTGGCTGCTGGTTTATAAAATTTTCGTTTTCTCTCAAAAAAAAAAAAAAAACAAATCTAACTTTCCAAATCTTCTTTTTGTGGTGATTGGATTGCCTCTGATGGTTCAAGGATTTTGTGTTTTTTTCTTTTTTGAGAATAGAATTTTGTTTATTTATCCATTCAAAGTTTGACTTTTTTTTAATGTTTTAATTTAATTATCTTTATAATTATTTAAATGAATAGATATAATTGGTAATACATAGAATGTACTAACAAAATATGAATTTTTAAAAATTTTAGGGGTCATTTGTTTTTACCACTTTTCACTTAATAGGTCTGAATTACACATTTTAAGTGATTTTTATTATTTTTTTTAAGTGATCAAATCACTTAAAACTACCCAAAAATCACTGAATATAAAAAGTTACAATTTTTAACTTTTCATTTAATGAAAAATCACTTAATGATTTTTTATATATATTTTTCCAAATCTATTATTCCGAAATAACAAATTTTCAAATTAATTCTAATTTTACATTATACAGATTTATTTTAAATGTAATCAATGAAATATTGCAATGACTAAAATATATATTACTTTACAGTTTCAACTTTGATTGTAATAGTTCTTTAACTTAAGAACATTTTGTTTATTTTTATTTAAATATATAAATTTAATTTACTTTACTATAATAATTTATTTTTGTATATATAATTTAAAAAAATTACTTGACTATAATAATTAATTATATTTTAATTATGAATAAAAAAATGTTATTAATATTACATAAAAGTGTTTTAATATTTTTTAAATAATTTATTATAATTGTTTGTATTATATTAAATGAAGTTTCAAAACAACTAATAGTAAAAGGATATAAATGTCAAATTATTAATTTTCAGACAATTTTAACTTTAAAAAATAAACGAGATTACTATACATTCAGAGGTAAAAGAAAAAAAAAACAAACATGTCATTCAGATTTTAGGTTTAAGTCACTATTCAGTCTTTAGTTTTCAGCAGTATTATTCAGTCTTCAGATAAAAATATAAACAATCCCTTAGTAGTGTAAATATAAAAAGGGGTATATATACAGTTTTTAAGGGGTGGAAATATCGCCACTCTAAATAATGCACCGTTGGGCCAAAAGTGTACCGGACATCAACCAACCTGTTGCCAAGTTGAAAGACCACCCTAAAAATTGAATCTGAAAAATTTCTAGCATACCCAATAAGTACAGCGAGTTCCTTAAAACGTTAGTGTGCTTAGTGGCCTGCCTAAGAGCAGCCTCTTCATTTTTTATTTATTTATTCAAATCATATCGTTTCTTGTTGACTTTCTAATGTGTCACTTCTTTTATTTTTAATATTATATCTATAATAGTAAAATTCTAATAGACTTATAGTAACCACACAAATTTGTAGCATAGAAATTAAGTCTAGAATAATATATAGAAATATTTGTAAAATGAGACGAGTAAGGAGAAGAAAATGATATTTTTGAGGAAAAAAAAAAAGTAATTTATATTGAATAAAAAAGAATAATTTTGTAAAAGTAATACCAGGTTGCTGAAACTGGGGCATTATTGGGTCAATCTTTGCTTAACCCGGCCAGAATAGTCAGTGGACTTTTTCGAGTTGAAAAACCTGGGCCGTGAGTGGTGGGCTTCTCAACCGTGGGATCAACCCGACCCACATTCTCCAAAACCCTAGTTAATTCTCTCTTCTCCAAAAAAGGAGTCAAATTTCAGTGAAGAAAAACATCTGCGGTGTCCATGGCGAAAACTAAAGAAAATCCAGCAAAGGAAGTCGAACATGAAGAAGTAGAACAAGTGGAAGAAGAAGAGAAGACCTTTGAAGAACTTGGTTTGGACCTCCGTCTGGTTCATGCCTTGAACAAAAAAGGCATCCAAAAACCAACTCCAATTCAACTAGTCGCTATTCCTCTAATTCTAGTGAGTTTCCTCATATGAGAGTCATTTTTGGTTTTGTTTTCGTGTAATGATTAATTGTTCCAAGTACAAATGGTTATCAGGAGGGCAAGGATGTAGTTGCGCGAGCTAAAACCGGTTCTGGCAAGACCTTCGCGTATCTTCTTCCTTTGCTTCACAGGCTATTCAACGAGTCTTCGGTGAAGAACAAGCTTGGTCCTGCTGCAGTCATTCTTGTTCCGACCAGGGAATTATGTCAACAGGCATGCCTACTTTGCTTTTATCTGTGAGTCTTATATTGAATTTGATTCCATCATCATTTGTGTTTTGAACACAGGTTTATTCGGAGGTTATGTCACTTATTGAGCTATGTAAGGGTCAAATTCAATTGAAAGTCACGCAGTTGACCAGCAGCATGCCTGCATCTGATTTGGTTAGTTTTGTTTTCTGTTAGTTATAGGTTTGTGATGTATGGAGTTAAAACTGATTATATGTCCTTGATTTACTGTTTACAGCGGGCTGCATTGGCTGGACCACCTGATATTGTGGTCTCTACTCCGGGTTGCATACCGAAATGTTTGTCAACTGGTGTACTTCAATCAAAATCTTTTAGTGATTCACTAAAATATCTTGTTCTTGATGAGGTGAGGATCCTGTGCTTAGTGTATTCTGTTTTCTGTTAAATGAGTGTTGGTTGAGGTTTATGATTTTGTAAGTTGAAGATATTTTCGAATTAGTAATTTGTTTTGCTAGCACCCAACCCAAGTGATGACATATTGTACTTGCTTATATGAAATATAAGTTGTTTGCTAATATTTCTTGCTAGCTAGAATTTCGGTAACAAATGAGTTGAATTTTTTGTGTGTGTAGTGGTGATAACTATCTCTGAAAGCATCCATTAAATGAGCGGATACTTGACATTTTAGGCCTTATAAGTCAATTTCTTACCATTCTATTGCTAATATTGATATTAATTTACTTGTTAATCCCTTTATTGCAATGATAGTTTTTCCAATAAAAAAAGAGATTGATATTAATCTATTATTCGATAATTCTGTCTCAACCATCTCTATTTTTGCTACATCTTTACTTATATATACTCATGTTTGGGGATAATTAATCATCTCTGTTTTCAGGCAGATCTTTTGTTGTCGTATGGCTATGAAGATGATCTAAAAGCTCTTACAGTTCTTGTCCCAAGAGGCTGTCAGTGCCTTCTTATGTCTGCTACCTCAAGGTGTTTATGTGGCACTTCTTCTTCTTTTTTTTTTTTTTTGTTCTATTTGTTTCCTATTTAAAGATTGGATGATGACAAAATTTTTCTTTGCTGGACAACACTTAAATTAAGACAACCCCAACCCTATTCTATCCTTTTATCATCTGAAATAATAACCAAGTGCCTTATAACATATAGGCAGTCACTCTCTATTGCCATTATTTACATTTCCGATGGAGATTTTTATCATCTGGATGTGATTTGTATACATTAGTTGATGCCACTCATAAGCATATGAATCAGCTAAAAGGAATTAAGCTCATCTGAAATGGCCATTTTTGCTTTGGATCTGTAAAAAAAGTTTTATGGAGCCTTTGCATTACTTGTAATAAATTCAACTTTCAGGACTGGAATTTAACTGTTGCACCATGTAGAAGTTATATTGACATTTCTTTTTACCCTTTTTGACAACACATTGTGATCAATATATATTGCAATCCTGATATTTGGCAGTTCTGATGTGGAGAAATTGAAGAAGCTGATTTTGCACAATCCCTTTATTTTGACTTTGCCTGAAGTTGGAGATGTTAAAGATGAGATTATCCCCAAAAATGTTCAACAATTCTGGGTAAGAACTAGCATACCTTGTTATGAATTTAACGGTATTTTAATATTTTTATGCATCTATAATCCTGGAACTAAATTCTGCACAAAATTTCCGATCATGTCTTTATCTTTGTGGTGGAAGTACTTATGTTAGATTCTAATGCCTGCAAATTGGAAACTACGTAGTGGATTATACATTGAAATTTATGCCAATTAATTTGTAATAGGATATTCAACTTCCTGTAATACACCTTTGGCATCATTGACATCTGTGTATCTCTATGATAAGCGGTAGTTCATGTATGCATCTTATCTGTGCCCGAACAAGGTTAGTAGAACTAATTTTTTTTTTTTTTTTTTTTTTTTTTTTTTTATATTATTTGTTTTAGATTTCCTGCAGGGCACGTGATAAGTTGCTCTACATTCTTGCTCTCTTGAAGCTGGAGTTAGTTCAGAAAAAAGCTCTGATATTTACTAATACCATTGATATGGGTTTCAGATTGAAATTATTCTTGGAAAAGGTATTTTCCATGGTGCACCAATTGAATAAGGGAAAATTACCCACAACCTATCTACAAATTTGATATTCATAGGTGCATATAACTTTTTGATTTTTTTTGCATCGCCCTCCCCTGACCAACGGTTTGACTGGATTTGACTATGAGATGATCACTTTGACCATTTAAAAGGTGTTGAAAGACGAAATTGCCCCTGAGTACTGTCAGATTGTTATGCTTTCATGTTGCAGCCAAATGAAATTATCAATATGCCCTTGAAATCATCTTCAACCAAAATCATCTTCAATTCCAGAAAATCTCCACTGGAAATCATCTTCAATCTCTCATCCCTCTCATTTTCAACCCAAATCATCATCAATCCAGCAAAATTATCAACATCAATCACCAACCCAAAATTATCATCATCAATCAATCAACAAAAACCAGTGTTCAATCACAAAAGAAGAAGAAAAGGATGAATCATCTTCAATCTCTCATCCCTCTCATCTTCAATCCAAATCATCATAAATCTAGCAAAATCATCAACATCAATGACCAACCCAAAATTATCATCATCAATCAATCAACAAAACCTAGTATTTAATCACAAAAAAAGAAGAAGAAGAAGAAGAGAGAGACGATGGGTATTTTGTGTTTTAATTTTAAATTATTTTTTTCTCAAATTAATCTCTACCGTCCATTTTTAAATGGACAGTGGAGATCTAATTAAAAAATATTTTAATTAAATTTTTATTTTTATTTTTTTTTTCAAATTAATCTCCATCGTCCATCTTCAGATGGATGGTGGAGATCAAATTGAATTTATTTTTAATTTATTTAAAGTTTTTAAAATTTATTTTAAAAGAAAATTAAAAAATAAATTTATTGAGGGGGTAATTTCATCTTTTAATATTTTTTACACAGTCAACTATATCCAATTACGGTCAAACCAGTCAATTCGTTAGTCAAGGGAGGATATTGCAAAGAAATCAAAAAGTTGTACATGTCTATAAATATTAAACTTTGAGGTAGGCTGGGGGTAATTCTCCCATTGAATGATACAATTATATTCTGCTTTTTAAGTTTGTTTTCAAGATATAAACTTTTTTAATACTAGATTGCTGTTTGTCTTTCTACGTGCTGGTGGTATTATTTTGGTAAAGACACGGATATTTATTTTCTTTTAAGTAAACATGGTTGCAAAGTGTTGGTCTGTTCATATTTTCATTGCTTGCTTAAACCCCGTTGATCCACTCTGCCAACAAGATGCCTTTTCTTTTACATTTGCTTTCGTTCATCTTCCTGCCTTGGTGTCCTGTTGTCACCTGCCTGTTGGAGTCACTGTCTATGTTGACTTAATAGTCATTTCAGTTTCTTTTTCCATCTGTTAATGTTATCAATTTTTTGACAGTTTGGTATCAAATCTGCTATTTTAAATGCGGAGTTGCCACAAAATTCCCGTCTTCATATACTCGAGGTATGCTTATTTATTTAAATTTTAGATAATTCAATCTAGCTGCAGGTTTTTTTTGTTCTAAAAAAAAATCATAAGAAGTAAATTACATTAGTGCTTAATGGTCGGTTAACATAACTATTGTGAGAATAATACCTTATATAATTGTTAGCCTATGTGGCCTTTTTAAGAATGATGTTATTAAGTTATTTATCTTGATAGCAGTCATCAATAAAGTTTGAAGTTAATATTTTGTAACTTGTATAATGTTTGTCTGCATCAGGAATTTAATGCTGGGCTTTTCGATTATTTGATTGCAACTGATGAAAACACAAATGAGAAGGAACAAGCCAATGGGCATGGTCATGTGGAGTTGAGAAAGTCTAGAAAACATGCCAAGACAAAGTTGGACTCTGAGTTTGGGGTTGTTAGGGGAATTGACTTCAAAAATGTACACACGGTAAGCTAATGATATCAGATATGATGCTATTTTGTGTTCTGCTGCTGCAACTTACTGGCTTTAATTTATCCTGTGCTTCATTCATGCAAGATCAGTGACTTGTTTACTTAAAAGCTTAGATGGTGGAACTGAGTATGAGATTCTTAAGAGACAGATATCAGAATTGAAGCTTTTGTCAAACACTGTACATATTCATTGATCAGCAACTCCAATATGGTTTACTGGGTTTGGTGAATATGTCGGCTCCCATTGGCTTTGTGTAGTTTTCTTTATTATGCCTTCTACATTGCCAACAGCTTTTTCTCATTCATTGTTATTTGGGCCATTTGGCACCCCAGTCCCTTGAACTTAACAGTACTATAATGTGGTGCATGTGGTCTGGGACAAATATGATTACTCTACATATATTCCTTTCCTCCTAAGTGGAAATGGCTATGAAAAGTAGCTGTTGAACTTGCTGCTAATGCTTACATATTTATAATTCTGCTTAATAGTGATTTAAGTTATTTTCATTGAAGCTGTCCATCATTTGTCTTCTAGATTTCATCTTTGTTTTTTCAATATTTTCTCCAATGATAGCTACAATGATATCCTTTTCCAGGTTATAAATTTTGACTTGCCTCAAGATGCTGCAGGATATCTACATCGAATTGGACGTACTGGTAGAGCATACAATACTGGTGCTTCAGTTTCTCTGGTGAGTTGTCCTACAAAATTAACATAATTCTTTGCAGTAACAACATTTTAGCTGAATGGTTATTGATTAATTTGGCATGCATGTATAAATCATCTCAGTGTGAACATTATTGGTACTAGTGGTGATGATAGAATCATGCCTGGCTCGTTTTAGATCTTTTCTCTCACATGGGGTGTTCCCGTAGAATAGGGATGCAAGCATGAGCTTATTTATTGTTCCCTTTCCTTTGCTTGAAAAGAACTAATTTCCTTGAGGACCTTGAACGCAAGTCCTAAGGTACAACCAAAACCGTGCTTCTATCACATAGAACAGTGGGCATCAAAAATTTCATTTATTCAAAGAATTTCAGTCGGATTGCATTCATGAATCTGGCGGCCCTTATTTTACACTCTAAACAAAGTTTTTGACTTTTAATGAACTCATGAGTTGTCGTTCTATTATATCTTCTATTATTGTTTAACATTTTGGAATTAGTATGTTTTCTTCCTCAATAGAGCAAGGTATGTGTAATAATGATTTGGATGCTTGGCTCATAAGATTCATTGTATAGCTTATACATAAATTGCTCAGCATGTTGCCACGCTAATACTTCTGTTAATAGGTTTCTGCATATGAGATGGAAATCTTCGAAGAAATAAAATCCTTTTTAGGGGATGAAGAAAACAAGGACTCAAATGTTATTGCACCATTTCCTCTGCTCACAAAAAGTGCAGTGGAGTCTTTACGATATAGAGCTGAGGTGATTTTATGTTTCCTCTATTGCCTTCACACTTTCTATATATTTGATCAATGAGTCTTTGCGATATAGAGTTTAGGTGATATTTTTTGTTTTCTCTCTTGCTTTCACTAGTTGATGTTGGAGCATAGGCATATTTATTCATTGAACATTGATTTTGAGCTGTATCTTTGGTAGGAGTTGATAAGTACTTGTCTTCATCCTAAAAGGTCAAGGGTTCTAATTTCATTCTTATTCTATTAAAACATAAGGTGTGGGGAGTGCTCTTCTCTTGATAGAAGTTGTCATCTGCCGGTTGTAGGAGTAATTATCCTAACCGTGCTATTAATGATTCATCTTAATAGGTCTCAGTAGTTTTTTGACCTGTAAAGTGTTAGTGTTTCAAATAATAATAAAAAAAAAAAAATTGCTTCAAGTTTTAATAAGCCAATTTTCAATACTAGCACACACCATCCTTGCTGTATGGCTGAAAGTAGAAAAAAGAGTCAGAATATGAGTACCATTATTTGGCAAAATGAGAAAGATGCATTGAAGATTATTTTTTTTTGTGTAAACATAGTACATGGAAGAATGCAATTTAATCATGCCAGCAGTTTTTTCCTTAATAAATTAGATGGGAAGATGAATGCAAAATTTTGTTTGAAGAATTATACGCAATATGTACAGATCTTCCTGTCATTGTCTAACCAGTCTATTGTCGGAATTGATACTAATAAAGCATCAAGAATTTCCCCTCCTGTTGTAGTAAAAGGACCAGCAAGCCACACATTTTTTTTAGCCTTTGTTCTTTTGCTCTTACTTTGTTAAAATTTTATTTTGAGGACAATGGTTTCTCCGATATTTATGCTTCATTAAGCTGATAAAGATAAAACATTAATGGGTTTCCTTTTTTAGCTTTGTCTCTTGGATCACTTTTTTGAATTCTGTGATGGTGTCATATTCAGATATCCAGATGAAAGATTCTTGATCCCATCGCATTCATAATTATCTTGCACTGAAATTTTTTTTTTTTTTCTCACTGGTAGTTTCAATTGCCTGGCTCAAGCTGTTCAAATTTTGGGATGGGATTTCCTATTACGGGCAAGTAACTATAGGTTAATGGCTGCTGGATGAAGCTTAATTATTGATGGCAAGTTTTATTGTTGCAGGATGTTGCAAAGAGTGTGACTAAAGTTGCTGTCAGGGAATCTCGGGCTCAGGATTTAAGAAATGAGATTATCAACTCTGAAAAGTGAGTATTACTGACTTTTGTCATTGGGGGCCGTTTCCACCATACCTTGTTAGATGGTTTTGGAAAGTGTTGAAATTCTAAAATCAAGTCTGCTCCAGTTTGACGTCCAGCTGTAGCTTTTTGTTTATACGTTGTTCCGATAGTTCTAGTTGTCATCAGTAGTTCTAGTTGTCATGACATTGAACTTTTTATTTTTAGCCTTTTTTACTAATAATATTTCTGTTGTTGTAGGTTGAAGGCTCATTTTGAAGTTAATCCAAAGGACTTAGGTAATAAAAATTATTGGATGAAATGTGTCAGTACTTGTTTTTCAATGTATTTATTATGATGCCCCTGCGTGTGTTTTGAAATCATAATGCAGATTTATTGAAACATGACAAGGTTCTGAGTAAGAAACCACCTGCTCCTCATCTACGAGATGTGCCTGACTACCTATTAGACCCAACAACTCAGGAAGCCCGCAAGATGGTCAAGCTTGCAAGAGCTGCAATGGGGAACAACTCTGCTCGCCGCCGCGAACCTAAGAAAAAATCTAGAAAAGACGAAGATCCTCTCAAGACTTTCTCTGCTGAGGTATATACACAGCTACTTGATTGTTCTTAAATCAGTGGTTCCAGTTATCCTGTATATATTTGCTAGTAACGTCTCCTATGAATATTTACATGGAAAAATGTTGCTAATGTAATTACCCTAATACCGACTCAGGCACCAAATAGAGCTCCCAAAGGCAGAAAGAAGAGAGAGGGAAGAAATGCTGATGATAGTCATAAAAACAAAAAGAAAAAGGTCTATCTGACCCAGTTCCTAACCGTACATTATTTATCCTGGGGTTACAATTAACCGCTAAAATTTTGTATTAACACTTTGTATTAAGTCAATTACATTTAATTTTTTTGAAGTGCGTTTTACAGAGTGAGTGGTGCTGGGATAGGGGGTGTACTTAGAACGGAATAGTATTTATATAGGTTATAGCGAACTCTTAAATTAATGTCAAATCTAGCTTACATTCAGAATTTTGAATTTTGATGATGCCCGTGATATCAACGAAAAAATGGTGGATGTGAACTGAAACACTGTGGACTATAATCCAACCAGAGTAGAATAAAAATACAGCAAAAGTGAAAGGAGTAGGTAGAGCAAGTAAGGTATAAAGGAAGCGAAGGGCACAGGATGATTGGTTTTTTAGTTAAGAATAAAGGAGCTGTACGGATATAAAATTACGTGGTCCGCTCTGGTGAAAGGTCTAACATTGGACCCACGAGTCCTGACAGCCACAACGGCGCCTCCAGAATTCTCCTTTCCTTGTAGCGAACTCTTGTTTCATGTATCGACTGTATCTCACTGTTTTTCTAACGGCATGTGATGTGATGCGAAGATAGAGACGAAAATTCGACACTTTTTCTAAATATAAGGATGAAAATAATATTATTTTATTTTAAAATTAATGATAAAATTGCCCTCTCATTTTATATCATTATTTTACAAACTACGTACAGGAATGTGACCGAAGTGTGTCCTTATTAGCTCTGAAAAAATAATAATATAATATTATAAATTTGAAGTCTAAATTTAAACAAGTATTATCATTTATAATGTATCGATTGTCACACAATTTTCAATGATTTTATTTTTTATTGAAAAAAATTTACTTAGGATTTGCGTATTAACGCGCATAATTTATTTAGAATAGATTGATAAGTAAGAAATTTCTCTCCACATGCATGAAAATTTTAGAGTGTAGCAACAATTTAATACCTAAATTTATTGTCCTTCAAAAGTCAGAAATTTAAAATTTGTGCCAGGGATTTAATATAGGAAGATTAGAGAGTGCACCACCAATTCTTCATTTGCATTTTAATTTTTACAAACTCTTAGACTAGGCAAGCATAAGAGAGTTTGTAATTACCTTCTAAAATGATATATTTGATTATTTTCTTTTCATGAAATTTTAAAGTAGGTTAACAAAGCACCTAATGTAACCAAAAACGATATAAGAAATAAATATTCTCTATTTTAAAATGTTAAACTCGTAAAAGATATATTGCATTTTTCGAAGGGCAAAATTATAAATAAAATAAACAAAATCCTTATTTCAAATATTTAAACTACAATAATTATGTGTTGTTACTTGTCAATATGTGTAGAGCCTGGGGAATGAATCTAAACAAAATATTATTTGTTTATTTTAATGTAAAATACCAACGTGTAATTACGAAAAAGAGTCTGTTTTTCGTTTTTCAAAGTTGAAAATTTGCAAAACGAAAACCACCGCTAAAATGCATGTACACAGAAGGCTGAAACGTGAAATTTGAGTGTTTTGCTTTTGTTTGGACAAGCTGTGCACGTGATAATAATATTGACCTTCAAAAGTGGGACATATAATTGTTGAATAATATACTTTTTCTTGAAAAGAATTATGATATATATGTAGAGAGATTTGCAAAAATCCTCCTAAACTTGATATCTTTTAAAAATAATTCCCTAATTTTTAATTTGGATTCGAACACATTATTGTATAATAAAATTATCTTGCACTAATTACAAAATCGTTTAATTGTGTTTCAAAAACCCCTTACAGATGGATTTTTATCTAAATTAAAGTTAAAATGATTGTTTTTAGAAGATAATCAAACTTTAGAGGTTTTTCTACAAATTTCTCGATATATATGTAAATGGTAAAAATTTATAAACAGCCCTTTTTATTGTTGCAATGATTAAATTTGGCCATTTTAATAAGTTTTTAAGAAAAATTTGGACAATTTTACCTTTATCATATTTTTTGGAAAAACGGATATTTGAAATGAGAAAATTAAGAGAGAGAGGGAAAAGACAAAAAAAAAAAAAAAAACAGAAAGGTTGAGACAAAAAGAAGAAAAAGAAAACAGAGAGAGAAAATTAACAAAAGAAAGAAAAAAAAAATCACCATAACAAAAGGAAATGTGAAAGAAAATCACTACAAAATGTAAAAAAAATAAATAAATAAAATAAAATAAAATCTAATACTTGCTTTAATTCTAAAAGGTGGCTCCACCCTTGTCCTAAAACCATTATTTAAAGATTAGGTGAGTTTTGTTAAGTTCTCATCATATTTTCGTTGATTGGTACTCCATCAATCCAAGAACCTCCAGATTATTGGGTTCTCACTAAAACATAAGATGTGAATAGCTTTTTGTTAATTTAATCTCTCATCACCATCATTAATTAAAAAAAATTATGCCAGCATTTTGTAGTGATAATTGACATGAATCGTATTGACTATAACTAACTTGAAACTTCCCGGTTTTGACTACAAAATAATCTAAAACATATTTGTGAAAATAATTTTGATTAAAAATAATGAAAATAAAATTAAAAACTTGATAATTTAATTTCACTTTTATATTTATCAAAACACCCCTCGGTTTTTTGTTGTCTTTTTCACCTATCATCTTATTTCAACTTTCCCACTCTAGAAAAAGTTTTCCATATCTATTTTTTATTTTAATTGCACATTTATATTTTATATAGATTAGACTATGCCAACTTAAAATTTCAACTTTCAAAAGTGATTTCACCATTCATTCATCAATTTTCTCTAACTCCAACGGTAAAAAAACAAAAAAAAAAAGAAGAAAAAACTTAGATTGAGTGAAAATTAATGAATAAATATTGAAATCATTTTTTAAGTTGAAATAGTCTTAACTCATATATATTGCTGCTCCTTTCTTTCTTTTTTTTTTTTTTTTCAGTATTAGACCCGTGTTAATATTCTAAGAACGTCAAAATCAATTTCCTGTTTTGTAATGAAGATTGATAAAATAAAAAGTAAAATGTTAAAATACCGAGCCCTGAATATTCTTCTTTAAATAAATAAATTTTAATATTCTACAAATGCGTGTGACGTTTGCCTTCTTATTATTTGAAACTGTCACACCCTTTCTTTCGTAGAAAAAACATTATTTAAAAAATAGAAAAATGAGTGGTCAAGAATAAAAACAAGTAAACAATATGATATTTCTGTTATAGTTTTTTTTTTATTAAAAAAAATGATATTTATGTTATGTTGCCCCTATACAAAGAAAATGTGTCCCGTTACACTGTCTCATTGTTGTCATATGATTAAAATCCAATCGAGCTAGAGCCATTGCAATTATTAATGTGAGCTATCCATCACATTTAGAATACGGTTTGGGTGGTGTTAGTTGCCATTAATGTCACAATGACCTCACTCCAATTGAATGGATAATAATTTAGATGTCTGGAATCTTTGAACGAGTATTTATCCTCAAAATCATATTATGTGATATTCAAAATTTTTTTTGAAGCAAATATGTGATATTCAATCATGTATACTAGATATCTATAACACACGCTAGAAAATTTTTAGGCTAGACATTTATACTTGTTCAAGTATATTTCTTCCTATTAATTATCTCGTTTTCCCCATATTTTGTTAGCTAGTTCGACAAATTGACAATTTTCATGTAGTTTCGCAAATAAATATTATATAAAATAATAATAATGTTATTATAAACCTGCACTACACCGTGTAATATGAATAAAAAATGTACAATACAACGTATATACTCACAAATTTTTAATGAATTTTTTCAACATTAATATAAGCCAATTCCAATGACCTTCTTCAACTAATGACTTAATAATAGCATAATACTACACTCATTAATTATTGTTTTGGGTTCAAATTGTTGCACTACATATAATATTTAATAAAAATTATTGTTTCAATAGTTTTACCTATGTATTAGTTCATTTGTATGGTCACATCTTTACAAATTTAATTGAATTTAAAGTATAGATGGTTGGATTAATGTCTTACTCAACCATAGTTAGCTTAACGGTATATCCCTCGTATTTACACCATTAAACTAGTAAGTTCAAGTCATGTTTATTTTTCAAACTTCCAATTTAATAGTAATAGTTAAAAATATAATAATAATTACATGATTTTTTTTTTTTTGAAGTGAAAGATTTATTAACCTTTTAAATTTTTAATGTTGCATAATTCTTTAAAGTTAATATATTGAAGGAATTAAAGATTTATTAATATTTATTAAGATTAATCATTACTTAGTGATCCTACTATTTTTTGGGATTATTATTTTTTTTTCCAAGATAACACCAAACCAAATAAGTTAAAACTTTGTTAATATGTTTTCTTCTTTTCTTTCTGGAAATTACAAAAGATGATCATTCTTGGGAAAAAAATTTGTTTTACCCACCTTTTTTAAAAAAAATTGTTTTTAACCCCTTAAACAAATTAATTATAGTTTATATCCAAATTACCTAAATTGCCACTGCATACATTTTTATTCTCCTTTATTGCTCATGGTATGAAATTTTTGACTTTCTTTATTGATTGTTTGAGTTTTGTTAGGATTTTTCTAAGTTTTTTTGTGATTTTTCGAGTCTTTTTGTGTTTTGAATATTGGTTGTTGATGTTTAGAGTGAGATTTAGTTGAATTTAACTTGAAAATGACGATTTTCGATGAGATACAGTGTAAAGACAATTATTGAGTAAAATCGATTTTTAAGTCTACTTAAAAATTGGTAAGTGAACTTAAAAACCACAATGTTTTTTTTTTTTTTTTTTTGAATTAAGACTATTTTAATAAATTTGGGTATAAAACGAAAATAGTTTGTTTGAGGGGTTAAAAATAAATTTCAATAAAAGGTGGATAAAAACGAAACTTTTCTTTCAATTTGGCCAAAAATTGCAAAGCTCTCCTTCTTTTTTTTTTTTAAATAAAATAAAATAAAATAAAACTTTGTTAATATCTATTGAGATACTATTACTTAGGAATCTTATTATTTTTGGGATTAAATTTTTTCAATATAACAGCCAATAGATCAAAGATTTATTAGTTGAAATTAATCATTATTTACATTATAAAAATATCTATAATTATATTTGAGAGACACTTGCTTTTATTTTTTACAATAAAAAATCAAAACATCCTTGATTCTTCACACATATTTTTAAAATACCTATGATAAACTTCAAGCACCACTCTTAAGGTCGTTGAAAATACATTAAAAAAAAAAAAAGGTAAACGAGGTGGAAATTTACTTTTTAGGGTCAGTTTTGAGTCTTGAGATTGAATAAATTTTATATTAGAGATAGATTAACTCGAGGATCCTCATTAATTATTAATCTTATACATTCACGACCTGACAAAAACAAAAAAAATCTGATTATGATCGTTTGAAGCTTTGAATTATAGTCAAACTACCCACTTATTATTATTATTATTATTTTTCACACTACTTACAATATACCGATGGAAATTGAGGTTATTATCATATTCAAAAGATTCTATCATTGAGTGAAATTGGATTGTGATACACATTATTTTCTTTATTAGTTTCTTTTTAAAAATAATATTAACAACTCAAAATTTAATAAATAATTTATATTTTATTCTGTTAATACATTAATATATATATATTATCTTAAGAAAGTAACTAAAACTTTTTAAAAGTTCTTTAACTTTATTTTATTAAGTAAGAAAGTAAAATAGATTATTTACAATGTTTATGGATTTTTCTCTAACATAAAGATTCATTCATTTATTTAAAAAATACATTATAGGCTCCCAAATAACATTAGAATCGTTTTTAAAATGGTGTTTTGAAAACTATTTTCAAAAATAAAAAACATGTTTTTAAGATGATGTTTTTGAAAATATAATGTATTTAGTAGGATTTCTTAAAAGTTATTTTTAAAAATAGAAAATAATGTAAATGTGTTTTGAATTGTTTTTAAAATGATATATTTGAAAACTAATTTTAAAAATAAAAAACATGTTTTAAAAATAATATTTTTGAAAATGTAATACGTTTGATAGAATTTCTTAAAAGTTATTTTCAAAAATAGAAAATGATGTAAATTTGTTTGGTATTATTTTTGAAAATGAGTAAAATAGTTGCTTAGAGAAAAAATAATGATTTGTTTTGAAAATGGTGAAAAGCATAACAAAATTGGTTTCCACTTTTAAGTTCAAAAAAGTGTTTTCCATTTTCTAAACACATTTTCAAAAACAACCTACCAAATAACTTTCTCTCATTTTTTATTTTCGAAAATAAAAAATCATTTTAAAAAATGCATCCAAATATCGCCACATTTTCATTTTTGAAAGTAGGCTACTAAACACATTTTCATCTACTTTTTGTTTAAAAAAATTAAAAACTATTTTAAAAATGAAACCAAACACCACCTAATCTACTATGGCCATTGTGCTCGAACTTTCTCTTATTAAGACAGTATCTTTGGAGGCTAACATGAATATATGGTAAAATAAAATGTTTTCAATTAATGGGATACATAAAACTATAGGAAGCAATTAACATTATTAAAAATTGAGTTGGCCGTATTTGAAAAAAAGGGGCCTAATGTCAAGTCTTTCCCACGTATACATTAAAATGCCAACTTATTTAATGCTTTGTCAAGTAGCATATAGTGCATTGGAAAACAGTACTGACCCGTCTTGATCATTGGAGTGTTCAGGGTTCTGACACCCTTTGTTACAAAAAGGGGTTGATTTCCCTCTTATCAAGATGTGAGATGCTCTCTCCCTAACGAGAATCACTATATTTAATACTTTAATATTTAAATTAAAGATGTTGTTGACACTTCACTTAAATATACATAATGACCACTTAAAATCTAAATAAATAATTTATATCCACTAATTCATGTCCACTTATTAGATACACCGGGAACAACTTCTTTTCGCCTCCCAAAAAAAGAAAATAACAAATTTGAAAAAAAAAAATAAAAACTGTTTTTTATTAATTTATTATCTGTAAAATAAAGGAAAAAAATGTGAAGTTAATTAGACATGCCCTAATCCCCCAGCCTGCCTACGAGAACACATGGCCAGAGAAAGAAACAAAGCACCGATTTTAGAATATTTGAATAAATAAAAGTCTGACACAACGCATCCTCTTTGCAAGACAACTCATGTTTACGTTGTCGCATCTCTCTAGACCTTTTTCTTTTTTGTTTAATTAACTCAGCACAAGCGAGTTAAACGAGTCAGACTCAGCACAGCTTGCAAAGGCAATGCAGTTGTTGGGTGTCGTCTATAAAAACCCCCTCCCTCCTCGTAGAACCGCTCTATGTTATTCACCACACAACTACAAATCCACCTCGACTCACCCCACCATCTCCTGCATTTCTCCTCTCCACAGCTTCAACAAATCACCACCCTCCATCTCCTCCGCCTCCTCCTCCGCCTCCGCCTCCGCCTCCGCCTCTCATTCTCCTTACATCACCACCACCACCACCAACACCAACAACAACAACAAGAACAAGACGTTTTCCTTTATGGATCCCTACATTGTTGCAACTCTCTTTGCCTCTCTCTTCGGCTTCCTTCTTCTCTACGTTTTGCACCGCAACAATTACAAAAGCTTCAAGAAGGACGCCCAACACAACAAGATCCAGACCAACATTGTTCAAAGCTCCATCAACACCGGAGATTCCTCCCCCGAAACCCACTCCGGCGTAGACGTCATCGTTGTCGGTGCTGGTGTGGCCGGTGCTGCTCTTGCTCATACTCTTGGCAAGGTCCCTTTTTTTTTTCCTTTTATGTTGTATTTTTTTTTTTTTTTACTTTTATGGGTGTCACTGCTTGTGTGTTCATATACAATTCTTTGATTTTTTTTTTTGTTTGTTTATACATATACGTGAATTATAATAAAGGGTATCTGGAATTTTCTCCAGCAAGTATGTGGCTAATTTTTAGTGGATTTATTATTGCTTTTGGCTTTTTTTTTTTCTTTTTTTTTTTTTTTGTGTTCACAAAGTTGACATGATTAGATTATTTCATTTGTTTAATTGCTTGTTTAGTTGTTTCATGACGCAACATCTCTATATATGTGTAGAAACTTGGCTGAACTGGACTTAGAAAATCAATTCATAGTTGCAACCAATAATGGGTTTATGTTACTTCTAACAAACAAACTACATAGATTTATATAACACAATTTATATGTAGCATAACCTATTGACAACTTGAAATTAGTCGCATCTAAATCTTTTAAAAGTTTAAGCTAGTCAGTGTAGTACTTTTCAGTTTGCGACGAAAAACTTATAGTTAAGTTATATATTTTGTTTACTTGCAGGAGGGAAGACGAGTTCATGTGATAGAAAGAGACTTGACAGAGCCGGATAGAATTGTTGGTGAATTGCTTCAACCTGGGGGGTATTTGAAACTGAAGGAATTGGGCCTTGAGGGTATGCATTAAAGTTAATGTGTCTCTTTCATTGTTTACTAGCCTTCTAAGAGATGGTAGCTATTGATTGATTACTGTTTTTGTAGATGATATTCTAAGTGGTTAAGAACTAGTTGGTTGTGTGACCAACTTTGTGCTTATGATTTGATATATATATATATATTTTATTTTCAATTGCAAGTATGTAACATATGTGTTTACTTGCTGCAGATTGTGTGGAAGAGATAGATGCCCAGAGAGTGCTTGGTTACGCTTTGTTCAAAGATGGAAAAAATACTAAACTGTCATATCCATTGGAGAAATTTCATTCAGATGTTGCTGGTCGGAGCTTCCACAATGGGCGTTTCATTCAGAGAATGAGAGAAAAAGCTGCAACTCTTCCCAAGTATACGTTCTTGCCTCATTGTTATTTTGTTGCTTACCGGTTCCCCAATACATAAGGACTTGTTAGTTTGCCTTGGAATAGCCATGTTTTTTGTTTATACTATTGTTTTACACTCTGTGTAATGGTTATTACTTCTTGTGTTTTCAATTTAATTCAGTGTGCGTCTAGAACAAGGAACGGTAACATCTCTGCTTGAAGAGAATGGGACTATAAAAGGGGTTCAGTACAAATCTAAGGATGGTCAAGAACATAGAGCTTATGCTCCTCTTACAATCGTGTGTGATGGTTGCTTCTCGAATCTGCGTCGGTCTCTTTGCAAACCTAAGGTGAACTTGCCATCTTGTAACTGTTAACTGCTCTTCCTTTTTGTTTAGTTAATTATTATGTGTAGTTAACTGCTATTGATCAGTGATCTGGACTATTGAAAAAATGTACAAATTAATCATGTTCTTTTATTTTTCAGTTTGCTTTGTTATGCGGGGAAGCTAATTGTAAGAATTTGACATTTTGACAGGTTGATGTGCCTTCCTGTTTTGTTGGTTTAATCTTAGAGAACTGCCAACTTCCATTTGAAAACCATGGGCATGTTATTCTAGCTGATCCTTCACCGATCTTATTTTATCCTATCAGTAGCACAGAGGTTAGATGCTTGGTTGATGTACCTGGTCAAAAACTACCTTCTGTTGCCAGTGGTGAAATGGCCAATCATTTGAAGACCATTGTGGCACCACAGGTATCTCTTCACTTCCTTCAACTCCTGTTTTTTTCCAGATCATGACCAATATGAGGAATGGCTTTGTTTTGTTGGGTTACATTTTATATACTCTATCCTTTATTAAGAGCTTCCAATGCTCGGATCAATCTTTACCATGATCAGGTTTCACCAGAGCTTCATGATGCCTTCATTGCTGCAGTTGACAAAGGCAACATTAGAACTATGCCAAATAGAAGCATGCCAGCTGATCCCCAACCTACACCCGGAGCTCTTTTGATGGGTGATGCTTTCAACATGCGTCATCCTTTAACTGGAGGTGGAATGACTGTGGCTCTGGCTGATATTGTTGTACTGCGTGATCTTCTAAAGCCACTGAATGACTTTCACGATGCTGCATCCCTGAGCAAATATCTTGAATCGTTTTATACCTTACGCAAGGTATGCTGATGTTTATAATCAATAACTGAAGCTGTAACATTTGGAAATGTACCTCAATTTAGGCCCATACATTTCTTTCTTTCAGAATGTTCTATATATAACATATATAATTTTCTTCTTTCAGCCGGTGGCCTCTACTATTAATACTCTGGCAGGTGCCCTTTACAAGGTGTTCTCTTCCTCACCTGATCAAGCAAGAAAGGAAATGCGTCAAGCATGTTTTGACTATTTAAGCCTTGGAGGTGTTTTTTTCAAACGGACCAGTGTCTCTACTTTCTGGTCTGAATCCTCAGCCATTAAGTTTAGTTCTCCATTTCTTTGCGGTGGCAATATATGGTGTAGGTCGTTTGGTGCTACCATTTCCTTCACTTAAGCGTATGTGGATTGGAGCTAGGTTAATTTCGGTAAGTTTGTCTTCCATCCTATCCTTCAACAGTTTAAGATTAAAGCATGTTTAAGTCATAATTTCTTTACAACAATCAATAGCGAAGTTTCAGGAATCTCACATGAACTTATCATTTTACAGAGTGCATCGGGTATTATTTTCCCCATCATCAAGGCAGAAGGAGTGAGGCAAATGTTCTTCCCTGCTACTGTTCCGGCCATATACAGATCTCCTCCAGTCATTGATTGACGTATTTAAGAGTAAGGTTAAAATTATTATAGGTAGAGCTTCGTTGTTATCAAGATTATCTAGCTTTTATTTTTTTAAGGGCATAATGTACTATGTATGTATTGAGGGAACCCTTCCTCCGAAAAAGTAAAAAGGACACCTGTACAATCATTTTAGGTTTGGAGGAGGGCTTATACCAGTTCTATAATTGTATGATAATTGATTTTGTGAGAACTGAAATATGTGTCTCTCTAACTTGGAAATAAAGTTTATTTATGTTAAATTAATAACTTGTTTAAAAAAGCCTCGTTCTATTGTTTACTCCTTCTGATCCAAGTAGAATCCAACCAGAATTTTCGTAGAATATTGCTCTGAAGAGACATCAGGCAAGTAGGCAGACAACCAAAGCCCGAGAAGGGTGTCTGGTTTAGTAAATATGTCGGGATGGCAAATTGGTCTGGTTGTGATAAGTTTAATCCAAAGTTGCATTTTAACAAGTTGGTCGTTGGACCTAGAGTCCATATGCAGTTACGATATCGTTGTATCGTAAAAAAATAAAAATTTATCAAAATTCTCCACCCAAACAATGGTGTGATGATGTTTGTATTACACAGATTCAGTAGCCACCTTTTGTACTCTGGTGGATCTGTAGTCGTATGAATAGGCAGGTGGATTCTTAATCTGCATTTGATTGTAGACACTGTATAAATGCACCAGCATGACTCCATTGAGAAAATCTTCCATGATACTCCATCGAGAAAGTTTTTCATGAAATAGTGAATTGACGTGGTGGTATGTTCATGATGGTGTGATCTTCTGATAACAACTGTGACATATAATACTTGTCTTTTTTTTTTTTTAAATAAAAATTAATGTTGGTGTCTTTCTTATTTTACGTAAAAATGTTTATTTAAAAAGCTTTATCACATGTCACGTTTTTATTAAAAGGTCATATCAATATTAGCATATCACACTAACTTAATGTTTCATGAAAGATTTTCTTGACTTGGTGATGATGTCTTCCCTAAAAACAATGCTGTTCACTGTCATGCTCACCCCATATGAAATTGGCAGGCATAAATAACAGCTTAAATCTCTACTCATGAACAACATGTTTCATGTTCTCAAAGATTGCACAACATTCGGCATAAGTCTGCTCATGGTGGTTTGCACAAGCCTCCCAGTTGTAGTTGGTCATTCCTCCAACCCACACCTCATTCATTAGGGGTCGACTTGTCCAAACCAGCCGTTTATATTTCTGACTGGACTAGGTGTGTTGGGATTCCAAATGTTTTTAACTTTTGAATTCACCATATATTGGAATTTGAAGCTTGCAAGGATCTATGTTCCGATCCAACTGCAACCAGGTTGCTTCATCTCACCAGTTCTCTTCACCATACCTCGTATATCAGCAGCTTCTTCCCATAGACCAGCAGCAGCATAAATATTAGATAGTAGCACATAAACTGATGGATTATTTTGCTCCTTTTCAATGAGGAACCCAGCAATGATTCTTCCAAGTCTTAAATTGCCATAAGCTGCACATGCGCTGAATAATGCCCACCAGACATTAGAATGTACTTCAACATGTTCGATATTTATTGCTTTCTCTACCTCATCAAGATACCCTGCTCTTCCTAGAAGGTCAAGAATACAAGATAGATGATCTTCTGCAGGAACAAAGCCGCAATGACTGACCATTGAGTTGAATATTCTGATGCCATCATCAACTAGACCTGCATGACTGCAAGCGGAAAGAACAGCAGTGAAGGTGGTGTGATCTGGTTTGAACGTATCTTGCATTGCCTCAAAACAATTGACAGCTTCCTTTCCTTCCCCATGCTGCGCGTATGCAGAAATCAACGCATTCCAAGAGACTGTATCTTTTTCAATCATCTCATTGAACACCCTCAAAGAACAATTCAAATCCCCACTTTTTGCATACATTGTGATTAGGCCATTTCCTAAAGACGTATTCAAGAAAATTTTGCGTCTCAAAATGTAACAATGAATTTGTTTCCCATGTCTCCAAGAAGTAATGCTTGCACAAATACTCAAAACAATGCTGAGGGTATATACATCCAGCCTAAGTTTTGACATCACAAGTTTAGAAAATTGCTCTAAAGCCTGCAATGGGAACCCATTTAATAGCAAGGCTGATATTATAGTATTCCAGGTGATCAAATTTCGGGTAGACATGTCATGAAATATTTGATAAGCCTGCTCTATCCTCTCATGCTTTGAATACGCAGATATCAGCGCATTAGAAACTTGGATATGCCGGATGATGCCATTTTTATATACAAGAGCATAAATCATCTCGGCGGTTTCTGCAAACTCTGACCCTGCAAACAAACTTCCAAAAGTAAACTCATCCGGATTGACACCCACCCTCCGCATTTCTAGATAGGTCATCATTGAAGATCTACCGAGGTTTCCTTGAGCATAGCTAGATATGATAGTATTCCATGAGACAATATCTCTCTCTCCCAATTTCTCAAAAACCATATTCGCAGCATATACATCACCACAGGTGGCATACATGTTCATTGCTGCATTGCTCACCAACGTACACGCTTCAAAACCAATCTTGATACCTTGGGCGTGTATTTGACACCCAACTGTAGCACACGAACAGGCACTCAACACACTAACGAAGGTCAGTTCACTAGGCCTAATATTTGCCTCTAGCATCTTCTTAAACATCAATAAAGCCTCTTCAACTCTTCCAAAACCCGCTAAACCATCAATCATCACATTAAAACTAATATGATTAAGCACACAACTGCATTTACCTTCTTCAAAAACCACACACGCATCACCAACATTCTTACGGTTAAAATACATAGTAATCAACGCATTAACCACAGAAACTCTAACCAAAAACCCAGTTTTAACCACCAACGAATGCACCTGCCTTCCAAACTCCACTAACCCCACACCGTACACACTTAAGACACTAGCAAAACTATAGTGATCATGTCTAATACCCAATTCATGCATTTCTCTAAACAAACCAATACTAATCTCTTCACACCCGTTTTCCACACACCCAGTAATCATGGCATTATACACGGCCAAGTCCCTCTTAGGCATTTTATCAAACACTTGACAGGCGTAATTAACATGACCCATTTTAGTGCATGCAGACAGCAACGTCGTCCGAGAATAAACATCTGGGTCGTCTATTTCGCTGAAAACCCTCTCAACGGAAGCCAAATCGCGGGTGTTTTTATAGAGTGAGAGGATCGTATTGGAGACGTAGTGGTGGGTTTTGAGGCCGGAGCGTATGGCGTAGGCGTGGAGCTGGTCACCGGAAGTGGTGCAGCGGAGACTGGCGCATGCTGTGAGGGCTGTGGAGAGGGTGTATAAGTCGGGTTTGGGGCTGTGAGAAGAGTGGATTCGGAGGAACAAATGGAGTGCATTTTGTGTTTGGCCTGAGTGGACCAGGTTTGAGAGTGAAGTGTTGAGTTTGATGAGAAGTTGTTGAGTGGAGTTTGCAGCTGTGGTTGTGGTTATACTTCTTTTGAAAGAATTTATCTTTATCATCACTTAAATTTTCATTCAAAACTGATAACAAGGAACTCGAGGGCTCGATCGTTACATAATTTGTCTACACTTCCGACCGTGCCATGATTCTTTTCCCATGTTTTATGGTCACCTTCTTTAACTTATTAATGTTTTTCTTGGGATCTTATTTGATAACGGGTGCTGTTGTTATCACTTATCATTTATAAACATTTTTATGAAGATTTGAATTTTCAGTCCTGTAATTTTTAGTTTCATAAAAAATAATTTTTAATAAAGAAAATAATTTAGTAAGATAAAATGTAATAATTCACATAATGATAGTTGAGAAATTACCTTACTAAGATTGTGAATTGAAATTGATGGTACTCTCCAAATTTGAAATTAATTGTAATATTTTTTAAATATAAATCTAAATAAAATGTTAATTTTTTCTTTTTTTTTTTTTTCACATAACTTGATGTAAAAAAATGTTATACTAAAAAATTATTATTAACATTATGAAAGGTTATATGTCTGACTAGGTAATTTTAATACATTTTTCAAAAATTGCACTGAACGCATTCCCACCAGCAAGTGAGCAAATGTCATTTGAAGTAAAAAAAACACAGTTTGGTCACTTGGCTTCAACATGCTCAAATTCTCTTCAAAGATGAGGTCTCTCCTAACCAAACGACGCCACTTGTCATTCTCGTCGACCAGAAACCACTCCAACTCCAACCTCGTCTGTCTTCAAATCAAACAAGACAACACCACCACCCAAACACGTGACGGCCGCGATGAGTTCACCAGCGACGTCGAGAAGTTATTCAGAATCTTGAAAAAATTCCACACCAGGGTTCCCAAGCTGGAGCTGGCTCTACTCCACTCCGGCGTCGTTTTGCGCCCCGGCTTATCAGAGCGCGTCATCAACCGCTGCGGTGACGCCGGCAATCTGGGCTACAAATACTACAGCTGGGCCTCAAAGCAACCCGATTACGTGCACGGCTATGAAGTCTACAAGGCCCTCATCAAGAGTCTAAGCAAAATGAGACAATTCGGCGCCGTTTGGGCTCTCATTGACGAGATGAGAAGAGAGAAGCCGGAGTTGATTTCTGCTGAATTGTTTGTTGTTTTGATGAGGAGGTTCGCTTCTGCCAGGATGGTCAATAAAGCCATTCAAGTGTTGGATGAGATGCCCAAATACGGGTGTGAACCCGATGAGTACGTGTTTGGTTGTTTGCTGGATGCTTTGTGTAAGAATGGTAGTGTTAAAGATGCTGCCAAGCTGTTTGAGGACATGAGGGTTAGGTTTGAGCCGGGTTTGAAGCATTTCACGTCGTTGTTGTATGGTTGGTGTAGAGAAGGCAAGTTGTTGGAGGCTAAACATGTGTTGGTTCAAATGAAGGAGGGTGGTTTTGAGCCTGATATTGTTGTTTATAACAATTTGTTATGTGGGTATGCGCAGGCTGGCAAAATGAGTGATGCTTTCGAGTTGTTGAAGGAGATGAGGATGAAGGAGGGTTGTGAGCCTAATGCGAATTCGTATACTGTTTTGATTCAAGGTCTTTGTAGGATGGAGAGAATGGAGGATGCTATGAGAGTTTTTGTTGACATGGAGAGGAGTGGATGTGAGGCCGATGTTGTCACTTATACTACTTTGATTAGTGGGTTTTGTAAACGCGGGAAGATTGATAGAGGGTATGAGATTTTGGATGGTATGATACGAAGGGGTTGTATGCCGAATGAATTGACTTATTTGCATATAATGTTGGAGCATGAGAAGAAGGAAGAGTTAGAAGAGTGTGTGGAGTTGATGAAGGAGATGAGGAAGATTGGTTGTGGTCCTGATATGTCTATTTATAATGTGGTTATCAGGTTGGCTTGCAAATTGGGGGAGGTGAAACAAGCTGTTGATGTTTGGAATGAGATGGAAGGGAGTGGGGTTAGTGCTGGAGTTGATAGTTTTGTTGTGATGATTCATGGGTTTGTTGGGCAAGGTTGTTTGGTTGAGGCTTGTGAATATTTTAAAGAGATGGTTGGGAGAGGGCTTTTGTCTGCTCCTCAATATGGTACTTTGAAGGAGTTGTTGAATTCTCTGCTGAGAGCTGAGAAGCTTGAGTTGGCTAAAGATGTTTGGAGTTGTATTTTGACTAAAGGATGTGAACTTAATGTGTATGCATGGACAATTTGGATCCATGCTTTGTTCTCCAAGGGACATGTTAAAGAGGCTTGCTCTTATTGTTTGGACATGATGGATGCGGATGTAATGCCACAGCCAGATACTTTTGCAAAGCTCATGCGTGGCCTGAGGAAGTTGTATAATAGACAGCTTGCAGCAGAGATTACAGAGAAGGTGAGGAAGATGGCTGCTGAGAGAGAGATCACCTTCAAAATGTATAAACGGCGTGGTGAGAGGGACTTAAAAGAAAAGGTTAAGGCAAAAAAAGATGGGAGGAAGAGGAGGGCTCGTCGACGACAGTGGGGTGGTGGCCGTGGTAAAGCTAAAATTTTGTAGTTTGATTGAGAGGATTATTGTGAAGTAATTGAAATCAACTGTGCAGACTATTAATGAGACTGTGTGCAGTTAGGAAATGCTGAAAATCTCGGCAACTTAGGTAAGTGTTTGTGATCTGGGTATCTGAAAAGCAACTTTAATTTGTATTTTGTAAATACCGTAGTGCTATAGATTTCCATACAAAATGTTGTGGTATGTTTGTGCACTTCTATTGGGAAGTTAAAGGAAGTTGTTTGTAGAAGTTTTGATAGTGAGGGAAAAAATCAGTGATGCTCTGATTTTAGCTAACATTGTGCCTTGGCTGTTTGCATGGGGGCTGAGATTTGTGGCCACTGAAATACTAGCTATTCTTAGAGGGGAATGCCTTGTGCATGATGACCTTTTGGAATCGGTTTTTCTTGGCATTGCTTGGATCTTGTTACAATAAGTGGTTTGCCAGCCATGCTAGTGCAATTTGCTACCATGTCTAAAACCTAGTCTTGAAGTTGTCGAAAATTTTGCATAGGGGTTGTAATTTCTTCTGACAAATTGCAAGATTAATTGATTGCATGAGACATAATGTATAGTTCCTAAACTGCAATAATATTTTTCCGAATTATAGGCTTATTGCCTCTTACCCAGCTTTGTTCTATTTTCTGTGTAGAATGCGTATGGATTGAAAACTGTGTTATACTGTGGCAAGACAATGGCAAATCCTGAAGCATTTGAGTTAAGACTGAAACTGGTGAAGAAAATAAAGCATGTGGTTCCCCTGCAAGTTTATTGGAGATCGCTGCTTCGACAACCATAAGGTGGAGATCTAATTCGTGTGTTTTTAGATATTAGTTATTCATCTGAAACAAATCATTTGATATTGTTTCAAGTTATCATTCCTGGTGGCAAGCTCATAGAAGTTGTGGTAGATAGCCTCTTTAATGCATGAAGTTTGTTCATGTATCTGTCTTTGGCTAAGTGCATGACAGTTACAAAAAGTACTCATACGATAGCTTGTTTACGGATTGTGAAGTTTGTTATTCTATTTTATGTCATTTTAAGCTTTAGAAATTCTTCTTTTGTTATTGATATTAAAGCTGTAAACATAGATCTAGTTTTGTTGCTTTGGTCCCAGAAGCCATCCTGCTTTGATAAATGAACTATGCTGATGCTGTATTAATGTGTTCTCAAACCATGTGTTGAATGTCCATTTTTTTGTTTTTAGTTATTATTACTTTTTTACATATTTAAATGTGGACTTCGTTGTTTTTGTTTGATATAGTTTTATTCCTCCACTCTTCTGATGCTTTGGTATTGATTAGGAGATAAGAACAATGGCAGAATCATAATCCCTCTGTTTTGCTATACCTGCCAGGGGTGGTGGGGTTTGGGGTGTTAAACTCTGAACCTTTAGACTGGTTGATGATTTTCTGATGATCCACATATCACATTCTCCTTTTCCCTTCAGATATGTCAAGTTTTCACTTGTATCTCCTTGCAAAATTCTCAGTGACATCATAGGTGGTCAGGCATTATGACTTGAGTGAATGATTGTTTCTCCATATTGTCCGCTACTCCCTTCCCCCTGACTTGGCTTTCTTATTTTATGTAAGACTGCATGTAATTTAATGGATGGAAAACTTAATGTTCTGTACCTTAAATCAAAGTTGAATATGCAAGTTGTGCTGCGCATGTGGGATGCTTAGACATTGAAGAAATATCTATATTATATTTGGACACTTGGAGTGGTGTTTCTGCTGTAATTTATATATCGGTGTATGTGAAGAATATATATAAATGCAGTGTGAAATGACCTTTTAATTCTTAAGATGAATCCCAAGAAATCTGTCAATAAATGACTTAACTGCGTCTGCCGGAGATAAGTATTCTGTCTGTAGGCTGTACTGACTGATTGAATTGTTCAGTGATTTACAAATTTGCAGATGATCCTTCCACCCCTAACCCCTCTGGATTAAGAGAAAACAATCGCCTCAAATAATTAGACAGAAAGTACAATTCTCTTACTGGAAAATGTTATTTTACTGTTTTGTTTCTGCCATGTGGTCTGCTGAGATCCAGTAAAGAATTCGATGTTAGTTTATCAACTTTTAATTTGACAACTTATTAAGCAGCTGGTGGTGGTTGTATTAAAATTTTTTCTTGGGTGGGCAACCATTATCATTTTTTTTTCTCTTAACTAACAGCGAGGATAATACTTTGAGCATGCTAGATAGTCGATCTTCGTTTAAGCATGAACTTGCGTCGGGATTTCCAGCTTTTACATGTTGGTAAAGGTCCCATGATAGAGGGGGTTTGACTCACCCTTTGCTGCTTCTGTGTGGTTCCATTCTTGAATTTCTGGCATGAATGTGCTGCTGTTTTTCTGTTATTGTTGTGTGTGTGTGTGTTGAATTTCTGGCATGAATGTGCCGCTGTTCCATTCAAATGTACTGATTGGGGTCCATTCAATGAAAATTATACTTTGGGATGAAGATTTACCTATGTTGGTGCTGTTATATGTTGCACACGTATTTATAGTATATATGTGCATATCAAGGATATCATTTGTGCACCCAAAGGTATTGCAACAAAATTATGCTTTTATTGTCAGAACTTGTAGCCCTGGGGCTATAGGTAATGCAATCAAAATGGTCTCACTCTTAAAGATTTCTTTCAATGTTTAAAATCCTTATTTTTTGCTTTTCTCAATAGCATCTCTTTGTTTTTCTTTTTCTTTTCAGCAGATACAAATGAACCATTTCTTTATCGTCATAAGATTCAAACAATCATACATAAAAAATTTGAAAATTAACTTTCCACGCTGAAGTTAAATTGTTTAGCTCTTGAATGCAAGTGAATTTTTGCTGGTTTGATGTTGATTCTAGGTATCTGGACTCTGGAGTATGCACTTGGTACTGGAAACTTTTAGCTATGAATTTCAGCACGATAATCCGTCTCATCATAGATCTCCTCCTACATAAACAAAAGTTTGCAAGCATAAAGTCTTCGAAGAGTAAAACAGAAAAATTTTGATTGTAGAAATGATTGCACATACTTGTAAAAGCTCTTCAATGACATCTTCGAGTGTTATAATACCAACAGCTTCCCCTTCTCCAGTTGTCATTGGATCATCAGTGATATGGAGAACATCCGAGTGGAGGTCCCTACTCCATTTCCTGGAGGCTCCTCTATTTAACTTTCCGTTGTGGGAGAAACTATTCAGCTTGAATGATCTCTTGGTCTTCAAACATTTCTCCTTGAGATGAGTCTCACCATCAATATCCACCCTCATCTCTCTTCCTGAATTCGTGTTATTTTTAAACTAATGAGGTCATGAGAACCGGTTTTTTGGAGAGAAATATTGACGCGGAATTTTATTAAGGCATACCAGTCATTCCCAAAAAAAATAAAAAAAAAAGGCATGCCAGAACATAAGGTCAGTGCTTACCATGAATTGACTGTTCATTGGCTTGCTGTTCGGTGTCACTTTGGTTCTTTATTACAACTGCCATATGACTATGACCTTTCTGGAACTCATTTAGAATGTCATATAAGGGCATCGTTTCTGAAACCCTGGAGCACAAGGCATGTAGATACATCAGTCATTCTCGCACGTGTGTAGGTATTTAGTCTTGTTTTATTACAGGTGGTTTTATCCTTGCATGGCACTTAGTATAGGCGAGTAACGCGCAATGTTGCTTATTCTCTTCACATTTGAATGTATTAGCTCGTCATAGCCAGTGACTCGTAATACTTGGAAAATTTGAAAGCAAACTTAAACATTCTAGTATTTGAAGTAGATATGGATAATTTGATGATTTAAGAGTTTACTAAAAGTCTGCTAGTATCTTATTTGGTTAAATAAGAGTTGAATACTATTAATCTCCCTATAACATCATTGTTCTTAGCAGTTTAGGGAACTGGGTTTTGGGTTGTTAATTAGTTCCTGTTATATCTGTTAATTATTCTTGATTCGATGCTAGAATATGCCTTTTATTTGGTGAGGAATTTCTATATTAACGCCTGTTGGCTGTTCCAAGGACTACATTGTCAAGCATTGCTTGATTTTAGACACAGAAAGTTGCACTAGAATGATCCTCTTTCATTGTTCTATCAGTTTTTGGAGATTTCTCTTGTGCTTTCAAGTTTCTGCCGTAAGATTTAAGATTTTGACATCTGCTTCCTTATAGAGTTAGATAAAGGTATTTTGGTAGTCAGCAGAGCTGCATTGCTTATGCTAAGGCACCTAAGGAAACACAAAACTGTATTGTGTATGTGCTTGTGTGTGTGCTTTGCAATATATATATAGTTTCAAGTTGACTTTCACAAAGTACCTTGGAATTTTCCTAAAAGTGACATTCTTCACAGGTATTTCATCTTCTGGATTGATAGTTAATAAATTCTTCACCTGCAAACAAAACTTGTGTGGCATTATCATAAAATTGAATCATGATCAAAAGACGAAAATTAGAAAATTATTAGATGAGATGCAGAAGAGTAAATCAAGAAGTTGATACCAATATGAGTCCGATTATGTTTGTTGGTTGCTGATAATAAACGGGCACTCTGCTATGCCCTTTCTCCAAAATTAGCTTCATCAAATTCCTGCATTATGTTGATTTTTTCCTGTCATTACAGGATAGACCAATGCAAAAGCAAGAGATTCTCTAATACAAAAGATTGATTATAACCTGTCTAGTTTGGCATTAATATCAATTGCAAAGGTAGTAGAAATGAGGGTCATAGCATCTCTAGCTGTTTTCTCAGTGAGCTCAAGTGCTCCTGTGATTATTGTTGTCTCATCACGAGTTAGCTCCCCACCTTTGCCAGCCTGCACCATACCAATCAACAATCAGTTGGGTTGGATCCATTTAGACTTTTGGAGGGCCCATTTTGGACCCAAACATACAAATTTCCAATATAGATTTGCAATGATAGCCTGATGAATAATCATATATTTGTAAGCTTAAAAAGCATACCTCATTACTGTGCAAATTAACTAATGTTTTCAACTCAGCCCTGCGAAAAAGTGCCTCGTTTCCTTTCCCCAGCAAGTAGTCTAGTAGCTGCTTCAAGTAACATCATAAGTAACTACTTTTACAATTCTCTCGTTCTCTCTCTATATATATATATATATATATTTATTCTACTTTGCCAACAAGAGAAATTCCAGCTTTCAAAAGAATAAATAAATTGGATTTCACCTTGCTTATTGGATATGCAATTGGAAAACACATCCAAACAAGAATTCGGACAAATGGTGCCACTTTTGCCCCAATCGCCAGTCCATATCGAGAACAAATAGCTTGGGGGATGATCTGCATATTTATAATTAGGATCTTCAATTGGCTTATGGTATGACTTAAAAAGAGTTTAATGTTTTGTATATGTATATGATTACGTAAGTGTTCAAATATGTTCAGGTGTGTTTCATGGGAATTTGCACACAAGCTGAAAAAGAAATCAACCTCACCAAACAAGAGGATCAAGGTGACTGACATAAGAATGGCAACCCAAGCTGTCACCAAGCTATCCAGAAAGATGGGAAGTGCCTGGAAAAAACCTTAGATTTCAATTCAACATCAAAGCTCAAAAGTATTCATAAATTTACTATACCTCCATAGCAGCAGCATTGCAAATTAGTAGGGTGCAAAGAAGTAAGTGCTGTCTTCTCACCACCGGCAATATCTTTGCTGCAATGTACATGATACTATAGAATTAAAAAAAAGACAAAAAAAAAAGTTGCAACCAAAGCAAGCAACAAAAGCTTAAAATAAAATCCCCATCAAAGTATAATGATGATATATATACATGCATGTTTACGATCACTAGATGTTCCAGCCTTGGCCAGAACTTCAAGGTCTACGAGGCTCATTGACATGAGTCCCAACGTGAGGCCAGACATCAAACCAGCAAACAAAACCAGCAGAGTTACTACACCAATGCGAATGAAGAATCCCATCTCGCAACATCTATACTCTACATCCATCTCTTCCTTCTTATTCTTCTTTACGTTGAGACTCTCCTATATAAAATTGTATCATGTTACGTCAAACAATAGCTTAACAAAGAAGCATGTTATTATAATGAAAATGAAAATATTCGAGTTGTGAAAATTGTAAAATAAAATCGGATTCTATTGCTTTCGAACTTTGTGACTTTTTTAATTGAAACATCTCAGACATTGGGTGGCGTTTGGAACCATTTTTGAAAAATGATTTTTTATTTTAAAAAACAAAAAAAGAGAGAAATGTGTTTGGATGTATGTTTTATATAATATATATTTGGAAATGAAAAACATTTTTTTTTTCAATTGTAACTAAAAAATAAAAGAAACAATTTTTTTTTTTATATATATTTTTCATCATTTATAAAACAGATCTTTAAAATAACAACTATTTTATTCATTTTTAAAAATAATATCAAACGCTTTTACATCATTTTCAATTTTTGAAAATGATTTTGATAAATTCAATCAAACACATTATATTTTCAAATTTTTTTTTTCTAAAATTGTATTTCATTTTTAAAAATAGTTTTCAAAAACATTATTTTAAAAAGATACAAAATTCACTTTTCCTTTTCCTCTCTGGCCAGTGTTTTCTTGCTTCTGAGGGAAGGTGAGAGCAAGAAGGATCACTAAATGAAATAACTTGTTATATTTGTTTGTTGACAATCCACTGTCTCTCTCAACAAACTGTATTAGATTTGGACCCTCACGAATTGTGTCACGCCAGCTAAAAGCACGATTTGTAGTGCGTTTAAAGATGACTGTTTTAGCACAATACATCACATATACACCATTTTTGGATACGTAAGAACAAACTCGAGGCATCTAATTCTATCAGGTGGGGAGAAGACTTGTAGATTGATTTATTCTATCAGCACTCTTTTCTTTTCGGTCATGTTTTGTAGGGTCGTGCACGCGAATTTTTTAGGTGGCATTCACGAAGCATAGCGTCAGCCATTCATTTGATTTTTGTCTATTTATTGTTTAATAAGAAATTTGTATATACCATAATGCATTTTCATATCAGCATATGAACTTACACAATGTATTGAGAAAGCTTTTGATAGTAGAAATAAAGTAAAAGACAAAGCTTTCGAGTTATTGCTTTGAATCTTTTGATAGTGTATTCCAGAAAAATATTTTCATATAGAATAGCTTTCGAGATCGGTTGGATGAAATTTTATAAGAAGTTTATAAAATTTGTTATGACTTTGGTTACCTTCTCAAATATCCTCCTTAAAAGAACTTTTGAACGTGATTGATTTGATTATCTAAATCTCTTTTTCACTATAATATTAAATTTGTATCTTAATCAGAATAAATAAATAAATAAATAATGATTTTACTTAAATAAATATAAAGTTTGGCGATGGTGCACTAACTTAGGGAAGTAGCTTACTTTACAAAATCAGCTCGTTATAATATAGAGAAGCTTTGTTTAGATTGCACAAATGACCTGTTTGACATATGAAATTGGATTGGATTATTTTTATAGAATATTAGAGTAGATTCCATTAGATATGATTAAATTAATATTATACACGTTTTGATGTAGTATGCAATTGAACTAAAATGGTGATGCTATGTATTTAGTATTGTTTTTGGGTTCGGATTACATCATATTACATTAAATTATTTTTCATATAAAGTAAAATTATTTTTAAATATTTATAATATAAGAAAATTCATTGAAAATAAATTTTAAATAAAAATGAATAATTTAAATTCTTTTTTAAAGTAAATATATTCAATTTATACTATTTTAAACAAATTATATTAATTTTATATATTTATATTAAGAAAGAATTATAAAGACCCTCCTTGAGGTTTGCTTTTCTATAAGCGAGTTTAATTTTACCTTTGAATTACACAATACCTACTTACTGTTAGTCAATGGGAGTTAAAACAACAATCGACATTTTTTTTTTTAGAAACGATCAAAATGCCCTTCACAGTTAAAAAACAATAAATTTAAAGAATAATCAGATTTATTTATTTTATTTATTTTTTTAAAATAGAATCTTCACCATCTATGTTTCAAATGGATGACACAGAATTAAAAAAAAAAAAAATCATGAATAAAAAAATGTGATCTCCATCGTTAATCACAATGGTCAGTGGAAATGAAAAGAAGAATATTTAAAAATAATAATAATAAAAAAAATCTGGTGCCATCTTTAAAGACGGACACGAAGGCTTCATCTCCATCTCTATCTACTTGGAGATTAAGGTAGAGATTTGGGTCTCCATTGGCAATATCTCCATCTTCCAACATTTTTCATAGATTCAAATAAATAAATCTTTGTCAATACTTTCCAACAATTTCATAGATTCAAACAACCAAATCAATAACCAAAATCTTTATCTGCATCTCCCAAACTTTTCCACCACAAATTCGAAAAACCAAGATCTAACATCATCTACAATGGAGTGGAAGAATCAAAAGGTATCCATTGTTGGAGGCCCATTGTTTTCTTGAGTCTCCAACGATGGAGAATGGAGACCTTAGATTGGGTTTCCACCATTGACAACCCAGATTTGGAACTCTATCAAAATGGAGACCCATATAAGGACTCCATTGCGATGGAAACCTTGACTTGGGTCTTTAGCAATGGAGTCCTAAAATCCCTATCTCTATCTCTATCTCCAACTCAGAAGGAGGTGGAGATGGAGATTGAGTGGAGTTCCGACTCAGATTAGATCTCTATCACATACTTTGTTTTTTAAACTAAAGATGTTTTTTTTTTTTTTTTTTTTTAAGTTTTTGTTTTCAATCTTTATTGGTTTTTTAATTATTTTGATCTCCACCATCCATCTTTCAGAAGGAAGGTGGAGATCCATCCTTTTTGGTTTTTGAAAAATTTTATTTTACTCTTTGAAATTTTAAAAAATAGTAAGTTTTTAAAGCTTTTTTGAAAATAGTTATTTTTATTCTTAACTTTTTTTAAAACTCTTCAAAAAAATCTAAACTATCAGTTAACTAACAGTTAACGTTAACATAGTATGTTAAAAAACATTTTTGTTTTTGATGGCTATTAGTGGCACATAAATCACATGATTACTCTTATAAAATAATGAATTTACAAGTTAAATTGCCTCAAATGCTCCTACATTCAAGTTCTTAAATTATAATTTAAATTACTTAAAATCACCGTTGACCATTAGTTAACTGATATTTGGACTTTTTAAAAAAGTTTTGGAAAAGTTAGAGATAAAAAAATTTGTTTTCAAAAGAACTTTAAAAATTTGATTTTTTTTTTTAAACTTCAAGGATTAAAATGAAAATTTTACTTTTTATTTTTTATTTTTTAAATAAGTTTTTATTTTTACTTTTTAAAAGTAATAAGGGTGGACATTTTGGGGTTTGAGTTGGATTGGTTTGAAAATCTCTCAACCCAACCTAGTAAATTCTTCAACCCAATTCAACCCAACCTAATAATAGTCGGGTTGGGTTAGGTTGATTGGGTTGAATTAAATTCACCACAAAGACATAAAAATGTTTAATTGGTAACTCTCATGATTTTCGTAATTTAATTATAAATAAAACGAATATAAATAAAGATTCAATAATTCAAAATAAAATATTCAATCCACCATAAAAGGTTGTTTTTGATCGTAATCTTAGTAAATGTTCTTCTAAAAGAGGGAAAAAATCTTGAATTTAGAATTAAGTATGGATGTTTGTCAAGTTAAGTTGAGTTAGATTGAAAAATTTTCAACCCAACTCAACCCAATTTAATTTTCAGTCCAACCCAACTCATCCTAACTTTTTTAAGATTTAACCTAACCCAACCTATTTTGATGCCCATCCCTTAGTAATAAAAGAATACAAAAAGATCAAAATACCCTTCTTATTGTTAGCATTAGCCAACTTTCACTAATAGTCGAGGGTATGATGTAATTTAAAGGTAAAGTTGAATCCATTTATAGAAAAACAAACCCTGAGGGGAATTCTATGCAATTCCTTTTTATATAAAATATTTTAAAATTACTAATAAATAAAATAAAGGTTGGTTCTATTGTTATCCAAAAAAATTATTGCCACACCCATGCTTTAATGAAAAGTTTTATTACTAAAATAATCATAGATATGATTACTTAAAAAGACATAACTATATAAATGAATAAACTATAAATTGTATGCCAATATTTTTATAAACCATAATATACAAAATAAAAATTAAAATCACAAGAAGGAAATTTAATTTGCACTTGCAATCAGTGAATGAATGAATAAAAAATTAACATGATGAATTATAGATACATATAAATACTTTTGTTTTGACTTCTACTATTATTTTCCTATTGAACAAAAATTACCAACATTGTATTACTTTTGATGGAGACTAGTTCTGATCTCCTATGATGGAGACCAATGTTGTCATTTTTTTTCATCATTCTTGTTATTGTAGACTTTTTTATCGCTCTTACTGCCACTTCTCTTGCCACCGTAGATGGACGAAGAAGAAGATGGAAGAAGAAGAAGAAGAAGAAGATGGGAGAAGAAGAAGATGGAAGAAGAAGTAGAAAATGGACAGTTAGGTTGGGTGTTGGGTGTTAAACATTTTTTTTTTTAATTTTTATTTTTTCTTCCATTTTTATTGTTCATCGTTGTGATAGACAATGGAGATGATATTATTATTATTATTTTAAAAAATCTATTTTATTTTTAGTTTTTTTAATGTTATATAATTTTTTTTTTTTTTGACTTTCATCTCTATTATCTATCGTAGATGACTTTTATTAATTAATTAGTTTTATTATATATTTTATCTTGCTTTAACGGTTTTTTATATTAATGGCCAAACATTGACTTTAACATCCAGGTTGATGACAAGTGTTTTTTGGCTACCTTCATAAACTAAAGGGGTTATTTTATCTATTTCATAACTTATTAAGGGATCTTTAGCGATTTCTTAAACTGCTAGGGTTTTTGGGCTATTATGCTAAACTACAGGGAGGAATTAGAATTATCCCTATGATTGAATGAACCAGGTCGAACGGCCAACACAGAACAGCCGGACTGGGCCAAGCCGCGAACCGGGTTCTCCCACCAGTTTTCTAACAGAATAGCATAACAGGAACTTGACGAGCAAGAGGTTTGTTGGACTTGCAACACAACCAAACTGCTGGGTGGGTTAACATAACAGATCAACACCAGTTTTAAAATGTTGAGAAGCATCTCTTTTGCAAGAACACACCTCACGAGAACCCTATCATCCCCACTTCACCTTCTGTCTTCTTCATATTCAGCATCATCAGACCATCAAAACAGCGTCAACGACAATGACGGCTCCTACATCGCCATTCCTCTGTTTAACAGAGACCCAACAGACCCACCAAGACTCTTCCTGGTCCAGCCCCGCCTCAAGCCCTCCACCTTCTTGCAAGCCAAGCTCAACGAAGCTCTCTGTCTCGCCAACTCTCTCGAAGAACAGCGTGATGGATACTTCGATACCGATTTCTTCGAAAAAGAATTGCCCCCACACGTTGTCGTTCAAAACCCAACTCTCAAATTCGCCAAAGCTCGTGCAGGTATGTTTCCCTGGTGTATTCGGTTATAGCTTTTATATGGTTACCTTTATGTTCTTAGCTTTTCATTTGAGCTTTGGAGATAGAATGGTAATATTGTGAATATATTCTTGCATTGCACTTGTATGAGAGGCTTATAGGTTGTTTTATCCTTTTCAATTTTGAACTGTCTTATATATTTCTTGGTCATTAGTGAATAAGATATGTCTGTTTTGATTGCGTTTAGACACCTATTTTGGACCTGGGACAGTGGAAGCTATCAAATGCCACCTAAACAATGCTGAGTCTAAGGCAAGGAACTTCTTTTTTTCTTTTTTTGTGGGTCTATTGTTTGTTATTCTATGCGTGAATATGTCCTATTTGGTTTCAGAGGATTTGTTGTGTGTTGTGAAAGTTTAACAATAAACATATGGTTTTGATAGGGTGAAGTGGATGCCATTTTTGTAAATGCTATTTTGTCTGGAATTCAGCAGAGGAATTTGGAGGCAAGTGTTGCCTACTGATGTGTCTCTTCTTTTCTTCTTGAGTGTGAGTTGCATGTCTTTTGATACTATTCTCGTTATATTTGGAATGACAGCGAGCTTGGGGAAAACCTGTGTTGGACCGTGTGGGCCTGATAATAGAGATATTTAATGCTCATGCCCATTCGAAGGAGGCAAAGCTGCAGGTATTAATCAGGTTTTATTGAGAAGTTGAATTCACTGTGTTGCATTCAGTTTTGTATTCTGAGAAGATGCTTCATTGGATTTGGTGGTCTTTTGATTTAAACAGGCTGAATTAGCAGCTCTTCTGTATAAGAAGAGTAGGCTTGTTCGTGTACGTGGCCCTGATGGACGAAGTACTTTTGGAGTAACTGGGGAAGCCGAAGTCGTTAGTGCACGAGGGTGAGTTCGTAATTCAATTTGTTGAAGAGCATGCCAGGCAACTACAGTTTGTTTTCCATGGCTAGATATTGAATTTCTTTTCTTTTCTTTTCTTGTTTTAATTGAAAGAGGTTAGATATTGTATTGAAAGGAAAAATATTCCAAAATGTTTTATCATGTTACTTCCAATATGATCATGTAAAGTAAATTGTTTATGACCTGTTTGTCCGAGGTTTTTAGGATAGCATTGAAGACTGTTTAATTTTTGAGTAAGTCAGTTAGGAATTTAATTGTTTGACTTTTAGTGCGAGTTATGTTTAGGGAGCAATCTTTGCCCAACTGCTTTGTGATAGTTTTGAGTCATAGTCTTGTTCAAAAAATGGTTTTTTGATTAACTTTGCACATCACTGATTAGTATAGTTCATTTATTTTGTCCAGAGTTGACTAAATTGGCGACCAGAATATTATCCCTCTGATTGCCCGAATCTGATCCAAAAAAAGTTATGTGCCAATTTGGTCTATATTTCAATGTAATGTGGACATATATCAAGGCAGTTTCTTATAAATTTTTCTTCATTAGGATTTGAGATGAACGAATACACATACATTCATAAAGCCTTTTTTATTACAAAACTTGTGAATTATAAAAAGAGTATTTGAGACAATTTATTTCTTTCAAAAAAGCTCAAAAACTTCTTGGAGAAGTTCGAAGTTTGAACTTTCACTTGTAGATGTAAAAAAGATTTTTGAATATTGAAAAAATTCTCAGTTGATGCCAAACAAACTGAAAAAAAAAAAAAAAGAAAAGAAAGAAAAATGAAATTTGAATGAGTTTTGATGTTAAACAAACTCTTTTCATCAGTAGAATAGCCATACCACACACACTCTAGGTGAGTTTGGTTATTGTCACATGCAGATGCACTTGCAAACTCTCTCTCTCCTTCTCTCTCGCTTAAACATCCAAATTATGTTGAGTGTGCATGTGTGCTTGTATAAATGATCATCAATTGTTAGATCAACTTTCAATGTATATGGATATTATATGCAGGAGAGGAAGCGGAGGACGTGGGTTTATCAGTGGTGCTGGAGAAACTGAACTTCAACTGCAACGGCGAAGGTTTGTTCTTTGTTATAATTTCTTAACATCTTGAATTTTAGAATTTTTTTGTAGCTATTGTTATTTTCTTTGTATGCGAATAATTTTTTCACTGCATTTTTTTAAGTCTTTGGAAAGCTCAATGTTACTTAATCTGTTATGTTCAGTTTTTGACTGATTTTCCTTACTAATACATAGCTATTACTTTTATAATGAATCTAGCTTAGTTGGTATATATTAAAATATGAATGGCAGTTATGCTGGATGAAGTATTTGTCTAAAAATAAACTCTTGGAAAGATTTCTGGTTGAACCCTTGGTAATATTCAAGATTGATGCATGTTTTCTTGTGTGACATAAGATGGATTAACAATTAAAGGATTTTGCTTCTTCTGGGATTAGGTTCTAAGCTTTTCTTTTGAGGAGGCAAACTATTGACCTTTAGATGTATTCAATTTGTTCAACAATTCCATGGTTTAGGTTATGTATCTCCCTTGTAGCTGTTATGAAGTGCTTATATTTTAAGTTGAATTTTCGCTCATCATGCCTTTAAGTTGTGCATATTTTGATTGTTGTGCTTGTTCATATCAGAGTCTACAGGTTTTTTTTTTTTTTTTTTTTTTTTCCTAATATCCCACACCACCCCATGGTCAAAAACATATTAAATTAAATCCCCTGCCAAATTTGGTGTGTGGGGGTCAATCCTGAGATTTCTCATTCTGATGGCAAGGTTCTAATGAACCAGACTATTCCCTTGGGGATTGTCCATATCAGACTTCACGTAAGGGTTTCAATGGACAGCTTTTTTTTATCATCATCAGAAGGTTTATTAGCAAATAGAACTCAATTTTTGTACTCCAATACTTTTGGCAATGGTGTTTCTCAATGTCCTGCTGTGGCCTTGTATTGTGTACTTTTTTAATCTATCTTTCTCTTATTCTCTTGTCATTTACAAAAAAATTCAATGCACTGCCTTATGACCCTGTTCAGATGTCTTCATCATTGTCTTATTAAAATTTATGCAATGGAAGGCTGTGAATTATTGCAAATTGTCATAGGAAAAGGGGAAAAAACTTATTTATGAGCTTACACTGTTATTTGATAAAATTCTAAAATGGCTATGACAATGAAAACTATACAGTTAAATTGGTTTATTTGCTGCATTGTTGGGTCTCATTATTTGTGTGTGCTATGAAAGCCTTTCTTTCCTCTCTAACTCAAACCCACCATCCAACTCTCAACCTCGTCCACCCTCCTTCTCTTCCTGCAAAAGAAATGAAACATGATATTACCTGTTTTCAGAGTTTTAGAACGGCGACGTCAATTGTTATCCCAAATTGAAGAGGTTCGTCGTACCCGAGCTTTGCAACGGGCTGCTCGTAGGAGACATGGGGGAGTAGATGGTCAAGGTTTAGCCACCATTGCTGTTGTTGGATACACCAATGCTGTAGGTGCTCAAAATCTGATAAAAGTTTTCCTCACTTCTATACAAGTAAGGTAAAATCTTATTGATGATTGTTCTTTTTCTTGGACAGGGGAAATCTACATTAGTTAGTGCCCTCTCTGAAAGTGATCTATACCGTGATCCTCGGTAAATTCTATTTCTCTGAGTATCTGGTTATTTTGCCTAGACACCATATCATGGTAGCCTTTTTTTTTTTGGGTCAAATTTGAACTTTCAATGTCTTGATTTTGACTAAATGGTGCCATGGACTTCCGATTCGTGCAGATTGTTTGCGACATTGGATCCAAGATTAAAGAGTGTTGTTCTTCCTTCAGGGTAATTTAATCAGTATTTAATTTTTATTGTTATGCATGTGTATATTGGTTATAATTTTTCAGATTGTAGATCTTCTTCTTTGCTGATCCATCATGTGTATGATATTCAGGAGAAAAGTGCTTCTTAGTGATACAGTGGGATTTATATCAGATTTGCCTATACAGGTAGTTGAGAGTTTGGTCAGCTGCTTTGTTTATTAATGATCTCATGTTGTTCTTATTTGTAGCCTATGGAGTTTAATTTTGTAGTTGGTGGATGCATTTCATGCAACTTTGGAAGAAGTAGTGGAAGCTGACCTCCTTGTGGTATGAATATTTGTCTTTCATTTACTGGGTTTTAAAATTTTACTTCTCTGCTCTTGCTGAAAGCTTATCTTTTTTAACATTCCTGATGTGATGATCAATTTCTAGATACATGTAGATAGACACCCAACTTGCTTTTCCTTTTCCCCTGCCACCCAAGGCACTTTTTAATCTCTTTAATTTCGTCCTTTCTGTTGCTCTTCCTCACCTAGGATACCCACTTGCAATAAGCAAAAAGTGACTTAACAAAAGAAATCACATCTCTTCCTTTTGAGGGCAGATATCGCCTAGCTCTTTAGTGTTGCCTTTGTCCTTTTGTTTAGTAACTTTGCTTATATTATTAGGCCAAGAAAGGTGATCCTAATTGGTGACTCCATGTCCTTTCTAGCTATGTCTTAGCAATATCCTGCTCAAACTGTTGAAGTTTTTTAGTCTCTGCACCGTCTAAAGTAGCAAATATTGAATGAAGTAAATTAAGATATGAGAATGCTAATTTCCTTGCTGAATGTAGCGACTTTATTTAATCTTTTTCACTGATACAACATTACTATTGATAAACTTAGACAAGTGGGGTAAGAAGTGATTTTTTACAGGTGGCTATAAGGTTGCCTGTATGTCTTATCCTATTGCCTTTGCCATTTTGACATTTGTGCCTAAAATACTTTTGTGAAGGCATTATGGTTTTGTCAATAAAAGGTTTTTTTTTTTTTTCCCTAATAATTTTAGAAAGTCTTTTTGAAAGAGCTACATCTAGTTGGATACATGAAATTTTTTGGTTTACTTGAAGGATGATGTATTATTTACTTATATTGAAATAAGTGTTCAGACCACTCTATAGATTGATTACACACCTTACTGATTTTCTTATTTTTATGTAGCATGTATTAGACTGCACTGCCCCCAATCTTGAAGAGCATCGGTCCACGGTATTGCAAGTTCTTCAGCAAGTAGGAGTGTCACAGGAGAAGCTTCAGAACATGATTGAAGTCTGGAATAAGGTACTTCATGGTCCTTTTTTTCTATTCTTTTCTCAATTATCCTTCTAAAATAGTAAAATTAAATAAAAGAACAAATATAATGAAGTAGCTCCAAAACATTATATCTAAGAGATTTGCAAATGTCTCAGATTGATTATCATGAAGAGGATATGGGTGGTGATGAAAATTCAAGTGTTGGTGAGATCAGTAGCTTCTCTGGAGAAGAAGATGAAGCTGGCAGTTTGTCAGGAGCAGAAGACCAAGATATGGCATCTGAAGTAAATGTACAATCCAACAATAATCATGGTGATAAGGATGCTGAGCGTAATGATAATTCGGCTAAGTTTTCCACAGTGGATTTTGGAGAGACAGTTGACGAAAATCAAGGTGATTCTGATGACTGGTTGCTCTCAGGAGCTGAAGACAATGTGGATGAGTATTGGACAACTGTTGATGACCAACAAAGTAAGCCAACTAATGATTGCCGGAAGATGCAAAAAGATGCCCAATCTCAAGATCAGCGCGCTCCAGATGTCAAAATATCTGCCCTAACGGGAGTTGGCTTGCAGGAGTTGCTAGAAATTATTGACGAAAGGCTGAAGGCACACGACGATAAGCAGAAGTCCACAAATATAGTCGAAAGAGATTTCTTTAACCGAAAATGGAGGCCTCCTCGTACAGAGGAAATTTGTGTAGCTGCTGAATAGTAGGATGTGTTATACAACACTTCAAAACGTTCGTACTGGTTTCAAACACATCACAAGCTAGTTGAAAGACCTGTTGACATGGAGATCAAGAAGTCAAATGGATTTCTCTTCCAACACTTGATATATGTTAGTAGAAGATAAATACCCTGAAGGGACTGAATCTTTATGTTGTCTTGATAGACACATTCCCCAGTTATGGGGGAGAATGGTTGAAAAAAGGTGTTGAAGTTGCTCATCCTTACTCAGTATCTTGATGCATGCTGAGTGTGTAGATTTTCTTTATTTGCAGTAGGTGATTGTATAGTAGATTGATTCTTTTGAATGAGTTTTGTTTCAATTTTCTTGCTAAAATGATTGTACCTTATAGAAGGAATGATGAATATGTATGTTGAAAATATGAAAGAAAACACAACATTATGATGGCCTATGACTATGACCCCATAATAATGGATGGCATCTCAATTTTATAGATAAAATACCAAACGTGCCCTTGCGGTGAGTATAATGACAAATTAAACCTTGTGTTTTCAAAACTATGCAAAAATCTTTTTTTTTTTTTTTTTTTTTTTTACAAATAGTGGAGAGGAGGATTAAATTCACAAAAAATTATTTATATATTATGTTTTAGGATAAGGGTGGAATTCAAACATTGAATTCTTAGAATCAAAGAAAATACTCAACTATTAGGATAAGGATAAAATTTAAACTTTTAATCTTTTAGGTTCAAGGGAAATGTTGCTAAACATCTTTTAGAATGTTTCGAAGAATACACAAAAATAAGCTTATGTTAAACACCTTTTAGAAGGTTTGTTGATGTGCGATTTGAGAATTAAATGACCTTTTTATTGTCTATCCTCTTAATATAGGTAAATAAATTAAATTCTTTAATGAATTTTTACTATGTAATAATAGCTATTGAAAATTTTTAGAAGAACTTGCGTGACTAGTAAATAAAAGAATTAAAAAATAGATTTCTCTCACTGTTGTTTTTGGAAGCAAAAAAGATTAATTATTATTTTGAATTTAAAAACTAAACTAAACTAAACTAATTTCTAATAAAAAATTAAAAGTAAAATGTATAGCGTAGATATCATTGAGATCTAATGAAATTAACAGCCACAACTATCATACGATTGGAATAACAACTTTCCTTTCACATTTTAGATTTAAAGCAAATGTTTTCACATTGGAGATTTGAAACAAATGTGTAAGAGATGTATAATACGATCACTCAAAAAAAAAAAGAGGATACATTATAGCTATATGAATCATAATGTTGGTCGTAAATGCAATAAGTTATATTATAATTTGTAAAAATTTATTTAAAATTTTTTCCTGAAAAAAAAAAAAAATTAGTTACAATTCAGATCTAACGAATCATTTGGTGGCAAATTGCAATCCCAACACGAGGTTTAATATAAAGACACAAATAATGTCAATTTTGTATTTATGACATAACATTATTTATTAAAATAAAAAGTGATCTCTATTTTGGAGGAAATCCATTAAAGATCTCATGTCTCCTCCATTTTGGAGGAGATGGAGTTATCCTTCTTAACAAAATTCTTATTTCATATTATTATTAAAATTAATTTAACCGAATATTATTATCATAATCCATAAAATATTAAATTAGGAATAATATAGACATTCACAATTTAAGATTTGTCAAAAGTTATCTTTAAAAAGTCAACATAATTTGAGCTTTTTAAATTTTTTTTTTTATAATAGAGAATTAAATCCAGAAAAAATTACCCTCACATAATTTGATAATTTTATTTCATTTTTTTTATTATATGAGAGAGAAAATTAAATTAAGAAAAAACTACTCTCATATAATATTTTAGGATGAAGGAGTTATTTAACTACTGTTGTTAAGAAACGGTATATGTAAACTGTAAACACACAACTAACATTTTTTTTAAGAAAAAAAATTAAACAACAAAAAAAAGAAAACTAATATTAATTATTTTTAAAGGAAAAATTATTATTTGTATCATAAAAAAAAAAAAAAAGTTTATTATAAATTTATAATTAGGGAAAACCAGAATGGGTCCGCTCCGCGCTATCTAACATGCGTTTACTTAAACGCCAGTGTTGGCGTTAACTGGCAAATACTGCCGACACCCGCGCAGGACGCGTCATTAACAAGTCACACTAACTCACTTCACAATTTAACAAATTACTTTCTACATTGACATGGAATCACAAACAATCTTCTACTCTCTCCTCCTTTTATACACAACTAGCTAAACCTCAAAAAAGAACCACAGCACACAACACAGATCCAAGATCTAACTCCATCGCACTCCTCAATGCTGTCCCTTCATTTCTTGATCTGAGTTTCTTGTCCATATCTATAAAATTCAGTGTGTCGTCTTGGTTGTTTTAATTGGTCACACACACACACCCACACCTCAAGAGTAGCAAGCAGAGTCATGTCAAGAAGGCAAGTCAGCTCCACTCGCCGATTCGTGGACTCGGGAAACTTTCCGTTTTCGGGTGCTTTACATTCGAAATCGCGATCCTCTCCTTTGTTATCCATTGTTCTTGTCGTCGTGGTACTTTTATCAGTGTTTTGTGCATTCTGCTGTTTGTTCTTTTTCAATGAAGTTGAATTCTAACTTATCTTCAACTTGCAGGGAGCCTTGCTTCTTATTGGATATGCTTATAGTGGGCCAGGTATGTGTACATGCCATGGATTCTTGATTTGCTACTTTGTAGTTTGTAATATTGCTGCTGCTGCATTGATTGTGTCGTTATTTTTTGCAATACAGGTATTTTTGGAGGTGACAACAAAGTAGTTAGTAGAGTTGAAGGTAACATATGTTTGCATCTCCAACTTGGCTTTTTTTATTTTTTTCCTTCTATTTTGTATTTCTATATTGGTTTCTTTTTGTGCTTGGTTTTTATGAGTGAATGTAAATGGACTAGGGATGTGTATTTTATAGTATTCATGGGGTTGAGGGAGTCTGTGTGTTAGAGATGATTTAAAAGTTTTGCTAGATTTTAGTAAATAGGAGCTTTTTTGTTATTTAATTGTATATGATTTAGTTGTCAAATTCAGTTGAGATGGTTGGAAACAGCTGTTAAAGTAAAATAGGATCAGCTTGATGTTGATATCTCTTTCGTTTGCTTCCCTTTGTTGCAACATATTTCTTATGGAATTCTGATCGCGGTCTTTTTATTCAGTGTCTGTTCTTGGGAAGTAATTAGGGGAAGATGGGAGTGAGCATAAGTTCTCTGACATTCGTGTTAGTACGATAAAGTAATTAAGACTGTTAGGTAGTCTGTAATACGAATCTGCAAACTAAGACCCCTTTAGGCTTTGTCTTATTGTTTGGTGACTTTAAACATTTTGTCCTTACGGTGCCTGCTTTGAACTAAGCACCCTAGTACATTAGCTTTCTACATTTTGATTCTGAATGTGAATGATTCTTGGAAACTCCTGCAGTGCACTTTAAAAGCTAAAACTGACCACTTAAGCAACCGTCATGTAGGAAAACTTACACTTGGCTTTCCTAGTTTTGATAAAAAGGATGGAAAAGTAAACTAGACAACACTTTAACTTGCACTCATGAAATGCTACCAAGGATAACTCTTTACTTGTACGTTAGGTGCAATTTATCTCTGTTGGTTCACCATTTTAAATTATATCTAACCTTAACAAGATTTTATAAAAGTGAGATGATTGCTGATGTGATTATGTGAGCCATTTACATTATTACTAATTTCATATTATTGTTGACTTTGACTTCCATTTGCCAGACATTGAATTTTGGTTCTAATTGAGGCTTAAATAAGCAGTAAAGCGATTTTTTCATTTCTGGAACTATGAGCAAGATGCCTTTTTGAAGATTTTTTAGTAGTGACTGGATTTTATTCATTTTGTAGGTGACTTTTCTTGCACATTAGAAGTCCAGAGGGCTATACCAATTCTGAAGAAAGCATATGGTGATAGCATGCGCAAAGTTTTACATGTGGGTCCTGATACCTGTTCAGTGGTCTCTAAACTTTTGAAAGAACAGGAAACTGAAGCATGGGGTGTGGAACCATATGACATAGAAGATGTGGAGGCAAGCTGCAAGAGCCTTGTGCGCAAAGGTATTGTGCGTGTGGCGGATATCAAGTTTCCTCTACCCTACCGACCAAAGTCTTTTCCTATTGTTCTTGTGTCTGATGCTCTAGATTACTTGTCTCCAAAATACCTGAACAAGACTCTACCAGAATTGGCAAGGGTGGCTGCTGATGGTCTTATTATTTTTGCTGGTAAATATCTTTTGAATAGCCTCATGACTGTGAATCCAAATATACATGCATGCATCTCTGCATCCCTCCTAGGTCTTTCAATGGTAAGAAGTTTAGCATCTCTCTCTGTGCCTGTTGTGCCTGATTGTGCATGCACAAGACACGAGCAGAGTTGGCAACTCTGTTAAGTTTGGCGAGTCTAGTATTATAGATGCTAGACTTTGATTATTGCTGGTAATTCCTACTTATCATATTTACTGATCAGTAGTTGTATTACCATATATAATATTTGAGTTGTGCTTTCCTATAGGCCATGATTGGAGTGTTCTTTATACAGATTTTCTTTTTCCTCTTTGGTTGTGGAGTTATAACTGTTGTTCCCTTAACACTTAAAAACATATTCATTAATACAACACTTAAATATCATACTTGTTATTTTGTTTTCTATTTACTTGGATTTTAACTTCTGTTATCCGCACTTCTTAGGTTCCCCTGGTCAACAGAGAGCTAAAGTAGCAGAATTATCGAAATTTGGGAGACCGGTAAGTGATGCTGCTGGTAATGTTAGCCACGCTATTAATAACAGTCAAAACTAATATTTTTTAAAAAATGTGTTGGTTTTTTCATCAGTCAATATTTCTTTAAATTGCTTTTGGATACAACTTTTATGATATTTTTGAAGAGTCATCAACATTTTTTAAAGCAACCAATAGTAAAATAGAGTAAATAAATTGACCAAAATGGAGTTCAGACATTGATTTGATTAGATGGCAATAGAAGCGGCCGTATATTAACTTTAAAGTCCGTGGTCTTCTCAAAACCTTGGAACAAATCTGACACTGTGCAGGAGGACAATAGCACTTCAAAATTTTGATTTCTGTAATGAAACTCTGGACTTAGGTTTGCATGACTTTCATTTATTTCAAACCCTCTGGTGAAATAAGAAAGATAAGAGGATGTTAAATACAAACATATGGACAAATAAGCAAATGGTGAAATAAACACCTAAAAGATAGAAACAAAATAATAAGTGATTGTCGAAAGCTAATTTTAAATCACTTAAAAACACAAGGACAAATTAGCAAATTTCAAATTCCATGACTTTGATTTTTATGGTTACTCCATTGTGCTTGGTTTACTGTATTACAATCATTTTAAAAGTAGCATTTAGTTGTACATCAGTCTGCCTGTTCAAATCTTACAAGTCACAATGGATTTTCATGTTTGTAGGCCAAGATGCGGAGCTCCTCTTGGTGGGTTCGCTTCTTTGTCCAGACAAGTATAGAAGAAAATGAAGCTGGTATTAAAAAGTTTGAGCAGGCTGCATCCAAGCAGTCATTCAAGCCAAGCTGTCAAGTGTTCCACCTGAAACCATACCACTAAAGTTCAAGTATTCCTGAAGTCTTTTTGCAATTTTTCATTGTCATTTACAATCAAACACCCAAAAATATATGAAATCTAATAGTAAACACTCATCTATTGGGTAATTAAATTGGGTAAATGAATGTTGAAATTACCTTATGTTTTGTCTTTAAGATTATACCTTAGATTTTATATTTGTTAATTCAATTGATAGGGAAATATATTTTGAATTGTTTCTATAGTCGGTATGGGCATTGATTCTATCAGTAAGCATAGTTCCACCGTATGAATTTGCCTTCATTATAGTATTGATATTTTGTTCTTAATCTTAAAGTTTTAAGTGTACGATAAAAGTTAAAGATGATTAAGTACATTACATTTATATTGTCAAAATGTTCCGGTGGTAAGCATCTTACTCTCGTATATTAAGAGATAATGAATTTAAGTCACATTTTCCTCTCTTATATCCTAATGTTGTACTTAAAAAAAATAAAAATTAAAATTAAGCATGGCAAATGCTCCCAAGACAGTTATGAAGAGGCTTGAGCCTGTGATTTGGTCATGCAACCAAATATTGCCAAAAAAATAGTAATACTCTGAATGGTGGATTTAAAATTTTAAGGATTGCAGAAATTCTCTCTCTGAACGGCATGGTAAAGGATGCTAAAATGTAATTACATATGTAGTTATATCCTTGATCAATCATCAGATCCGTTACATAAACAGTTTCTGACTTCTAATTTGCATTGCAGAGTATACAAAATCGCGAAAAAGTTCAAAATTCTATCAACCTGGCAGACTCATAATTGATACTACATCTAGTGTGAAGCTATAAGTATTTGGTTGCCTAACAAATTTGTGATGTACATTTACTTTCATCAAAATCAATGTTTGGGCTTCAAAGTAACCACAGTATGTTGTAACACTGGAGTTAGGATGCCCAATATGGTTACCAATAGTCCCCACAAGAACAATGTCCGTCCTTGAAACAATGAAATCTATGAGCATCTCTGACTGTGATTTCCCTCCCAGTTATGGCAGAAATAAATTTGAATGCATTGTGGCAATCCCCACATATTCTCAGGTTTTTCACCACAAGTATAGGCTCCCCATTTTTAGTCGAGAGCAGCCCAAATGCCACTGCTAGCTTCTCACTGTGATAAACTAAACGCATCTCCTTCTCTCCATTCTCTATCTCATCATCCTTAACCAAGGCACATCTTACGCCCGGCACATAGCCAGCTTGCCTCATCTTACTCAACATCTCTGCTAAGTACTCATGAATTTCCTTGATCATAGGGTGCGAACTATCTTCAGCCACAAAAACATGTGTCTTTCTGTTTAACTCGATCCAACTACAACCGGGTTTTTTCTTCACACCTCTATCTCTCATCAGCTTTCTAATTGCAGCTACCTCTTCCCACTTACCAGCATCAGAATACATATTTGCAAGCATAACATATGGGGTAGCATTTGAAGGTTCTAGCTGCAGCAACTGGTTGGCTGCTTTCACAGCTAGCTTCATGTCTCCATGCGTTCTACTTGCACCAAGCAATGAAGACCAAGTGATTGAGCTAGGGCTAAAAGGCATGGTCTCAATGAGCCTCTCAGCTCCAGCCAGTTTGCCAGCTCGACCTAAAAGATCGATCAGGCATGTATAATGTTCTGCCTCTGGTTCAATTCCAAACTTCTCTTTCATCATACTAAAATACTTCTGACCCTCCTCAACTTTTCCAGTGTGTGCACATGCAGAAAGGACAGATATGAAGGTAATATTTGAAGGCGGAATATTTGTCTTCAACATCCACTCAAAAAGACATAACGATTCCATTTCAATCCCATGTTGTGCATAACCTGCAATCATTGAATTCAACGAGACGGTATTATACTCCGGCATCCTATCAAATATCCGCCTAGCATCTTGAAGGTTTCCAGACTTTGAATACATAGCTACTAGGGCATTATTCACTGATATTTGATTTCTAGGAATCTCAGATTTAATAGTCAATGCATGAATCTGCTTTCCCCGTGAAGGAGACGACAAGATGGAGCAAGCACTAATCGCACAGACAAAACTACAATCATCAGGGCGAAAACCAACTTGTTGCATCCTCTGAAAACAATCAAGAGCCTCTTCGCTGAATGCCTCATTTTGTGAGTACCCAGAAATCATAGTGTTCCAAAGAACCAAATCAGGCCCAGGAATCTCTTCGAAAACCTTCCTACAATCTCTCATACCAGCACTACACTTAGCATACAAATCAATCAAACCACTCCCTACATGGGAATTTTGATGAAACCCAGTTTTGATCAACTCAGCATGAAACTGAAGACCCCCTAAAATGTCCTCCAAACACGTATATGCAGTCAAGACACTAGCGAGCGTATACATATCAACGCGCAACTCCATTCGAATCATTTCTTGATACAGCAACAATGCCTCCAGTCCCTTCCTATGCTGCCCATATGCAACAATCATTGAATTCCAAGAAACCTCATCTTTGACCTCACCCATCTCATCAAAAATATTCTTTGCCTCTTCTAAGAACCCATTTTTACTATAATACGTTAGAAGTGAATTATTGACTGAAGTGTAAGTATCAAAGCCACCACAAACAGCGAAACAATGCAACTGCTTCACCAAACCCACTTTGTTACAAGAAGAAGTGATGATTCCAGATAACGTAAAACCATCCATTTCAAAACCCTTTTCTCTCATATCCTCGAACAAGAACAATGCCTCCTTAGTCTCTCCTATAATAGCATAAGCTGAAATGAGAGTGTTATAGGAAACCGAGTCTGGGTGGGGAATTTGATCGAACAGTTGGCGGGCAACATTCAAACGCGATTCTTTAGCGTAGGCGGAGATGAGGAGGTTGAAAGAGAAGACATTTGGGTAGTGGGTTTGGTTGAAGACATAGTGGGCGGCAGAGAGGCAGCCGCATTTGGAGTAGAGAAGAATGAAGTGGTTGGAGAGATAGGTGGAGGGTGGTACCAAGGATTGGAGGTAGAGTGCGTGGAGGCATTTGCCTCTCCAAAGGTGTCTCTGTGCAATGCATGTTTTCAATAGGTTGCCAAAGGTTTGGAGGCTCCGTGGCATTTGGGTCATCAAGTTTCACTAAGCTTTCGAGGGCAGTTGAACCATTGACTCATAGTTGATCACCTCTTACGTGTTGTTAAGGTAGTAACTACTGACTAGTGACAATTTGCAAACCCACAAAAATTCTTAAACGGGTGTGTTAATGAACCTTAATTTCAATTATTAATTATTATAATAGAATATTTTCTTATTAATTTAAGTTTTTGAATCTAAAGATAATTAACTATGATCAATAGTAAAACCAAAGTAGGTGTAGAAAATACAGCGCATGGCATTTGGTGAATGAAGAATTGTACTTAAATTATTCCTTTTCACTCAATATGTATAATCAAAAGTACAAAAAGAAAAGAAAGGAACATATTCTTGGTCCTAAACTTTTTGGATAATACAATAATGATATGAGTATGAAAAAAGGCATTGGGAAGCTTTTGTGTTGATTAAGGGAGATCTTGAGAAAAATTTTTAAGACATAGATCGAATAATATTAACTACTTCTCATTACATCTTTATCCCTGGAGGTAAAATAAATTATGACATGATTATTATCATGATATATCTAGGGATTTTAAAAGTTATTCGAGTGTCCAAATACTTGGTACTCAATCTAATTGGGGGTAACTTTTTTGGATATTTTTGAGTATGAGTATGAGTTTGGAGGTAAAATGAATACCGATTTATAAATGGGTATTAGTACAAGGGAAGTCATCTCCATACCTATTTCTCCATTTCCTCCTAATTATTTTCGTATACACTTTTATAAATATCTATATACTTGAACATATTAATAAAGTTGGAACTTTAGAGTTGAGAATGTTAGAGTTGAGAATTTGAGATTGTATTTAAATTGTTATATGTGATGGTTTGAAATTTGCTTTTTTGTTGTATCATGAGTTAAGACTCATGTAAAATTAGATTGTAATAAATGATAGTATTATTTCGTGAATTATGTTTGCATTTATATGTATTTGATTTCCGAATTTTATCATTCTTTTAAAATTATCCATATGTATTTGATTTCCGAATTTTATCATTCTTTTAAAATTTTCCAATCAAATGAGGTCGAATGGGATCAAATAGGAGAAACGAGCGATGGGTGTGAGTAATGAAAATTCATCCCCAAACATCCCCATATCCATTTTCCTCAAATAGAGATTTGAGTGGGTATAGCGGAAGGGATGAAGAATGGATATAGTATGAGGATATTAATATCTATACCAATTTGATTCATTGACATCCGTAGATATCTCACATTATTCAAAATAGACAAATTATTCATGATCTAGATAAATATTCCCCTACGAAAGCTAGATTAATTAAGAATTTAGATTTATGATCATCTATCATGCAATCAACCTAAGAGCATGGTTACATTTTAATTTAATGAGACCTTATGGCATTACCTTGAGTGTGCGTTCTCTTTATTAGGCATAAAGAATTAACCAACATACCGAGATATTTACTATTAAATGAGTCTCATTCATTGGTAAATCAAATCAATACGAGTTCAGCATCCTCTCCGGATTAAGTGTGGTTATTACTATAACTGCTATGCTAAATTGCTAATTCTCATTCGAGTAACACTAATTTTATATATTCTGCATTTTTTGTCCAATGTGATACCGGTATCTCCATATGTAACAATACATTAAATCCAAAGCTACCTCTTGCTCCAATCATCTAGACAAATCATTCCACCAATTAAGAATTTAATGTATTACAATTTACTACAATGAAGCATCCATTGCCGGGTTCACACATCTGACTTGGGCCTCCTATATTAGAGAAACCATTTAAGAACTTTCGAATAGTAGAATCTCTATTTATCTACGTTTTGCCGAATTGTAAATGATCTTAAATCATAAACATTTTTAAGAATTTTAAGAAATCAGAATTGTTGTGAAATAAAATTTCTTCAACAATTCATTTTTTTTTTTTATAAAAAAAAAAAAAAAAAGATTCTTCAGCCACTTATTAAAAAATCTCAACCCAGCAAACACTCAGTAAGATTTATTTTTTTTTAAAAAAAAGTCAGTAAGATTAGGCCCACTTAAAAAGGCCCAGACTATGGTGGCTTGGATTTGTGGTTCCATAAGAAGGTCCATGTTAGACTGTCACTTCTGACCCGACCAAACTTCGTCAAAGAAAACTAAAAGAATGGAGAAAGCTACAAACCCAAACCAACTGGCAAAGCTTTGAATCTGGAACATGCCACCATGGCTGCAGCATCAAAAAGCATATGATCAGGTTGCTTCATGTTGGGATTATAACCGTTGGGCCCGGTTCTACCAAGTCTGGGCCCATCTATCAAGCACAATGCAACTCTGTCATAACCGACCATCCATGATCATCAATGTAGCAAACAAAAAATTTCAAGAGATTATGAGGAGTAATACGTACTTAAGCGATGGACCTGAACACAGCTGTCAGGATTAGAAATGTTGGATGCGTATTGGTTAACAACACTAGACTCAGGTCCATCTAGAAGCCCCAGTGGACCTCCAAAACACCCATCCATGTTTGTTATTTTCGATCCTTAAAACTTGGACCCCAGTACCTCCAAAGAACCATTAACGTGGGTTTTTTTTTTTAGTCTCTCTCTTCAATTTGTTTTTAAGGAAACTTTCCTTGAGGGCCCTAGTGTTTAAAGAAATTTAATAATTTTAACGAGTATTGTGTTAACTCGATATCTGATCTCTGAAATTTTAGAAATATATTAATTTGATCAGTTTGTCAGTTGACAATTGGTTTAATTTAATTCTTCAGAGGCATTATTATCTTTAGTCATGAAAATGCTACATGTCAAAATAAAGTAAAACCTTTACATCATTAATTAAATTAATGCAAAAAGGAAAAAAAGAAACATTTTGGATGTCCATCATTCCATTGGATGAATGAATACTGGATATTCAATGTAAAAATTAATAATTAAAAAATAAATTCTAAAAAAAATAAAAAATGTAAAAATTAAGAAATTAGAATTTTTTTTTTTAAGAAAAAAATGATTTCTATCGTCCATCCAGTTGGGATGGATTGTGAAGATATATATATATATATATATATATTAATAAAATTAAGAAAATGTATCTAGTGGAGATCCAAATACCAACTATAGAATGAAGGTCCATCAACAAACATCCAACAATGAGGTCAACGATGTCAACACCAAATTGTTCAATCTAGTTTCAAATCAAACAACCTGGTTATCTTACCAAATTGAACGTTAATCTAATTTTCCACTAGATCGATATTGGATGTGGTTTGTTCCAAATTATTGTCAATCTGATTCGAGTTAGATCGATATTCAATCTAGTTCATTCCATATTGTTTTTGATTTGGTGCGAGCTAGATCAAATACAATCCAATTTGTGATTGGGTGGATCCATCCAATTTGGATCTCCATCAACACATGATTTTTATTTTATTTTTTTTGTTAAAATTTTTCCTTTTTTTTGTGCATTTTCTAACATTAATCTCCACCATTTATCTTTGGATAAGTGGTAGAGATGATTTTTTTTTTTTTTTAAAGTTTTTAATTTTCAAAATTAAAATTTTAAATTTTAAATTTTTTATTTATCTTTTATAATTTATTTTTTTAAGTTTTAAATTTTATCTTTTTAATGTTTTTAAAATAATAAATTTGACCAATTGATCAAGGGTAAATTATCATTTTATCTTTTCTATTAGGTTTGACCATTAAAAATTTGTTAAATTGATTAAATTGATGTGTTTATGAAATTTTAGAGACTAAACATCAAGTTAATGCCATCATCTAAGTCGCTTGAATCCAGATGAACATTTTCATCAACTAGGTTCGTTGAACCTAGATAAACATATTTATCTGAGTTTGTTCGAATGTATAACATATGGGTTCAATTGAACCTAGATGTTGAACAATCCTTGCCATTCAACCATCCAACCACAAAAGTATCAATCTCTCTACCCAAAGCCTCTATCTCTGCCCAAGCCAACAAACCTTCATCTTTTAGGATGAAAAAAGTAACAACAAAGCATACATGGAGACCAGTCTCCATCTTTGCTTTCACCATCAACCTTGGGAAGGCTCGTACAAGCCTCCCCCTCCTAAGATCCTTCCAGATATGTGACATTTTTCCTTTATGTTTTTTTTCTTCTTAATATTAATATTAATATTAATATTATTTTGTTTTTATTTTAATATTTATTTATAATTTTCTAATTTTTTTTTTGTTGGTTACTCTTTTAATTCTTTTTTCTTTTTAGTTTTATTTTTTTAATAAATAATAAGTTTTAAATAAAGATAAGTTTGACTTTTGACCAAGGGTAAAATCATCCTTTTATCTTTTTGTTACATTTGACCGTTAAAAAATTGTCAAATGAACTAAATTGATGTATTTCTTGATACTTTAGGATCACGCATCAAGTTTTGTCATTTAGAAGTAAAAGTTATTAATTTCTAAAATGTCAAGGACCCTGATAAAATTTTCCCAATACGCTTTTGCTCCAAAATCAGAACGATATATGAATTAATACTTCACCTACCAAATATTGTTGACGCCATATTGTTTAATGAAAGACTATAAGGCATATTAAATTGAACTTCTAATCTCTTTATATGGAAACCTAAAATATCCAATTCATATATCTTATATGTCATTCAGAAAGTCATCGAATCATAAGGAGAATATATTTCAAGCACATTTGTTTTATTATTATTTTGATTAAATTGTTTTTTGGGTTGAGGTAATTGACATCTCTTCATAAAGAAAAGTCAAATTTTAGATGTGTGATTAAAGGACCCACCACAAGGGATGATAGAACATCGAGTCCAATAGTAACAGCTTATAATGATGATGAAATAAGTCGTATGTAGGGATTTGAAGAGGTAGATAGCAAGGAAGGTTGAGTCTCCAAGTTGTAATTGCATGGGCATTGAAAGAGTATGGCGTAGGCCACCACGAACAACAACAACAACAACAATCACTTTCAATCTAGGCTGGACTAAGTCGCCATCCGAGACGCAATAGGGGCAAGCTGCATGCATGGCTTGGTTGGGTTTGTTTGATTTGAATGAATTGCTTCTGCAAATAGTTAGAACATGAAACTCAATGCTGGTGAGGTCCTTTGATGTTTGAGTGACCTACACATTCCATGCTTTACTGTTACCCCTGATGACCCACTTCCTTATACACCAAAGACAAATTGCACGTAGGTGTCTCATAACAGACTAAGACTGGGCTTAAATGGGTCCTCAGTTTATAATCAATTCTGGCGACTTCGATCAACTTGATTTTCTGTTGTTAAATTGACCTGGTTTCTCTACCCAATGATCAAAACCCATGGGGTAGGAAGATTAAATTGCCAACTTGATGTACATTTTGGATTCAAATTAATTTTGTCATTTTCTTATTTAAGTCATTGACTCATAGTTGAATATCTCTGTCAATAAGTCTCAAGTTTAGTTGAATGCAATGAATTAAGATGCTTCCACGATGTAAGTGGTACTTTTCCTTGATAGTTTTGTTAGAATTACATATTATGTTTGTGCCTTAAACTAAATCAAATTTTTGCGATTCATAACTATCATAATCTCAAAGTTATATTTCATTTTGCGGATATTTAAATTCTAAAAACTTTCATTTTATTAAGTAATCATAAGGGAGAAGTGCGAAAGTACCCTATTAAAGAAGGGGATTGTTGGTTTTATCCATAATGAAATATTCTCAAACTTTATCCAGATTGCACCTTGCAAATACTAAATTGCCCTTGTTACAAATGCTGGAAATTTGAATGACAAATTTTGATAGGGGAGTGAGAAGGGAAGAGAGAGTGAAAAGAGAGAGAAGAGGAAGAGAAGGGAGAAGACATATTGAAGTGTCAAGGAGAAGAGTAAGACACTACTTGAGAAACTATCAGGGTAACCCATCGATGACAATGAAGTTCGAAGACAAACGCTGCAGATTGTATTAATTAATATGGCATGTTTTTATATTGAGAATTGCAGCGCGAAATATAGGTCTAGTGTGGAACGTGTATTTGATGTCTGACCTATATTTCGTGTTGTAAAGATGTTTCACACTGCAAAGCAATGGGCTTTGCAACATGAGCTTCCAAAAATTTCTCATTCAATTCGTATTTTGGATTTCTCTCGGCAAACGACCAATTATTGCAATAATTTATCAAAGTCTAACAATAAGTGATGTAATAAGGAAAAGTATGTAATTGAAATAAAAGTTTTGTACACCTTCATTAGGAAATGGGGATATTTTTCTTCAATTTGGAAAACCTTCAAACGTCATTTTCTCTTCAAGTTTTTCAATAACTTTTTCCCTCAAATTTTGGTGCTTTAGTGTCTCACATAAATCCATACACACAGACAATGATATTTTTGAGAGATTCAAGTTGTAAGTAATTTTTTTATAATGAGAAAATAATTTTGACAAATTACCGAAGTTTGGTTAAAAGCTAATTGATGAGCATTGCATGTTGCTGAAAGAGAAACAAAAAATGATAAGATTATTTTTGCTAATTTAGACTAATTTATTATAATTACAACACTAAGGGATCAATTTTCTTTTTTTTTTTTAATATATCTAAAAACTAAACACTACTAAAAGTTATTGAAAGCTGTATTTGAAAGTTGAAATCTAAATAAGATGTTTGCTTTTGTTTTTTCTCACATCTGAAACAATTGAAAACTTTTTTAGTTTTTTAAAATTAAAATTATTTAAAAACTAGTAATTTGATATTTATATCATTTTTACTATTAGTTGTTATGAAACTTTATTTAATATGATACAAATAATAAAAAATAAATAATTTAACAAATTCTAAAATACTTTTATATACATATTATTCATAATGAAAGTATGATAAAAAAAAAATAGTAGAATTAATGATATTTATATATTTAAACAAAAATGACATGGTATCTAATTTGTATTATAAAGCAGTTAAAAAAATAAATGTTTAAATTGTAAATTACACTATAATTACCCAATTTAAAAAAAAAAAATTGGGATGGGATGTGTATAAGATTTTTCTTTCAAAAGATATATATATATATATATATATATTTTATAAGTATTTGGGAGAAAAAAGAAATAGATATATATATATATATATATATGCATATTATAAAATTAGTATAAATTTGAAAATACATTATTTTGGGGAGGATAAACTTTGAATAAGATATTTTAAATATCTTAGTTGATGTGCAGTTAAGTTATAAGTCAAGGATTCTTTTTTTTTTTTTTTTCTTTCTTTTTTCTTTTTTTTTAGTTGTTTTTAGGTAATTTTAAGTTATTTGATCACTTAAAGAAAAAGAAAATGACAAAAAGCAAAAATAAGAACAACTTAATAGGTACAATTCAGTACCACGAAGTTATAAGTATAAAAAAACAAATAAACCTAAATAAAATACATTTGTGCAACAATAAATCTCAATGTAACGGCTGAAATTAATTCAAATATCAATTTTAGTCATTTGGAATTTTCTTGTTGTCTTTGTTATAAATAATTGGGATTGGGAACATTTTAGCTTTTTGGATCTATTTGTGAGCTACTCCTAGCTGTTGCATTGGTGATTATTGGTGAAAAATGTAAAGAATGTACAACATTATATGGTAGTATGGGAATCAAATTTTAAAAAGTGAAGCACAAATAATGCAATTAATAACGTTATTTCAGAGGGAACATTGTACAAATGGACATACATCTGACTAACTTTTTATCAAAATGAATCAAATTGGTGAACCAAACTTTCATTCTTAACCAGCAAATTACACTGTTCAAGTAAAAGGAGATCCGGAAAGATTTTATTAGACCGACCCATGCATATAATTTGACAATCCAGAAAACTAAGTAGACACATCATTTTAAGGTACCTGATTCACATTAATGAAACATCTCTATCAGTAACGTGACCTGCATGTCTTGCACTTCAAAAAAACTTCTCTTTCGAAACATGATCAACTCGTTTTGATTAGGACAATTAATTTCATTCTTGGATAAGAACCAATCAGCCATTTTAATCTCTAAGAAAACGAAGTCAGGTCGATTCATCTAATTTAGCCTCCTATTTTCATGCGAAATTTGCAAATCACAACAAGCTGCATTTGACTTTTTGTTATTTCCATGACCCCAAGTATATGGAGATGTAACGTTACATTCATTATAATACGTAGCGTCTCTCTTTGAATTTGAGTTAGTCGAAATTATTAATTCATGACGATTTCCATTTAAGTCAATGGCCGAAGAACGAAACCTACTAAATTGACTGGTTTGTGAAGAAGACTTAGGTTTCACTCTAATTGTCTGGAAATTGCGTGCACTGACTCCACAAAAATAGTAAATTGATAGAGGATGCATAGTCTTCGTTGACTTGTGTTAAATTTTGAATATAGACATACACTCTCTAAACTAGAATCAATTTGAGAGAGAAAGAGAGACAAAGAGAGCATTGAGGGGGCTAGGGTTGGGGAGGGTCCTACAATAATGAAGAAGGGAAGCAAATGAGCCATGACCATGTCTCCTCGGAAGAGAGTGAGGAATGGACTAACGTGAGTATCATGTTAGTTGTCACAAAGGGACCTAGGTCTCAAAAAATGGTCCCCTAAGTCTACATTCTACATACATGTGTTTAAGTTGTGGATGTGGTGGGGGCATGTAAACGAGGGTTTCACATGCCCTAATAACCCTTATTCTGCTACAAACCACGTGGCCCCCTCAATTATTCATTAATTTTTTCCTCTTCTCTTCACCTAAGCCCCCCATTTAAGCACTAACATCAATGACTTCTTTGTTAATTAATCACTGGGAAAATTTCACTCATTTTTACTTATATTGGACTAAACGCGAAGTCTGTGCTTTTCATTACGATTTTCTGTAATAAAAATTATCAACAAAATTCAGTAACAGTGCCCAACAATTGTGTTTAGATTTCTAAAAGTGTCAAAAATGGTGAAAACCGTTATTAAAGGTGCAAATTTTATTGTACCTATATTCCAAACCAAAGTGATCTCAGTGAAGCTCAGGATATATAATTGTCCTTTCATCCATGGAATATCGTACATGCATGGTTTGTAATAGTGACACCCATAATACAAGGCCTTACAATAATAAAACCCGTAGGTACCAATAAATTGGATCATCGACAAGCCAACAATTTTCCTGCCGTGCAAACCATCTAATAAACAACACTCCATGTAATTTGCTGAAACTTAATCCAAGTTTATGAATGCACATTACATGATTAATTCAGGATTTCGCATCATGTCTTTACTTGTCGTTCCAAAGCCATGCTTGTGTCCCTGAATTCAAATGCTCACAAATTGAATCAATCAGATCACAAGCCATATGAGAGGCCCCATTTGTTTACATGGTAAGAAGGCTCGGGGGACCCTACTACAGGAATTGTCCGTATAATACAAAAGCATTAATATGGATAATTGTTTAGGTAATGTGAACTTATAGTATATTTGCACCCCTAATTCGGAAGACATTTTTGTCATTATCAACCTAGTAGTCATTTGTTTTTGCTATGACAGTCACTTTCAGATTTTTTTTTTTTTGGACATTTCATTTCACTAATTTAATATCAACTGAAAAATAGCTATACACCTCTCAACACAAATCAAATTTGACCATATCCAAAATCTCATGTTCTCTTTACTCCCCAACCACGATTGTGCTCTAGCACTATCCCAAACAATTTGACATTATATAGAGCGTTAATTCTACACCAAATTCATAATTAAGTCTCAATTCAGACTTTGAACAACAACCTCAAAACGATCTCACGGCTGAAAAAAAAAAAATTGATTTCTGAATGTTGACTTCATTGGTCTAAAAAATCATATTTGGGATCCCAAAATTTAAGTATTGGGTTTCATAGTCTTTATTATTTCTAATTGTACATCGTTGTTCCGACTCGCTTCATGGAATCATAAGCGGTCAAAAGTTGATCAGTTACGTCAATAATTTCAAATAATCAAGGCCCTTTATTTACCAAAAATATGGATTGTAGCTTTAGGGTATTTCACTTTTGTTTCCTTGAAAGTAGGCTAAGTGATTGACCCACTTAAACCTAAAACTCCAAAATGGAACGAGAGAGAGATCTGATTATATGGTCTGTCTCTCACCCTTTTTTTTATAAATTAGCATGATATAATTTAAGCAAATAAAAAAAATACCCTTAATAAAAATAAAAAGAAAAAAAAAAGGTTCTTCCAAACCTGGGAGCGGACTACAACAATACTTCTTGCCACCCTCACCTAACTTTAGCTAACTTGTTTCTTCATTACAAAATTCTAAAGATTTCAAGTCACTTTTGATAACTTTCTATTATCTAAAAAGGGACCTTTTTAAACACTTCAAGGGTGAAGTTTAAGGCTCTCTCACTTCCCTTCTTCATGTGATTAATTATGACTATTTCGATGGGATACTTAGAAATCAGGGAGCTAAAACTAAGGGCGGACGATAGGTTACAAGTTGCTGGCAATTATTGCTTTCTCTCGATACTTCTCTCGAATCTTACCCACTCATAAAATCTCATATAACCTATGCTTTTTTATTTGCTTCATTATCATAGAGGAACAAAGTTTTTATATAATATATAACCACCAATCACCACCGTCCATGTGGTTGGTAATATCGTGATAATATGACTATCAACTTCCATATGAATTAGTTACAAATCATAGCAACCCAAATAATATGAGAAACACTTGGTTGATAATTATTTTGTCAAAATTGGGACAACTCATTGAGAAAGGCCTAGAAAGGAAAATCCACGATGATAAGGCAAAATATATTTCGCAAATTACACTGTTAGGACACGATTTCTAATTTTTCCTTCCCAATAATAAGTTCAATTAAAACTTGTCATTATCCAATTAACATTAATAGATGGCTTAAACCACACGCTTTGGTCAAAGCGAAGTTAGATTACCTATGTTTGGGTGCCCTCAGTTGCACCAGATCATGTCCTTTTTGTTCCCACTATCGTTCTCTATTTATGCTACACGTTTGACTTCAAATCACGAAAAATAAAACAAAAAGGAAAAAAAATAAAAAAAAGAACAAAAAATATATTAAGAAGAAACAGATGCTAATGGAGGAAGGTGAGAGAGAGACGAAATTGCCGACATGGCTAAGTTGGGCTGATTCCACTAGGGAGCATATGGACCAGTGCAGACCCTCAGGTCCAACTTACGATGGACTGGGTGGGACACTCTAACCATTTTCTATGAGATTTGCTGTCGGTATGGCTTTCTAACATAGTACAATTTTTTTCTATTTTTTTTTTTTTTTTTTTAAATTTTCACTTACGACTATACTCTTAAAATCTGAAAATACTTTATTAACCACGCGGCTTTGTGGGAGGTGAAGCATAACTTAACAATTGAATAAAAGTTTTGGGGTAGAGACTAGAGAAGTGTGTGAATGTCGCGTGGAGGGTGGATGAAGCGCGTACAACCAACAATGGCCTCCAATGATATTAATTAATGTAGTGAGCTAAAGAAATCCTGTCTGGAGGGTCAAAAGCGTCTTTGTCAAGCTGTCGTTGCATTCTTTACTCACAAAAACAACTATATATATGCTACGTTCTAACACCCTCTCCGCTACAACCGACCCAAGCTCTCTTTTCTAACTTCAATCCAGAACTTTAATACTTCTCTCTCTCTCTCTCTCTCTCTTTCGATGTCTCGAAAATTCTTTCTGGTTACTTCTTTTCTTGATCCACTTTTGCACTTTTCGCTAAAGCTATATTTCTAGCTTCTTACAGCTTGTAGCTTCAAATGATCTTTCTAATTTTTTTTTTTTTTGAGAGAAAATGATCTTTCTAATTAGAGACTGAAAATGAGGCTGTTGTCTAGGAAAGCCACGTGCAATTCTCATGGCCAAGATTCTTTATATTTCCTAGGGTGGCAGGAATATGAAAAGAATCCTTACGAAGAGAAGAAGAATCCCGAAGGGATTATTCAGATGGGTCTTGCAGAGAATCAGGTACCAAAACAGACCAACAACACAATATTTCCTGTCCTTCTCAGTTTTATGTAAATTAATGTGGCTTCTAACGTTCATTTTAATGTTATGATTTTGCAGCTCTCCTTTGATCTTCTTGAGTCATGGCTCGCTAAGAACCCTGACGCAGCTGGGTTCAAGAGAGATGGGCAATCCATATTCAGAGAGCTCGCTCTCTTCCAAGATTATCATGGACTCCCTGCATTCAAAAAGGTAAGCTTAGAATCTTCAAATAATAAAAATTAATTAATAAGTTATCTGATTATATCTCTATTATTGTATCTAACTCTTATTGAAATATAACTACGCAGGCATTAGTTGAGTTTATGTCAGAAATAAGAGGAAATCAAGTAACTTTTGATCCAAACAATATCGTCCTCACTGCCGGAGCAACTTCAGCTAATGAGACTCTCATGTTTTGCCTCGCAGAACCCGGAGACGCCTTTCTTCTACCGACACCATACTACCCAGGGTATGTATCTTTATAAATACGTTTCCTGTTACCAGAAATTCAAGCAAGATATCGTTTTTGCATGAAATGTACGTTACTAATATATATATATTTAATAATTATTTGCAGATTTGATAGAGATCTTAAGTGGCGAACTGGAGCTGAAATTGTACCAATACAGTGCACAAGCTCGAATGGCTTCCAAATCACAGAAACGGCTCTTGAAGAAGCCTATCAGGAAGCACAGAAACAAAACCTAAAAGTTAAAGGGGTCTTGGTCACCAACCCTTCCAACCCATTGGGCATGACAATGAGACGCAATGAATTGAACCTTCTTGTTGACTTCATCGCTGCAAAGAACATTCATTTGATAAGCGATGAAATCTATTCGGGCACAGTTTTTAGCTCACCAGGCTTCATCAGTATCATGGAAATTTTGAAGGACAGAAACTGTGAGAATACTGATTTCTGGAACCGAGTTCACATTGTTTATAGCCTCTCAAAGGATCTGGGTCTCCCTGGTTTTCGAGTTGGTGCACTTTACTCCAACGATGACATGGTTGTGGCCGCAGCCACAAAAATGTCCAGCTTTGGCCTGGTTTCTTCTCAAACTCAATATCTTCTCTCCACTATGCTCTCCGACAAGAAGTTTACGAGGAACTACATTTCGGAGAACCAAAAGAGGCTCAAAGAACGCCAAAAGAAGCTCGTGTCAGGCCTTAAAAAAGCCGGTATCAGCTGCCTTAAGAACAATGCTGGCTTGTTCTGTTGGGTCGACATGAGACATCTTTTGAGTTCTAACACATTTACAGCAGAAATGGAACTCTGGAAGAAAATCGTATATGATGTGAGATTAAACATCTCTCCTGGCACTTCATGCCACTGCAAAGAGCCAGGCTGGTTCCGAGTTTGTTTCGCTAACATGTCCGAGGAGACTCTAAACCTCTCCATGCAACGACTCAAGGCTTTTGTGGACTCCACCAAATACGTCCACAACCACCAATCAGTCAAGAGTTCACGAAGGAAGTCACTCAGCAAGTGGGTTTTCAGGCTATAGTTCGATGATCGTGAACCGTGCGGTGAAGGATAGTCTGGTTCCAAGTGTGAACATACCGTCCAGCCTCATAATTTTTTTTACCAAAATTTTTGGTTTATTTTTATTTTTTCTTTTTTGTAATTGTAGAAAAAAGTGCACTCGGTCCCGTCTGCGGATTAGTAGTGGCTTCATCTAGTCTCGTTTGTAAAACTTGAGTTATCCTCGCATGATAAATCGACAACTTCTTGAATTATCCAAATTATAATATAATGTAACTATTATGCATGAACATATATATATATTTATCGTACAAATGAAAACTATTTGTCTCTTTGCTCGATTTTATAATCCTGCGAGGGTGAACATATGTTTCTCGCCATATAAGGGATGTTTACACGTAATGATGGCACGGAGAGATAAGCGGACAGAGACGGTGGCTGCCGCTGCTGACGTTGGCTGGTACTATCCATTAATTGTGTCTCAGCCGACCTTTATTATCTTCATCAAGTATTACTGTATTAATGGTGACTTTTCAGAGTTCACGTTGTTTAAGCCGTATACAAAGGAAACTCTTATCGAATTATTATTATTATTAATATTATCATATGGGGCTGTTGTGGTCAGAGGCCAAAATGTCAAAAAAAAAAAGCATTTGTGTTGGTATTCGCTAGGGTTTCCAAAAATACATTTCGACTTCTAAACGTGACATTTATCCTTCTCATATATTCTCTGTTTAGCTTCAAAGAAAGAGTGTAAAAATAGATATAAAACGCTCTGTGTTTGTGCAAAGTCGTCATCAACTACGGTAGCAGATAGAAAAAAAGAGGAAGAGTTGCTTGCAAGAAATTTTAAAGTTCAATGCCTATGGAAAACTTTCCACGATTAATTAATACTTAAAAAGTGTTTGTCGTCCTGCATACCTTACGCGGTTTTTGCAAAACAGTGCTGCTTGTGATTTTGAATATTACTAGTTTAGCCTTCAGGAGACAAAGCATACCCATAAGTAGTATTCAATTATTCAGAAACGCTTTCCTCTCTCTCTTTTTTTTTTTTTTTTTTTTTTGGGAAAAAAAAGTGCTTTCCTTGTTAAGCGCTTAATTCTCTTGAGTTTTCTGTAGTTAAGGCAATAAAATAATAGAAGGCTAGGCATGTGTTCAGTTATTGGGAAGACTATAAAAACGAGGAACCTATATATTCTTATTATCTTGAGTGACTACAATTATTTAAATATATGATCATTGTTCGCATGCAATAACTGTGGTTTGGTATTGAATTCTTATATTAATTCGTTACTGTATTAGACCATTCTATTTCTTCACTAGGATCAATATGATCATATTATTATTTTACCAACCATATCATATAATATGATGCTTCATATGACGATGTGAGATATTTGTATTATTATAGTATTATTTGACTTGAAAGAAAAAGAGATATGTGTATTATTTTATGTATCATAATTAATAATATCAAAAGTGAATTTTTATATGCTAAAAATAAATACGTGCATATGCATCCGTCATAGTAGCGCGCTTATTAATTAAGTTATGGTATTCATGATATGTATGTGGATCTTGGTACAACTGACCAAATCATTTTAAGGTTTATTAAATTATTTTTAAAAAATGATGATGTATGTACATAAAATTATAGTATGAAATTTTAATAATTGTCAATATGGTATGATAAAATATAATTTATGTAATTTATAAAGTCATGCTAGACAATCCAAAAAGAAAATCTAACATATAAGATTCCAAATAATATAAAGTTACGTTTTCTTCCTATTTTACGGAAATTAAATTTTGGATCTCAACATTAGTTAAGACGGTTGGTTACCACCATATTCATACAGTAACTTAACTTCTCTGTAATAATCCATAAAAACAATTTTGTGTAATTTTGTCCAATCAACAACATATACAAAATTTAGTATAATTAAATTTCTGTAGGTATACTGAATTCATACTTAAAAAGTAAAATTATGTGCATATAACTAGACATATATTTAAGAGAAAATTACCAGGTGTGGACATGCATATTTTTAAAATATAAGTTTTATTTTTTTAATAAATTATAGTTTCAGCAGATGAATTTTGATGGACATCCACATTGAAAAACAAAATTGTATAAATAAGAGATTTTATGTAGGCTTTAAAAAAAGAGAGATTTTATGTAGGTGAACTAGTTAAATTGATAAGATCTACGAACTTATATGATGATGTAGTATGTATATTTGATAAATCTAGACATGATGTATGATGTGGAGAATTCAAAAAGAAAAAAAAACCATTGACAAGATTATGAAATTATTGAGATTGAAAAATATTCGTGTAGCTAACTGATCAAGAAACTCAACTTAAGCATAAAAAAAAGGAACAATAATATGATTCGGTACAACTCTATTACTATATATGTATTGCTCATTTATATTTATTGAAGTTAGAAATATCTATGAGAAGAAGATCTTCGTTTAAAGAGATTCAATATAATTATATATGTAAATGAATTAGTTAATCAAATATATGCTTGGTTCAAGTGACGCAGCGCTCATACTCTATTTATTATTAATACAACTACCTACCATTTATAACTAATTATTCTATGCCTTAAATGAAAAAAAAAAATAGAAAAATCCAATAAATGATCGCCCACTGGATCTAGCAATACGTCACTGTTTCACATGCTTCCTTATAAGGTCAAGGTGATGTCCTGACGACCAAGCATAAGTTCTACATTTATCATTGAATTTGTTACCCAAATTTATTTCGGATTCGGTTAATCATATCTAGTTTGATGTGTAAACTGCTCCCTCTTCACAAACTATTTGCCATATTCCTTCTCAAGAACAATTGATTAATCAATAAACAATTATATTTGTTTCTGTATTTGTAGGAATAATAAAAAACTGTCATATATTTAAAATATATATATATATATAAATATCTATATCTTGTCTCTATCAGTTGCAATAGCTTTGAATTTATTTTCATTCCACGAATTACTTGGGTTTGCATTGGTATAACCATTAATTTCTTCATTTTTTTGTAAGGAATTTCCATCATCTCTCACTATGTCTTGATTGGGACTTGTACTGATTTGTTTTTTAAAATAATTACAAGGCATCTCGTCTGTTTCTTGATAGGGACTTGTACTGATTTGTTTTTCAATAGATATGTCTCCACTCTCGAGAACTATATATTGATTTTTTTTTTAATGTAATTATAAAATAATAAGAAATCTACTTATACCAAATGGTCAATGAATTGTTAGAACTGGCTGGGATTAAAAGCTACATAACAGCTTAAGATTTACTCTCATAACATGATATATTTATTTTCACAATAAGATATTACATCTAATTTTTATGATATATAATATCTATTCTAACAACGAGGGGAAAAAAACTCCTCATATATATTGATCAATATACATAATAAAATTCGAATCACAATCACATATATGAGTAGATATATAGGTCTTATACCGATTTGGCTATGTAGTTTCAAAATTAATTTGTTGACAAACTACAGGCTCACTAGATGAGCACAAGTAATTGCAATAGTTTTCGAAGAATTTTGAAATCAATGTGGATATATATATATATATTTCCTCTAGAGTATACAAAAATTTTAGTAATGTTAACCCTTTGTATGGTACTCGATATTTGTCGTCATACAACAATATAACAATAGTTGCACTTGAAATGTTGGACATTTGATTGCAATTTCTGTAATAAAAAAAAACCTTAATTTATGCAAAAGATAATGAAAATAATTTTAATATTTAATTATTCCGTTGAATCACGATATTTCATCAAGCATATTACCTATGCACCATAAATAATTCCAAACGTAAATATTCTTCGTCTTCTTGCTTGTTATTTGAGTGGAAAAGTCCTCTGTACGTGCCATGTGGCAGAGACAAAAACATATCACCTTTCATATTTATATGATTATATCTCTAAAACCAAAAAGAGAAAAAAGAATAGCATACTCAATCGTTATTCGTTACAGGTTTTTTTTCAGAAGAACAAAATCGTTCTTCGTTAAAATAATCTATAATAAATATTTATTAATTGTTTTTTTTATATATTTAATTGTTCAATTTAATTTCCCGTGATATGCGGCTAATACCCATCAAAACTGCCCATGATCCTTGCATGTGATGAGTGGTTTGATAGCTCTCATTGATGGTGTGAATAAATAAAATAAAATTGAAAAGAAAAACTAAAAAAATAAAGTGGGAATTTCGGTCGCTTTCCATCTTCTTGTTTACAGTTGACTATATTGCATGTGCCCCTAGAATTATCTGGGACTTTTTTAAATTTTTATTCACTATTATTATATATGAGAAACTCTAGTCTTTATCGGAGAAGATTTAGCTCAATATTTTTCTTCTTAAAATGCTCCTTAATGGCTGATTGGTGTTATATCTCCATCGCTTAGATTAAATGAAGATGTCAACACGGTTTCTGTTAAATTAGGTTTTTCAATGCAAAATGACTCTGGGCGGCAGGTTGATTATATCTATTTCAAAGTTTGGAGAATCCTAAAGCCAATTGTTTATTCAAACAAATCTTTAAAAAGAATTGTATAATTAATCTGGTAGTTGTTGCGCGGGCCTATAACATAGTTAGAACAATTGAGAAGTTTCTTGATATGAATAATTTTTTATTTTACAATAGTAACAAAGAAAGCTAGAAAATTCCATTGTCATGGCCTTAACAAGCATTAGAACTACTTTAACTTCCTTTTAGCTAAAAAAAACCCCAAACATGACAGGTTTGTAAAGCAGCAGTTAAGGTCATCAAACAGCAAATTGATTGGCTTTTCATGAAGACATGGAAAAAAAATCAGAGACATGAAAACAATTGATTTTGAAAGCTGTGTCTCCAGAAGTGCTTGGATGCCAACATCACAATTAGACAACAATAACCCCTACATGACTAGTAATAAGAGACAATGACAAGAAAGGTTAGAATATCTTAGAAAAAATTGGTTAATTTTTTCAAAAGCATTCATATAGCTCATGTTAACATGTATCAAGGAAGGCTCTCATTACTCATACATCAATTAGTTAATAGAAACTTTTCTTAATATATAACGCATGTTAATATAATTCAATATAAAATTGAAAGACGTTATTCAGTTGAAAGGGGTGCATGAGAAGACAAAATTGATTACGTAGGTATGGGAGTCATGTGGGATTCACGTGAGCAAGGGCAGGGAAGCACATGCTAGGGGAACATAGAACACCTGCACAATATACAGAAAGAGCAGTAAAGGGGGGGCTATTTTGGTGATGGAGCAACCTGGTATGCACACCCTTGGGTGATGCTCATGTTCATGGGAACAGAGAGGGCCATATGAACATGGCTCTTTGCCTCCTTCAGTGTAATTAATGCCTACCCATACCAACAAATTCCAGTATCCTATGTTGGGGTCCCATCAGGGCTCCACACATAGATTGGTCTTTTGTTGGGTTTTCAATTTTGAATGATCGAGTCTAATATTGGAGAATTTTCTCTTATTTTTTTGTCTTTACTTATGCCCATCATGGAAATATATCGGACGCAATATTGGCTACTGTTTTCATTATTCAGAAAACGCGTTCATGATCTGAAAACAAATTTTAAGGGACCAACATTTGATTTATAGGTTAAAGAAAAACAAACTTGTCATCACTCGATAATCAAAAATCAAGTTTCCCATGATATATAGATAAAAATGGATGATATGAGTAAATTAAGATATAATGAACTTCACTCCTTAATTAAGTTATGTCGGTATTTCCAACAAAAAAAAAAGCTATCTCGGTTTGGGTAATCAATACTTGAAAAAATTTCCAGCGGAGAGCTCAAGAACAAAAATAGGGGAATCTAGGCCCAACTTCTAAATAACAAAAATAACTTTTAGGGTAGAGTTATTTTCACCCACAAAAATGAATTAAATTAGGGATGAACATAAAACATGAGAACCGATCTGAACGACCCAATCCATAGGTGTTCAGTTCAATTCCCAAGTTTATTTAAAGGGTGTTTGGGTCGTGGTTTTGGAAAACAACCGACCCGAGAAACAGACCCTTTATGGGTATATGCATAATTTCGTATGTACCGTATATAAACCCCAACCCTAACCGAGTTCTCATTTTCTTCTTCTTGGCGCAGCCACCCACCTCTCATCTCTCACCCAAAATTTTTTGTAAGAAATAAGGCAGCCTAGCCTGCCCAAATCGGCCACCTAGACGGTTTTTAGTGAAATCGACGTGACGGCTGGTCGTCTAGTGATTTTTCGATGACTAATCATTAGAAAATCGCGATATTTAATACACTAGATAATAGTTCATTTTTCATCTTTATATTAGCTCCATTATAATATATTTTATTATATTATTTATAATCATTATTTTTATAATAATGATCATGCCTTTTCATTTTATAACCATCATTTTGGAATTTAATGGGAAGATCATATAAATAGCCCTCACCATTGTATTTATATTCTTAAAAATGGTTGTAGACAATGGATGAAAATTGATGAATTACTCGATAATTATATATTTCTTATACATTTTGTTGGAGGTATATCCCAAACTAAAATTTGTTCTTTTGAATTTCTCTATCTTAAGGTTGTTTTTCTATTCTTTTAGCATCGATGAACCTATTAATTTTATTGTTGAACTTACCCTTTCAAAAGATGAATGGACGATCAAAGTTAGACTGATTGGACTTTGGAAACAATCTAGTTTTCTACAACATGAATTAGGAGACAATGTTGAGTTGGTGCTTTTAGATTAAAATGTATTATCTAAAACTATTAATATTTCTGCTTTCTATTTATAGTTTAAGCTCCATTTTTTGTTTTTAACTTCTTATTCTTCTTTAATCTAGGGTGGGAGATCCAAGCTACTGCTAGAGGTACTCTTCGAATTAAAGATCATTTGGTTGAAGGCGGTGTTTATGAATTCTTTAACTTTGTAATGACTTTGAATACATAGAAATATAAACTAGTTAAACATGTATACTAGCTGACCTTCAACTTGAAGAACAACCTTAACTTTGATACCAACATCAACCATTTCCATGAATGGGTTTAAAGTACTTTTAATATTATTGTAACAACTATATTAATATATTTAAAAACTTGCCTAACATCTACATTCAAAGTATGTCCAAAAAATAAAAAAATAAAAAATTTACATTAAAAGTTTTCCCAAGTGTGTAACCACTAATATTATGGTATTAAATTAAGTTCTACAACACCCAAATATGAATTTAATATCATTGGTTTTAAAACTTTTATTACTACCATTTATAAAGTTTTCACAAGTTTGTAATTCTTAATATTATGGCTTTTTAAGTTTTATAACAGCCAAACTATGAATTTTATATAATTGGTTTTAGAACATGTACTACTAACATATGTAACCAAAGTGATCTAGTGTTTCGTATTATCTTCTGAAAAAACAAAATCATAATAGAACAATCAATTAGCATTAATCTCTTCTTTTCTCAAGTGTTATCTATATTAACTCTTTTTGTAATGATAAAATTAAATAACAATAATCTTAATGAATTACTTTAGAAAAACGAGTAAAGATTCTGACTTTTTTTTTTTTCTTTACAAGTTTTTAATAATATAATGATATATCAGCATTAAAAATAGTAGATGACCATAATTATTATATTCTTTTTTCTCTTATACATTACTCAAACTTAATTTATTTTTTTTTATACATTACTCAAATTTAAATTCATCTAATAAAAGACTTAACACAAACAAAAAATTAACAAACCATTATTGTAACAACTATATTAATATATTTAAAAACTTGTGTAACGGTCACATTAAAAGTTTTCATAACTTTAAAAATTCTAATATTATGTCTTTTAGAGTTTTATAACACCCAAAATATGAATTTTATATAATTGATTTTAAAGCTTTAATTATTAACATTTGTAATGTTTTAAAGCTTTAATTATTAACATTTGTAATGTTTTAAAGCTTTAATTATTAACATTTGTAATGTTTTAAAGCTTTAATTATTAACATTAAAGTGATTATTGTTTTGCCATGACTGTAATTAAAAGTTAAGGGCAATTCCCATGTTGGAATTTACCTTCCAATGCCTGTTTTCAACCTGGGGCAATTGTATTTGGCTTTCTCGAAAGTTAAAAGTAAGCAAGGACTAAACATTTTGATCATCGATGATGTAGATAAAATTTCAAACAAGACAACTAACATGGTGTTCAAATAAGTATTCCATAGATTGACATAGATTATTGAACTCAGTTCATTACAACTTATATTATATATGCTACTGTTCTTTTTTTTTTTTTTTTAATAAACTTCCTCTTGTTCATGTTGATTGTTCTGTACTTTCAAACATTACAGATTTATTAAACATTTTATTGTTGTTGTGACTTCAACTTTCAAACATACTTCATATGTTAAAATTAATGATAATGTGAATTGATTAATTCTGTAATATTTTTTTCATATTCATTCTCATGCAAAGCACAACTAGTTAATAATTTAGGTGTGAAAATTATATTCATGAATGATAATATTTATACCCAAACTTTTACTAGCTTTAGAATTTAATCCAAAATTTGTAATATGGCCCCCATATTTAATTGTCAGACACACTGCCTTGTCATTTACATACTCAAGAGATCTCAAGAATCCACGCAAGATAGAAAAAGAAGATCCATATAAATTTCCATTCTACAGTCAAGAATATGAACTTATATTTGACACGCAACTTCACATCTATAGAAAAAATACTATCTGGATTTTATTGACGTTGGAAGGTTTAGTTTGAAAAATTATATATATGTCAAACTAAGGGTCTCTAATTGTGAATAATTATGACTCTTTTTCCATAACTTTTCTTATAGTCCAAGTTCAACGACCATATATACTGTAGTCCGACGAAACTTGGGCACTTTAAATTCAAAGTACGCATGCTCTTTTTTGTTTTGTTTATTATTATTATTATTATTATTATTATTATTTATAAGTAGTACATATTACATGTGTAGTAATCGGCTATCGAACTCTTTTGATTGAAGTATTAAGACACCACAACCCGAAATTAGAGCTCTTACAAATTGGAGGGACAGAGAACCCAAGCGGGAGGGGGAAACAACCTAAAAATTACTCTCATATTATTAGTGAAAAAAGACACGTTCGAACCCTTGACCTTCGAACCAAGGCATAGATGTGGGTGGCTACCATTGAGCCACACCACCAAGCACATATGCATGGTCTGTTTATGAGATTTGCAACAAAATAAATTTTTTAACCGAATATATTCAACCAAAATTTGTAATAATAACAATAAAAACAGGTTGACTACTGAAGTCTGGAGTTCTGTTATTTTACAGAGGAAAAAAACTGGTGCTTGGGAGCAAAATTCTAAAATAATAAAAAAAAATGTTAGCTTATTTCTCTTTATATATATAATTAATCTAATTGAGGTGTAATTTGAAATTAAAAAAAGTGAGTATTTAAGTTATGAAAATTTTGAAATTTGGGTTATTTGTGTAGTGCTTCAGTAATGACACTTCGGGTTCAAAAAATTATACGGAATTTTTTTGATAATATAATGATTGAAATATGCTGATAACTGATAAGCAGTATGCATAAATTTATATTTTAAATAAGAACTGATAATTCTAAAACTGCATTTATAATTTTGGTAACAATAAATAATTTTATGGAGCTAATAATAGTGGTTGGTTTAAGATATTGATAATAAGAATGATAATTGTCTGATAATGAAGATGATGATGATGATCATCATCATAATAGTTGTAATAATTTTTTTTATTATATTATATATTACTAAAACTGACTCAGAAAATAACCGAGACTAAACGAGATGAAATACTGATAATACAGCTCGAAGAGTAGCTCCCATATAGGAGGAAATGACCTACATATAGGTGAAAGGACTACTCTTACATAAGAGGGAAAAAGTGCCTTTCCCTTGGATGCCGAACTCACCTCTCATGAGATCCTTTCCTTATCTTATATATTTTTATCTTAATTTATAAAAATTAAAAATTATGACTTTTATTGGTTATCACATACGTTTGATCATTAAAGTTTAACTATTAATATAAAAAAATGTTGATAACAATTGATCACCAAAGCTATGTTTAATAATTAAATATTCAATTTTGTTTTTAATTATTTTTACTTGCGGAGCAGGATTTGATCACCTTAACTTTGCTAGAGATGTAATTTAAATGTAATTATCATAAACTCCCTAAACAAGAAGACACCTTTACACAAGGTATGTATTTGAACTATTAAATGCTGAAGAAATATGTAACTTGTTACGATTAAAATATTCATGTTTTCAAAATCTAGTTATTACAGGGAGATATGTTATCCTTGGAGCATCTCCAATGGAAGTTTCTAGTTGAACATAATTTGTTGCTGCCAGGTAAAATTAACAGCTAATGAGATAAATAAAAAAAAAAAAAAATGTCTAATGCAATTATATAACTCAATTATGAAACTTATATAGCAAAAAAAAAAAAAAAAAAGAAAAAGAAATTATGGAGATGAGTTCTCAATTGATAAACTCTCTTAGAAATCCTAATAAGTATTTTTCATTCTTTTGCATTTTTACCTTTTTATCCCATCAAAATAAATTATAGATTTTTCATTATTTTTTATTTATCATTCGGCCAAACAATTTCATCCCAAAAATTATCATTTATGTTTTTGTTAAAAGAGTCCAAAAACTTTAGATAATATAAGCAAAGACAGTGTAATATACGTTTTATTGTAATTGATTATAAAATGAGTATATAATTTATAGTATATAATTGTATTAGAGATGAAAATAAATATTTTTGTACATCATCTGTTAATAGAAGTGGTTGAATACATCCTTAATCCATAGAAGTCAATTATTCAAATTTTACCATTATCTTAAAACACAAGTCGTTGGTAGTTTTTTCTGAATTTAATTATATCTTCCCATCATAATATATTATATTATGTTATATATGAAGAGGAAAAAAGAAAAAAGAAAAACTACATGTTACTAAAATATATCTAGTGAAAAGAGATAAGTTATGTGCAGTTGTCTCATTTACTAGCTAGTTTAAAAAAGTCCGGATGTGCCGTAAAGTAACAGAGTCATCATAAAATCGAACATGTTGCCAAGTTATTTATAATAATCCAATCACCGGGTCAAATAGAATTCATTTCTCCATTTTATTTACCAAATTGTAATTACCAATATCACTCATGCATTCTTTTCTTGAATTTTTCACACTTAGAAGTTTTTTTTGGGGTTTCATTATTCTGTTTTACACATGATTCATCTAATTACAAGATTGCAACTTCTTTCAATTCACTTTGAACAATATCTTCAAATTTGCACGCATTGATGCCACACATGGCACTCATTTTATTTATGGGCATTTGGTAAATATAATAGAAGAAAATGGTTTGTGTTTCTTTTTAAAGTGGTTATTTGAATATTGGGTTTTAAATAACTTGAGTGAGTGTACTGGTATACTCAGTAGCTTCCGTTTGAGTCTGATAATAAATTAAAAAGACTTGATGCAGCAAGCATTACACTACACTCTTTTTTTTTTTTTGGTATGCCCTACATGTTCAATATGGTTGTTTTAGAATGAAGTCTAAACCATAGAAATCAACAAAATAAATAAACTTTTAAAAAGGTGGTTTTTCATGCAAAAGCCGTATAACTTTCAAACATTAGGGCAATGCAGTCAGCTGGAAGGCCAACATTGTTCCTCAATAAACAGAGATACTGTCCTTTGTCTCACTTGGGATTTGAGATGTTAAAATATCAATTGTAGGGATCTTCTAAGAAACTTCTTGCTTGTTAGTAGAAACCACCAGAAAGCCGCGCTAAAAAGCACTTGATTTATTATTAGACATTGCATGGGGATGTGTCGATCCTATACTGACCTTTTTGAAGCCAGCATTTTCCTTTTCCCAACATTTGCTTTCTCTAATGCTCCCCAAAGTAGTGGGGGATATCCCTAATATCCCGCTCATTTGTCATTGTGTCAAAGCCATTTTCACTATTCGTATTGGGTACCTCAAATTTGCAGCCGACCTTATCAAATCCCCCAGTGCCCTTTCTGTCTCTACAGTATTAAAAATAGTGCCCTAAAGTAGAGGACTAAATTAAAAGATTGCTTCATGTAATCTTTTTGCATTTCTCATTTTTAGCCTTGTGGGATTCTTGGATTAAAGGGGCTTACGATGCAATTGCTGGCCAAAAACTCGGGTGTACTGGAAGCATCATAGGTCCTAAATTAAGATCATGCCACATGGTATGATTGTAATGATTATGGAAACTCTACTTTCGTGGTTGCTGTAGTATCTTCAGAAAATTGTTATCAATGAAAAGAAAAGAATTTTCGAAATGAATGTGTGGTTAGAAAACAAAGTGAGTGTGATCAGGAGAAGCCTGAACCAATCATCAAGACAATCATCTCGAGCTACGCGTTTTAGGACTGGGCTCTAGTGACCGTATCCCTCTCCGGAAAAACGCTTACTAAATATATTTAATACATCACTAAGGGTACCCTCACTTCTAAATTGTACAATGTACACTGAAGTACTTAATTAATGGTGGGCTCCAACGATCGAGTAGGGTTTGCTAATATCATATTTGTACTCTGAAGACTTAAAAGACTCATATAGCCAGGTCAATAAGGAGGGACGGAGTTAGGATCTTGATTTTAGGAGTCAAAATATAAATAATTATTTAAATTAACACAAAACAATAAATTATGTTAAAGAATTAAATTATTAGAAAACTAAATGTAATATCATTTAATCTTATTACAAAAGGTAGAATTCATCACTCTTTTAAATCTTAAAAATCTTCTATATAAACTATACTAAATTTTTCCATGATTTCCCTTTCAAATGATTAAAAATTCATAAAAAGTCATACTCCATTTTATTGCGAGCTTAGTTTTTAACAAGCTAACAAAATAATACAAATTTTAAAAATAAATAAATAAAATATTTATTAATTTACAAGCTTAAATTTTGTAAATTTGGATGCAATAGCCAAGATAAAGATTCAAAATACAGAGTAAAAGTTGTTACAACTTGCAACTATACAGAGAAGATTGCTTAATATGTTAATAATTAATGACAAAGTAAATCTTATTATTGAAGATAGAAATGATGAAACTATTTGAATATCATAATGAAAAGTAAGTATTTTGTTTTTAGACAAAATCTAATTTGATATATGTGGCTTTAATTAAAATAATTATTATAATTAATTAGATGAATTAATTGAACGTTAATCCTATATGTTTTACATTAAAAAAAAAAAAAACACAAACTAAATTTTACGAAAATTCAATTGGTTGAGACTTAGGGGTACCATGGCCCCTATGGGCAACCCCACAGCCCGCCACTGTCAATAACATCATGATTGTTATTGGGAATTACTTAGAATGAAAAAGAACTTAATTTTTAATTGGAAAAACTTCATTTCAGTCCTTAAGATTTTGAAAAATATCAAAATTTTAAACATCTTTTAAAAACAGTTTTTTTAGTCCCTAACTTTTTCAAAACTTTTCAAAATAGTCCAAACCGTCAGTCAACTAAGAGTTAACAATGACAAAAAGCTTGGATGGAAAGGGTAAGATGGTTTTTTCATATAAGAGACTAAAAATGTGATACGTGGATGACTGAGATTTCAAATGTATAAAAATTTAAAATAATTTAAAAAATCAAAAATTAATTATGAAAAAAAATTTTAAAAATTGAAAAAAAAAATCTAGAAATTTTTTTTTTTAGAAAAAACTGGGTTCAAACACATGGTTTGAACCCAAAATGTGTAAATTCAAACCCTCAAAACAATTTACCAAAAAAATAAAACAAAAACAAAATATTCAACAAATTCATCAATCCATAAACCAAAACAAATGTGCAAATCCAGATCTTCAAAGCAATTTAAACCAGAAAAATGAAAACAAAAAAATAAAAAAACACTCAACAGATTCATCAAACCACAAATATCAACCCCAAACACTAGCCACAACAGTCAAACTCTAACATCAACCCTAAAAACTAATCACAAACATCAACAACAAACATCATCCCTAAAACCACACTAGTTCTGGGTTCTGGGTTAGGGCTTGGGCTCTGGGTTGATCGAATCCAGAACCAACTGGTTTTGGATTCGATCAACCCAGAACCACATTGGTTCTAGTTTGAACTCAGAACCAGTGTGAACCGTCGCTGGTTCTGAGATCGATCCTAGAACCAGCGACGATTCACACTGGTTCTGGTTCGAACCCAAAACCAGATTCTGGGTTCAAACCTAGAACCAGTGACGGTTTCGAACCTAGAACCAGCGAGGATTCACACTGGTTTTGGTTCGAACCCAGAACTAGACATTGGTTCTGGGATCGAACCCAGAACCAGTTCTGGGTTCGAACCCAGAATCGGCGACGGTTTTGGGTTCGATGGAACCCAGAACCAGCGATAGTTCTGGGTTCAATCTGGTTCTGGGATCGAACCTAGAGCCAACGATTCTGAATTCGATGGAACCTAGAACCAGATCTAGTTTTAGGTTCTATCGAACGCAGAACTGATAGGAAGATAGGAAAGGGAAATGAAGAAGGAGAAGAAGAAGAAGAAAAAGAAGAAGAGATAAGAGAATGGAGGAGATGAAAAAGGAAAGAAGAAAAAGAAATGAGAGAAAAAATGACAGTGAGAGAAAGTGAGAGAGTGATGGTAATGATTTTTTTCTTTATTATTATCCAATTAAATAAAAAACCTTTTGGTTATATATTAATTTATTTATTTTTAATATTTTTATTTAAGGGCAAATTGCACAAACCTCCCCTGAGGTTTGACGAAATTGCACAAAAATGACGAAGTTTGGGTAACTCGCACGGACACTACCTGAGGTTTTAAAAACTCTACACAAACCTCCCTTACCGTCAGTCAACTATGGTTAAATCCTGACGGTCAACGGTCAAAAGTATGAAAAGACAAAAATACCCTTTAGGTCAAACTTAAAGTCAATATTTTATTTTTTTTAAAATTTAAAATTAATAAAAAATCTTTTTAATTTGATTAAAAAAAAAAAAAGAAAGTTAAAAAAAATATTTTTTTTTTTAAAAATGAGATCTTTGTCTTTGGCGATGGAGACCAATTTCATGGTCTCCATCGCCGGAGACCAGTCTGGTCTCCAGCTGGAGACGGTGGTCTCCAGTGCGAGACCACCCATTTTTTCTGGTCTCCAGCTGGAGACCAGAAAAAATGGGTGGTCTCCAGCGCAGGAGACCACCGTCTCCAGCGTTGGAGACCATTTTATCTGGTCTCCAGCACGCTGGAGACCATATGAAATGGTCTCCAGCACGCTGGAGACCATATGAAATGGTCTCCAGAGCGCTGGAGACCAGATCTGGTCTCTGGCTGCTGGAGACCTGATGAAATGGTCTCCAGCGCTCTGGAGACCAGATCTGGTCTCCAGCCAGAGACCAAACTGGTCTCCGGCGGAGACCAGACAACTGGTCTCCATGGGAGAGGAGACCAGTGGTCTCCGGCGATGGAGACCACTGGTCTCCTGGCCTCCATCGCCATGGAGGCCGACGGAGAGCACTGGTCTCCAGGTCTCCCTCGCGGAGACCAGATCGGGGTCGATCTGGTCTCCGCGAGGGAGACCTGGAGACCAGTGGTCTCCATCGGCCTTCATCGCCATGGAGGCCAGGAGACCAGTGGTCTCCATCGCCGGAGACCACTGGTCTCCTCTCCCATGGAGACCAGTTGTCTGGTCTCCGCCGGAGACCAGTTTGGTCTCTGGCTGGAGACCAGATCTGGTCTCCAGAGCGCTGGAGACCATTTCATCAGGTCTCCAGCAGCCAGAGACCAGATCTGGTCTCCAGCGCTCTGGAGACCATATCATATGGTCTCCAGCGTGCTGGAGACCAGATAAAATGGTCTCCAACGCTGGAGACGGTGGTCTCCAGCGCAGGAGACCACCGTCTCCAGCTGGAGACCAGACTGGTCTCCGGCGATGGAGACCATGAAATTGGTCTCCATCGCCGAAGACAAAGATCTCATTTTTAAAAAAAAAAATATTTTTTTTAACTTTCTTTTTTTTTTTTTAATCAAATTAAAAAGATTTTTTATTAATTTTAAATTTTAAAAAAAATAAAATATTGACTTTAAGTTTGACCTAAAGGGTATTTTTGTCTTTTCATACTTTTGACCGTTGACCGTCAGGATTTAACCATAGTTGACTGACGGTAAGGGAGGTTTGTGTAGAGTTTTTAAAACCTCAGGTAGTGTCCGTGCGAGTTACCCAAACTTCGTCATTTTTGTGCAATTTCGTCAAACCTCAGGGGAGGTTTGTGCAATTTGCCCTTTATTTAACTAGCGGTAAAATCGTAATTTAGATATTACAACTAAACTTAGGGGCAAATGAGTCATTTTACTTTTTTTCGTCTCTTTTGACCGTCAGTTGACTGACGGTTTGGACTATTTTGAAGAGTTTTGAAAAAGTTAGGGACTAAAAGAGCTATTTTCAAAAGATATTTGAAATTTTGATATTTTTCGAAACCTTAAGGACAAAAATGAAGTTTTCCTTTTTTAATTTGGGATCATTATTTTACTAAAAACAATTAGAAACAGGGTTTTGTGAACCTCTCGCATAAGTTGGGAATTAAGTTCCTACTAAATAGGAAACTTAATCCCCTCTCACACGAGTAATAATTCTTTGTCAATATTGACATGATGTTAATTTTTTTATGATAGAAATTTAAGTTTAAATGATACATGAAAAAGAAAAAATCTAACAATCTTGATCATTCACTTTTTTAAATGCTGATCTGTCACTAGATTATGAAAAGATTAACAAAAAAAAAAAAAAAAAAAGATAGTAGAAAATCCTTACTCCACTCACTTCTGACAAATCAAGTTTCTTCTCTTGATTTCCTTTTCCTTGAAATATAATTTCCTTTTATTTCCATTCAGAATTTGGAACAAGCCCTTGAGGTCATTTAAAATAGGGAACCAGCTAGGTTCATCATTGTATCTCCATGTCCATAGGTCGATTGTCTTCTTCTGAAAATGTGTATAGGGCTACCAGAAGTAGACCCAAACCTAGTTGATATTCAAAGGGTCTGGCTCTATATGGATTTTTCGTTTGGGCTAAAATCATTGGGCTCAAAATCGTTGTCCTTTTGTGTTATCATATCATCTCTCTCTTATTCCATACTTTTCAACATAGTTGTGCTTAGGAAAAATCGTATGATGTCATTCATTTCTACATATATATATATATATATATATATATATATATATGAAGAGGGAGAAATATATTCTCAAAATAAATAGAATATTATCCCCAATTAATAAAGAGAGGATATTCCTCGCATATATTGGTAAATGTGCATAAGGGAACTTAAATCTTGATCACAAATGTGAGGGAGAAATACACTCACTACTTGAAATTTTCGATCATAAATGCGAGAGGAAAGTGCACTCACCGTTTAAATTATTTACTAAATGAATATCTTAATAATTAATTTACAATTTCATTGTGTGAAATAAGTATTTGAGAAATTTTCAATTTCCACATTATGAAAATATAAATGATTCTATCCACCTTTTTATATGAAAATAAAAACTTGAATCATCAATTAGGGTGTTACATGTACAAAAGTTCAGATGAATGTGCTTACAAAATACCAATTGGTTCCATGGTCAAGAAAACACAAAACAATAATTTATCATATAATCTACTGAAAATCAAATCAAAATAAAATCCTAAAAATCAATTAATTAAATCATTAATAAGTGGCTAGAGACTCAAGAAGGTTTTGTCCTCTTCATGTCTTTATTATTATTATTATTATTATTATTATTATTATTATCTTTTAGGTTTAGATTTAACAATGATTTGGTCATGCCTAGAAAATATAAAAATTAAAAAGAGTAAAAAAGAGTAAACGATGCCAAATAGCATTAAAAAACTGAACACATATTTTACTAACATTAGAGAACTAAACTTATATTTTATAACACATCCTAAGCTAAAAAGTCTATACTGCCATTCCTTAAAAGCATTTAACCAAATGTTTCTCTCTCCTCTCATTTACTCTTGAAAATGTATTTCTCTCTCTTCTTCATTTTCCTTCACTCTTCTCCATTTCTCCTCCTTCGTTGTTCAGTGTCGTCTGCCGTATTGGATGCATAAGTTCACGAAGCCTTCACTCTCTTTCCCTCTCCCCTACTCTCGTGTAGTCTCAGGTGCATGACTTGTACTATTATCTATTTTCTATCAGATTGAGGTTATGTTTGGTATATGTTTTGGACATTCATATGCAGAGATTATCAAGGAAAGAAATGGGTCTGTGCTTGTATTTCGATTTGTGTTTGTGGTTGGCACAAGTATAATGGTTTACAAGAAATGATTGAGTAAACAAATAAGATATTGTGTTTGTTATTAGGTGTTTGAGAACTACATGTGTGTTCTGTGTCTTTAGGCTCTGTGTTTCGCGTTTTCAGGCTGTATGTTCCGTGTTTTCAGGCTCTGTGTCCCACACCTTTAGGCTGTTTGTTTCGCGCCTTCAAGCTGTGTGTTCCCCGCTTTCAGGCTATGTATTTCTGCCTTTAGGTTGTGTGTTTCGCTCCTTAAGGCTGTATGTTTCACACCTTCAAGCTGTGTGTTCCATGCCTTCAAGCTATGTGGTCTACTCCTTATTGTCATTGTATGTAAATGAAAGTTTATTAATAATGTTTGTTTTGTTGTAAAAAAATGGATGAAATCAAAATGATGATATGTTATAATGGACAATAAGAGGACACACCTAAAGATGAGCACAAATATGTTGGATTTTTAGTGAAAGGTGTATGAGTGCCTAAGAAGCCGTCATATGACCCAGTATTGATGGTTTTGAACTTGAAGCTGCAATATGATTCAAAAAAATATGACATGGATATCAAAAGAGTTACGGTGAATCGCGAACAAGAATTTAAGCAAGATATAAACCACAATGATGATTTGGAATTTGTCATGGTAAACCAGAGTTACCCTCAAATATGTGTTTTGTTCATTGAAAATGATGGAAACAATGGTCGATTTAATTCACAAAATGGTAACAACCACCTATTCACATCATCACCCGTTGTTTCAAATGTAAAAAGACATATTGTTTCAGATGTGGGAAGACTTTTTTGGTAGCACATTCTGCAACAACTATTGATAGGTTGTGTATATAATCAAAACCTACCACACAGACAATCTGAAACACTAGTGAGACCGAACACTAATTTCAATGAGGAAATTTTGCACATTTTCTTAACTAAACTAGATCCATTTGACGTTAAAGAAGAGACTGTTAGAGGAAAACTGTCGAAAGAGAATCGATTAACAAATTCTGCTCCTAGCACATTAGTTCCGACTGAATGGATAATTCTACTATATCAGGATTTGATCATTTTAACAAGTAAAAATAGGAAGGAAGCTGTTGATATGACTTACATGTTTGCTTATATGCTAGTTTCTTTACATATTGTAAAGTCTTCCAAACCTTATTGTGCAAGATGTCTCAATTGTTGTCACTATATGAAGATTTCTTGTTTACTGTTAAAGAATGCATCTTTTACAATGTACCACGTTGGTAGATGGTCGACATGGCACTTGAAGTAGCCTCAATTTCGTCTAGTTTTACACTAGGAACAATCCAGTATGGTTATGAAGAGTTGTACTGAAATTATAAACCTGAAAATCTTGAAACCTTCCATTGTCGACGATATCATCATCTCTAGTTTCCTCTTCATCACTATCATGTGTCCATCACCATCTTCATCTGTGTCTCCATCTTCATCATCTCCAAAATCATTCATATAGTCATCATTAATGCTGCACATAGGATGATCCATGGATGCTAATGTAGAGACAAAAGCAGAAACCTGATTGCTACTAGTACTTGAAGTAAGATAAAATTGACTTTAAGCCATATGTGTATTTATAAGTCTATTCGTATCTGCCATGTCATGTGCTGTGTCTGGTATTGAGTTGATGACATATGGATGAATGGTAACCGTCATCATACCAACCGCACCAACATCTAACATGATGCGTATCTTTTTAACTTGATCATTTGCCATATTTCGAAGTAAATAATGAATACAGATATCCCACATTTTTCTATCAATGCTAGCCTCTCTGTAAACAAAGTCCACAAACGATGAAAAACTGCTATCTTTGGGGACTCCATACACGATCGCCTCACCCGCAATGTAGTCAGATCCATTCCACTCTCCATTGCAATAGATTACGACCGTCTCTTCAGCCATTCCTGTAACATTCAAAGAAATAAATAAATATGTCTCACTTCAATGGGTCAACATTACAAAATACAATTATATCTAACCAAATCTAACACTAAAAATTAATATTCAGTATTGAAAACACAAGAAATGTCAAAAATATGCTAAAATTGCCTAAATCAGTTTCTTATGGGACTTAAAAATTGGTATCGGTTTTTAATTCCACTTAAAAACTTATTTCATCGTAGAAGCCTTATAGATACCATAAATCACAACCAAAATTACTCTCAAGCCAAATCCAACCAAATCGAACAAAATACAATCATATCTTACCAAATATAACATTAAAAATCAATACTCAACATCCAAAACATGACAAATATAAAAAATATGCTAACATTGACTAAATAAGTTTTTAAGTGGACTTAAAAATCGGTACCAATTTTTAATTCCACTTAAAAACCAATTTTGTGGTAGAATGCGCAGAAACTGCAGAACTACCTTATCGATACTATAACTTACAACCAAAATCACTCTCAAGCCAAATCCAACCAAATCAAACAAAATACAATCATATCTAACCAGATATAATACTAAAAATCAATACTCAATATCCAAAACACAAGAAATATAAACAATTCGCTAAAATTACTTGAACTGATTTTTAATTGGACTTAAAAACTAGTATTGGTTTTTAAGTCTACTTAAAAACAGATTTTGTCTCAGATTGTGTAAACTGTAGATTTTCCTTACGGATATCATAAATCATAACCAAAATTACTCTTAAGACCTTTAGTTTGCAATGTGAATAAAAAAAACTTAAAAGACAACCAAGAAAAACACATATATTACCTTCACAACTCAAATTAAAAGGGAAGAAAAAGCTTCATAATCTTCAATGGATGAAACTTTAATGGATCAAAAAACCTTGAATGAAGGAAGAAGCTTGACTGAAGAATCTCTTGCTAGGAGGTTTGATTTTTTTGCTACAATGGTGGATGGAAGTAGAAAATCAATGAATAGAGTAGAGAAAGTTGAGTTAAGATGTTGTTAGGAAGAAGAAAGGCAATTTGACAATTTCGGGTTAGGGCAAGTAAGAGCTTTTCGCTTAAGGGCAATTTAGTAATCTTGGGTAAAGAATGGAAAAAGTTTTGTTTGAGAGGTCAAAATAAAATCTTTTTAATAAAGTGGGTAAAAACAAAACCTTTTATTTTTTATTTTTTTGAAGAACAAAACCTTTTATTTGATTTGGTCAAACATTATAAATTCCCATTATATGGTTATCATCATTAATTACGTATAAGATTAGATAATATGTATAATATGTGAAAGTAATTGCGTAAAATTGGATGTATTAATTAATTTTCTATGTAGACAAAATTGCACTTGACTTGCAAGCCATTGCTTCACCTTAAATCCAATTATCGTTGATCAATGGTTTTTTTTTTTTTTTTAGATGACGTCAATGTTTTTCTCTTAGTGCTAATACAAAAGTAAAATTTTGAATGGGATTGGTATGTGTGGACCGTGTGGTATATGTTATCTAAAAATATCTTTTGAAGTTTCAAATTTTTCTTTAAAATAAATATTTATCTTAATTAAAAATCACAATCAAGACTACATGTTATCCTATGCAAATGTTCAGATTATATGAAAGTCAAATGTTATACCTAAAATAAAAACCATCGATAAAGTCAAGATACATTGTCCTAGGATTCTAATATAATTTCTTGTGGGCTTTTTATGTCTTAGAAACACTAATAACCAACCATCAAGGTGGTGGCTTGATTCGGCTACAGTGGCCATTAAGCCGAGTGATGACCCTATATACACCAATACGACTAGGGATGATAAGTCGGATTGGGGTCAGATTGGTCCACTCCAAACTCGATCTGGATTTTTGGTGAGGTACCTCAAACCTAACCTATGCTTCAAATGGAATGCTCTTTCCACCCCAAACATGAACCCAATTAGAGCGGCTTGCTTTGAATCCAACCCATTTGACTTAATTTAGTTTTCAACAAATCACAATAGAACCAAAATCTATAAATGTGTAAAAAAACTCAATAAGATAGAATGGAAAGTTATGTACATATAGAAGGTTAATGGAGGATCAAGCTTTCAGACTCAAAACTTCAATATTTCATCGCAAATAACACTTACCAAGCATAAAATCTACGACTTTGCATATATTACTCAAAGATGGTACAAAGCAGTAGGTAGTCTCTACTCTCTAGCAGGAATCACCAAATGGTCAATGCTGTTGGCCTGTCCAAATTTTCACACAAAAATTATTGAGATATCAGTAGACAAAAGATTCAAAGCAGTACACAAAAGTAGAAGTACAGAAAATGTAATAAGCATCACTCTTCAGATGCCCTTCAAATACATAAAAGCTGCAAATCCAAAAAGACCAAGAGCATTAAGGCATATATTCCAATTGAACTGCCATATTAGGAACGCAAGCCACACGATTGACTAACATTTCAGAAAAAGTTTTGAAACTGGGATAGAAGATGCTAACCAAGTAAATAGTATTTATTGTTAAAAACTAACAATGAGATGACGCAATTTATATTACAAGAACCGTCAGTTTTTCCATTTTACTTTGTCATTCAGCTCTACGTTTATCCAGAGGTAGCGTTATGTTATAACCAGTTGCATATTGTTAAGAACAGAATTTTTAGGATCAATAATATGTGAAGGAAAAATAGAATTATAAAAACATATAGTAACAAAAATATTAGATTTTCCCCAACAAGATAGAAGAAACTAAAGAATTACAAAAATTCTTAAGATTACTAAATTATAGTAGAAAATTTATACCTAATATAAGAACACTAGTACAACCTTTATATAATAAACTAAATAAGAATGGACAGAAATATTTTAACACAGAAATTGTAAAATTAATCAAGAAAATAAAAGATATAGTAAAAAATCTAAAACCCATAGCTCTACCGATAGACAAGTATTATAAAATAGTCCACATTGATACTAGTAGTAAAGGATGGGCAAGAATTTCATTACAAAAATCTGCTAAAGAAAGTCCTAATTAGATAAAGAAATAGCTATTTATACAAGTGGAAAATTTACTGAAGCAGAAAGACGAAAATCAAGTACAGAACTAGAAATACTAAGAATGATAAATTCATTGAATTATTTTCATTTATATATGCAAAATGACTCATTTACAGTTAGAACTAATTGTAAAAATATTATAGAATTTTATAGAAAAGTGCAAAAGAAAAACTTTGAAACAAAAAATTCTTTTATAAGTAAAAGATGGTTACATTTTTCAGAAATACTAACCGATAAAGGTTATAAAGCTCACTTTGAATAAATAACTGGAAAAAATAATGAATTAGCAGATATTTTATCAAGACTAATTTATTATTAATTTTGCAGGTATGGCATCATCAAGCTTTACTTCTAGTGAATTTGAAAAAGTAAATTATGGTCTCTATAAGCTGTATAAAAAAGTAAAAATTCCTTTTAACATTTTGGATCAATACCAAGGAAAACTTACTGAAGAATAGGTTTTAATACTTAACAATATATGGTTTTCTAGGAATGATAAAAGTTTTATAGATACATTAAATGTTTTATGTTATCATTGGGCAAATAATAGTAGGTTTTCTCGCTATAGCGTCTTTAAAGGAAGAAAAATAGGAATTTATTCAAGTTGGTATGAAACTTTACAATATATAGAAAATTTTGAAAAGTCTATCTTTAAAAGATATTATAATTATCAAGAAGTTGAAAGAGATCTAAAATTGTTTTTAGATAACTAGAAAATGAAGAACCAATAATAAATTTTCAAAATATAATATACACTAAAAGCCAAGTTTTTACTATATTACAGTAATTTAGGCAAAGTAATGAATTAAGATTTTATCTCACAAACAAATAAACAAGCAAAATGAATTTATAGCAAAGCTAGAACAAGATTTAAGAAGTCTTCAAATCAAAGCTGAAAATTTTCAAAGAAAGTTAGAAAAAAGTAAAGCAATAATAGTAGAAGACGAAAGCTCTATAGGGATAAGTAATAATAATTCCACTAATATTTTTCTTATGCAAGAGTACAGTAGAAAGTTGTACAAAACTATATTACAAAGCTCTTTATCTTTAGATATTCAAAAGAAATTTTTTGATTTAGTAGAAGAAAATATTATAAAAAGATTTACTCAAATCCAAGAGTACTTGATGAATTTAATAGGATATCCTTTTGGTTTGACCTCTTGGACTTTAATTTTAAAAAGAAATTCGAAAGTTGTACACAAATTTTCTAATTTACAAATAAATCTAGATACATTTGAAGGATTTTTAAACATTCCAGAAATTACTGAAGAAATAGATATAGGTGAATTATTTGATTTTAGGATTATAGATGGAATATTTGCTTCAAATACGCTAAATATTTCCTTTTTGCCAGATAAAATTAAAAAATGTATATGTATGCATAGTGGAAGATATAGATTCAATTTAGAAATAAACTCAATCCCTTGTAAATAGGAATGAAAACCTAAAAGAGCAAACTGTTTTTTACTTGTCAATCATTATATTGTAATTTTTCCTTATGAAAATCCAATCCAATATGTTAATTAAATAAGCCCATCAGAGTTCAAATAATCCAAAGAATTCACTGTAAAATATCTTCAAAAGTATAAAGCACATAAATATTGGAATTGTATATGTCTATTTCTAAAAGGATAGTTAAGTGAGCCAAAAATGTTATATCTAATCTCTTGAGTATTTTTTAGTACTGAAACAAATAGATATCTATAAAAGATTCAAGAAATAGCATAAAGATACTATTATTTTTTTACTGAAAATATAATGTTATGAAAGAAATAGATGAAGGATTCGATGATGAAACTATCCATAATTTAAACACGTGAAGATACTGACAGAAGATTAATAGTAGTGTCAGCACAAAAAGAAAAAATGGTATAGTAGCGCACAAAAAGACAAATGCATAGTAGCAGAAGAGGACTAAAATATAGATAAATGTGTTGGAAGAGGATAAACATATTGGCTTTTGCAAGAGATAAACATGTTGGCTTTTGCATAAAGAAAAAGAAAAACAGACAAAGATTCCCTTGACAAAAATATATATGTATATATATATATATATATATGTGTGCGCGCGCAAAAGCAATAAAGGTAAATACTTATTGCAAGCAATTCCAATACAACTCTACATATTCACTTACCCAATTCTATTCTCAAGCCCTTTCAGAAAGTCCTTAGCAAATAATATAGTCTCAAAAAAGGTCGACAATCTCAAGTAAGAATTTTTAATTTTTTTTTTTGTCACTAAATTTTTTAAGGGACAAAGAAGTCTCGTCGGGTTAACGAAAGTATAAATCATTGTTCCAATCTAAGAGCTTCATTGCAAAACTTCCTCAAAACGTTTGGAAGATTTTCTTTGGTATAATATTTTTGAAATTTAAGAGTTAAGTAAAATCTAGACTTAGTTTTTAAGTCTTTTTCTTAAAAGTTTCCAATTTCCTTTTGCCTATAGTGATTAAAAAGACATTTTTGGAAAGGAAAAAATTTTGGGAAGCTGACTTTAAAACTATGTCTAAATAAGATTTGAAAAACAATTTTCAAAAAATCATTAGGAGCTTTGACAGTTCCAAGGTTTTGAGGAAGCCCCCTAAATTTATCTATCATGACTTTAGTATTTACCTTGTTATTTTTATATAGTATTTCTACATCTATAGTTATAAGTTCATTGCCAGCTCTATTTATTTCTTCTTAGTCTTTTTAATTTATACAATTTCTACAATAATATGTTTTCATTTTCTTTAAAATTGTTATTAAAATTTTTCCCGCAAACTTTACAAAATTTTCCAAATAAAGATATATATTCTTCTAAAATATTTATTTCACTTTCTTCTATAAATTTTTTTTATTAATTATTTGTTCTACTTCGCTATCATTATCACTATCATTATATATATATATATATATATATATATATATATATATTCATCTTCTGATAGATCTTCCATCCTAAGTACTTCTTGTAATTCTTTTATTTCTTTAAAATCATCTATATTTTACAATATATTTACCTTTATATATTTTGCTTCTGGCCAATTTGGCTTTATGTGTCCAATTTTTTTGCATAAATAGCATTTAGATTTTTTATGATCTTTTTTATAAACTTTTTTACCCTTTTTAATTTTTTTTTTAACTTTAAATTTATTTTCTCCATATTTAAAAAATCTTTTTCTTTTATAGCTTTTATAAGTTTTATAATCTTTAAAATTTTTCTACCTTTTAGTTTTATATTTCTTTCTATAGTTTTTATAACAACCAAGTATAAGTAATTCATAGTAATCTAAACAGTATTTACTAAATTCTTTTTTAGTTTGAATTTTAAGTTTTTCTTTATCACAAATTTCTTTAATTCGTTTTTTAATAAATTCTATAATAGGGACTAAAGTTACTTGATAATACATTCGTTCGTCTTGTTTTTCAATAAACCAATTTCTTAAATCTTTTGTTAATCTTTCTCCTATCTTTCTTGGCAATTTATTTACAAACTTCATTAATAGATTCTGATCATAAGATTATCCTATCTTCCTCTAAGATATTATCTGATTCTTTGATCTTGTTTTCTAACTTAGTTCTATAATCTTCTAATTGTTTTATATGTTTTCCTAAAACTTTTAAATATTTGAAACTTCTTTCAGCTATACTTTGTTCTCTAATATTCAAATTCTTTATAAAAATTTTTAATCCTATCTACAAGTCTTTCTAATTGTTCTATATAATTTTTCTTTATATGATTTAAAAAATCAGGTTCTTATATTTCAGATTTAACAAATGCTTCATAAATACTCATTCAAGAATTGAACTTTAAGATTTTAGCAGAATTTAAGCAGAAAATAAGAGAGTTATTAAAATAATCAATTAAGCATGAAGTCTATCATCTTAACTACTAAGATAAATCTTGTTCCAATGCTTTGATACCATAAATTTAGGGGGCTTCCTCAAAAGCTTGGAACTTTCAAAAACTCCTAATGATTTTTTTAAAATGGTCTTTCAAATCTTATTTAGACATAGTTTTAAAGTTGGCTTCCCAAATTTTTTTCCTTTCCAAAAACACCTTTTTAATCACTCTAGGCAAAGGAAAACCGGAAACTTTTAAGGAAAAAACTTAAAAATCAAGTCTTAACACTCCATATGCTTTAACATGAAACTAACTGAAACTGTATTACTACAAGATAAGGCTTACCTAATATTAAGCTACTCGCATGTTTAGAGGTTGTAATAATTAATTTCGATAATATTGAATAGATAACTTCAAATGCATATTTTTTTAATTGAAAAGTCTAATTCAGATTATTGAAATTTACAGTTTAATTCAGAATATCTAAATTTACAACTTAATTATTCTTTCATATTAAATTACCTTTTAAAATTTATAGTCTCGTTAATCGGAGACAAATGTTGTGAACTTTCTAACTAATAATGAGCCTGCTTGGAGGCATTAAGGATGTAGTGGGCTTTCATAAAGCCTAAAAATGCAAAATATTATGAAGTCCGCGAACACAGGCATCAACCTTTTGTTACATCACAATCACTATTTTCCTTAAAGATGTCATAAAAATAAGTTTAAACGAAAAACTAGGATTCGTAATATCCCTCTACATAGATAATCCACCAAGGAAAAGAAACTAAAACCGAAAAACACATACTAAGAGACAACAATTCGGTTGATAAAAAAAGGCAAGCTAAACAAAATTGGGTATATTTTGTAACAGAAAATGGAATCATGAAAAGTGTATGCCTGCCTTGTTGAACAAAGACAGTAGATATAAGAACTCCTGCTGTGTGAGCTTGGATGCCCTTTTCTCTTCGAACTGTCCCTCCTTCAACACACCCAAAACCTTATCTTTGAACTCTGAAACCTCACTTTCTGCATCACTGTTATCCTCACCGTCCACCTCCATTTCATCGTCACTTCCACCATCCATCTCCATATTTTGATCCTCCTTAATGTCCCCGAGTCCCGATATATCCATTCCAGAATCAGTATTTCCCAAGGAACCATTTTGTGAGGATTGCAGTGCCTGCAAGGTCTTGTAGTTCTTCTCAAGCAATGAGAGGACATTCTTCAGTCTGAAAATCGAGCTAAGAGTTTTATTCTTTCTAATGAAACAAATCCGTATAAATCCATCCCACTCCTTAGAATTTACTTGGGGGCGTGGTTTTCTGGGCTCAATTCGAACAACAGAGGAATCAACCTTAGGTGGAGGGCGGAAATTATTCTTCCCAACTTTAAGGAGATGAGAGACTCGGGCATAGAGCTGGGTATTAACAGAAAGACGGCAATAAAGCTTGTCACCAGGCTGCGCAACCAGTCTCATTGCAAATTCTTTCTGGAACATAATGATAGCGCATCTGAAGGCAGGTTGGTGAAACAGCAACTTGAATGTGAGAGGAGAGGAGATTTGGTAAGGGATGTTTGCCACACATATATCGAAGTAGGGAAGATCAGTCTTGAGCACATCACCTTGAATGACCTGTGAATATGACAAAAGCAGCAAAAATAAAAAGTTTTAGTTAACTTTACAACTCTGCCATTCAGATCACCTTCTACCAAAGAATAAATAACGAAGGTCAGAACGGATGCATAAACTAAGGAAATTTAAGTTGCTCCTCTGCCTGACAAATAGACCAAAATTTGAGGACACACAAATTAGAGAACACCAACTTATCAATTTAATCAGCACTTCTAATGACAAAAGCCTCTAAAACTAAACCGAAAACCTCATATTACATATTGGTTGATCAAGATCTTGAGCCAAAAACAATTTTACTAACTTAGAAGGACTAAAATTAAACCGTGACACAGAGTATATCACAACAGCTGATACAAATGATAAATGACAGAAGCAATCCAAAACAGAGAACTGCACTGATATCATATTATTTGAAACACAATCATTAGTTGAAAGTAAAATGACTTAAAAGAACACTAACACAAATTTACCAAAAAGCATACCTTCAAGCGATTGGAACAAGGAGTGCCCTGAAAGCGACGCTGCAGCTCAAGAACCATACGAGAGTCAAGCTCAACAGCAATGACCATCTTGCCAGCTTCTAGAAGCTTCTTGGTGAGATTTCCAGTACCAGGACCGATTTCAAGGATGACATCAGTGCTCTTAATCCCGGCTTTTTGGACTATGGTGTCAACTAATAAAGGGTTCTTAAGGATGTGCTGGCCCTTCGATTTGTGGAATGTTATACCTCCTTGATAAGATGCGCTTGTGTGCTTTGCTTTCTCTTTTTTAATCTTGCCACCTGCCATTGCTTGCTGAGTATGCAAATGCAATCCTATTAGATATCAATCACGCCTACTAAACACAAAACATCCTTACATCACACCGATTCTCAAATTCCATTCCTCGATTGATAACCCAAGCCTTAAAAAATTTCAACAACCGAAACCAATCAAGGCAACTAAAATCAATAGTAGAACTTCACAGGACAATTCAAAACCCGAAAATTGATGATAGTCAAGTAAATTTAGGGCAGATAACACAATCCAAACAAAAAAGATTAAATAAAAACCCTAGACAGTTCAAATAAAAGAGACGAAGAAGGAAACAGTACCTGAATGCAGCAAAAGTGACAAAAAGGAGAGGAGTGAAGAAAGAAGAGGAGGGCGGGGCACCGTTTTGGTTTTGAGTTACTCGAAAAGCAGAATTTCCAGGTTTCAATTCTCCTCTGTTATTGCCTATTGGAAAGAAGAGGGGCTAGGGCGCCAGGTTTGTGGATTTTGTTTAGGGATAAATCTAATTGCGCCCCTGTTGTTTGATATAATAGCCAAAAAAACCCCCTAACTTAAAAACATCGCTACAGACCCCCCTTATGATTTATTAAAATGGTCAAAAAACGCCCTCATGTTTATTAAAATTATCAAAAAACCTCTTACCGTGAACTTAGACGTTAAAAGTCAATATTTAACCGTTAACTAAGAAGGGTAAAACTATCAATTCAATGTAAAATAGATTATATTTTATAAAAATGATTAAAAATATAAAAACAAGAAATTGAAAAATTATAAATTTATTAATAATTTTTAAAAAAATTATGTCCACCGTCCATCAACATGATGGACGGTGGACATAATTAAAAAAAAAAATTTTAAAAAAAAACATAAATGAGGAACACCTCTGTCCCTCTCTCTCTCCCCATCTCTCTTTATCTTTTTCTCTCTCTCTGATCTCCGACGCCGATCTCCCTCCCTTTTCCGCTCTTCACTTGCCACCATCCCCTCCACTTTCTAGTCTCTTCTTCTTCTCTTCTTTCTTTTTTTCCTTCTCCTCCTCCTTTTCTCCTTCTCCTTCTCAAACCCCATCATCTGGGTTCGATTTCGAGCCCAATGTCTGGGTATTAATTCAAACCCAGACGTGCGTCTGGGTTCGAAATCGAACCCAGATACGGGTTTCTGGAGTTCGACTTCGAACCCAGAAGCTCGTGTCTGGGTTCAAAGTAATACCCAGACACAAGCTTTTGGGTTCGAAATCGAACCCAGATGCGAACATCTGAGTTTGACTTTGAACCTAGACGTTCACGTCTGGGTTCGAAATTGAACCCATATGAAAATCTGGGTTGGAGGTCGAACCGAGATGAAATTGGATAGATTGGGCTAGGCGTTTTTGTGTTTGTTTTTGTTTTCAATGAGGTTTTCTATATATGCGGTTTGTTACAATTGTGTTTGGTGTCTAGGTGATGATATTTGATGTCTGTGGTGATTAAATATTTATGTTTTTGTGTTTGTCTATTTGATGTTGCTGTTGGAGATTAGTTCCAAGCAAATCCAATAAAATGGAAACCCATATTCTAGCTGCTGAGAACCTAGAAAATGGGTTTTCAGTCACCGGAAACTTATGAATCAGAATTTTTTTTTTTTCATTTTAAGTATTTTTTCATTTTTATTTTAGTTTTTTTAACAATTTGTTTTGTCTACCAATATGAGAGGCAAGATCGTCTTTTTGCGTACTGTCAATGTCAGGGTATATTTTTCAGTAACAGAATTAACAAAATGGGGAAATAGGATTATGCCAAACTATAGGGAGGTCCATAACGATATACTCAAGCAACAGGGGGGAAATTAGATTTATCCCTTTTGTTTATACAATGTCGGTTCGGGTTATGTGTTGAGCCGATCCAATCTAAAAAGGGATCTATGTCTAAGCCATGCTAGGGTTTCTCTATCGGGCTTGACAGCCTGACTTTTTCAGCCCAATTATCTGGTTTACATTTGGTCCAAATCATGCCCAAAAAAGATTAAGTTGTTTGTTATAGGGTCCTGGCCTTTGCATGGACCAAATCACTTGAAGTCATTCATGGAAATAGTTTCAAGCAAGTATATAATCTTATAATCTGAGAACAACTATATTTTTGTTTCCTTCTCTTTCTTTGTCTTCAAATTTCGTATCTTCAATTAAAATTTATCGTTTCGCTTAAGGGGTTGGTTGTTACAAAACACTAATTTTGATGTCTTGTAAATCGCCAAATATTTCAGATTCCAATAATTTATAAGATCTCAATAACATGATCTATAACCAAAACTATGTGTCACACCCTAAGATATGAACTAACATACTAACAAATAACCACTAAAAAATCCAAGAAAATATATTTATAAAATAAATATAGATATATATATATATATAAATACAACTATAAAGTTCTTAACCAAAATAAATAAGTTCCTAAGGATCTTCAAAAGACATATAGATTTATTTCCCAAGAAATCAAGAACCACTGTTGAAATGTCAATCCATCTTATAATTGATAAAAATCTCAATCATCTGAAATCACGACATACTAAACACAAAACATCCTTACATCACACCGATTCTTAAATTTCATTCCTCGATTGATAACCCAAGCCTTAAACAATTTCAACAACCGAAACCAATCAAAGCAACTAAAATCAATACTAGAACTTCACAGGACAATTCAAAACCCAAAAATTGATGATAGTCAAGTAAATTTAGGGCAGATAACACAATCCAAACAAAAAAGATTAAATAAAAACCCTAGACAATTCAAATAAAAGAGATGAAGAAGGAAACAGTACCTGAATGCAGCAAAAGTGACAAAAAGAAGAGGAGTGAAGAAAGAAGAGGAGGGTGGGGACCTGTTTTGGTTTTGAGTCAGTCAAAAAGCAGAATTTTCAGGTTTCAGTTCTCCTCTGTTATTGGAAAGAAGAGGGGCTAGGGCGCTAGGGTTTGTGGATTTTGTTTATACAATGTCGGTTCGGGTTACGTGTTGACCTGATCCAATCTAAAAAGTGATCTATGTCTAAGCCATGCTAGGGTTACTCTATCGGGCTTGACAGCTTGACTTTTTCAGCCTAATTATCTGGTCTACCTTGGGTCCAAAGCATGCCCAAAAAAGATTAAGTTGTTTGTTATAGGGTCCTAGCCTTTGCATGGACCAAATCGCTTGAAGTCATCCATGGAAATAGTTTCAAGCAAGTATATAATCTTATAATTTGATAACAACTATATTTTCGTTTCCTTCTCTTTCTTTGTCTTCAAATTTCGTATCTTCAATTAAAATTTACCATTTCGCTTTAGGGGTTGGTTGTTACAGAACACTAACTTTGATGTCTTGTAAATCGTCAAATATTTCTGATTCTAATAATTTATAAGATCTCAATAACATGATCTATAACCAAAACTAGGTGTCACACCCTAAGATATGAACTAACATACTAACAAATAACCACTAAAAAATCCAAGAAAATATATTTATAAAACATATAAATACAACTATAAAGTTCTTAACCAAAATAAATAAGTTCCTAAGGATCTTCAAAAGACATATAGATTTATTTCCTAGGAAATCAAGAACCATTGTTGAAATGTCAATCCATCCTATAATTGATAAAAATCCCAATCATCTGAAATCACAACATACTAAATGAGTTTGGATACTTAGTAAGCATACTAAACGGATTTTTTTTTTTTTTTTTTTACATAACATATATAAAACGAATATACATTTCATAAATATGAAAACTATAAATTTCAGATTTACAATCAAATTTACCAAATTAGGATCTTATTGAATATCATAATAGATTTTTTAGATTTTTGTTATGTTTTACTGCATAGTAAGACTTTTATAACACATAATAAAGCCAAAGTCACTCGTCGGTAATTAATGTATAGAGGGCAAGCGCAAGTGAATAATTAATTTTAAAAAACAGAATACTCATGCTCGAAGGTAAGAATTAGACCCTCGTTGTGATTATCAACGAGTCTTTGCACATGCACTAATTCGTTGACAATCGAATGTGAATACTCATTAGTCCCCATGGTATCTCGAAGACACTTATCATATACTTACATACATATAACAAATCAAATATCACATAAGACTCACACATAGAATAAAGGTGTCTACTAGTAGTAAAAAATAAAAGTAAGGTTAGACAAACATTAATTAATGGTACCGTTTAATCACATATTTTCATAGCATGATAATTTTCAAATATAATTTCAAAAACATATATATTGTTGTGATTCCAGTTTTGAAAATAGTTTAGTAGACTTACCTTCCAACAAATCCAAAGCAAACAAACTCTTCACGAATCAAATGATCGAAAGCTTAACCTAAATTAAAAAAATCAAATATAAATCAAACTCAAAATAGTGTCTTAGGACTGAAATTAGGGCTATGAAACATCCCCCTTAATTGAAAACCTAAAATTAGAGCTAACCAGTGCTGTTTTGAAATCCGTGTAGTGTTAAATTTATGATTTTTAATAACTTGTAAACAACATGAAAAATTATGAAAATTTTCAAAAACAAGCTACACATACTTATCTCAGACCATAAAAATTTTCAGAAATAAATATATCTCGGAAGTGCCCTAACAAAATATATTTTCTAAAGTATTTTGGTTTATCTTCCGGTGGACAACCTAAAATATGTTTCAATTCAAAATTTTTTAAATGTTTTATAGACCTCCGTTTTACTTAAAATTTTGCAAAAGTAAAATAAGCTTATGTAGGAGTCTAAAATAAAATTTTGATAGGAAAATAATTCGAATAGATATTTTTAAAATATTTTCATATTCAAATTTACACATGTTGTTTGGTACTAAGCAAATTCAATAATTTGAATAAGAAAAATCATAACTTTTAAAATATGAATTCAAAAATCACAAAACTTTACAAGTTAATACCTTATATGTTTATAAACAACTATATAAAATTTGAGAATTTTTGGAGAAATAAAACTCAAATAAAATATATTTTATAATCAAACCATATACAGAATATTATAAAATTTCAGCACTCTTTTCTTGAAAATAAAAATCCATAAAAACTTATATACTTATGATATTTTTATGAAACCAATTTTATTTGAAATATCATAAGGTCTAGTTTTCAAAATAAAAGCCATGATATGAAAATCAAACCCACGCACAACTTATAATTCTCGAAGTAGGCACTGGTTAGTCTACATTTTAAATAATATGATGAAAGATAGTGTAATACATGTTTTATGGTGATTGATTATAAATTAAATGTATATTTTACTGTTAATAATTGCACAGGAGATAAAAATAAGTAATTCTACACATCACTCGTTAATAGGAGTAATTGAGCACTTTCTTTAACTCTAAGAGGTCAAAAATTCAAATCTCACTATTGTCCTAAAACATAAGGTGTAGGTAGTTTTTCATTGAATTTAATCCTCCTTTCCATCATATAATATATATATATATATATATATATATATATTGAAAAGAGATAAGTTACATGCAATTATCTCATTTACTAGTTTAAATAAGTCCGATTGTGCCATATATTTCAAAAATGAGAAAAATCATTTTTGTCCCTAAGTTTTGAGAAATGATCAAATTTTTAACCATGTTTCAGAGTGGTCCATATCAACTCTAACTTTTCAAAAAAGTGTCAAATTTGTCTCTCTTATCTGTCAACTAACGGTCAAACCTAATTGACAGCATAATGGGTAGAGATAATTTTGTCATTTCAAATTGTCGTCTAAAATCTTGACACATGTACGAATCAAATAATTAAAAAAAAAAAAATCACTTATAAAAAACTAAACATGTCCGCATATAATCCCAATCCCAACCACACAAGCGCATCCATAGACCATTGCCCCATTACCACCCTCTTTCCTTCCTCCTCTGCCTCTCCTTCTCTATTTCCTTCGTTACCACACCAATCATCTCAGTTTTCGTCACATGCATCTCTTTCCATTCTTGGTTTTCGGCTTGCACCATACTGACCATGGCCCCCATCACCACCCTTCTCTCCTTCCTCTTTTGCCTCTCCTCCTCTATGGCCATTGTCACCACACTGATCTTCTCAATTCTTGTCCCATCTCCTTCCGTTCTCGATTTCCTACAGCACCAATTCTTGGTTTTCGACGGCACCACACAGATCTTCTCCTCCTCCGTAACAAGTTTTTGGGTTCAATTTTAGGTTTTGAGTGTGTATGTTGGTGATTGAGTATGGCGGTGATATATGTGTTGGTGATTGAGTGTGGTGGTAATGTTTTGTGGTGATTGAATGTGGTCGTGATGTTGGTGGTGATTGAGTGGTGGTCGTAATGTTTTAAAATCTGGATCTCCACCATTGATGGAGACTCCTCCATCGACGGTGGAGATCCAAACATGATGGAAGTTATATATATTTTTTCTTTTTTAAATTTAAAAGTTAATTTTAATGAAGTAAAAGAAAGTTGTTAATAATATATGTAAATGTTTTAATTTAGAAATGGTAATGTGTCAACCAATTATTGGTGTAAATTTATTATTATTATTTTTAATTTTATAGACACGTGTCAGATTTTCATTGATTGATAAATTAGGATAAAATGGTAATTTTAAAAGTAACTAATGATAAGAGTAAATTCAAGTTTTGAATGTCCTATTGGGTTTGACTGTTAGTTGACTTATATGAGGGACTAATTTAACACTTTTTCGAAAAATTAAGGTTGATTTGGACTTTTTTCAAAACATGATTAAAAAATTGATCACTTCTCAAAATTTAGAGATCAAAATGATTTCTTCTCTTTCAAAAAAAAAAAAAAAAAAAGGGGTGCGGTTGTGCCATAGAGTAATAGAGTCATCATAAAATAGGAAATGTTGCCAAGTTATTTATAATAATCCAATCACCCGGTCAAATAGAATTCGTTTCTTCCATTTTATTTACCAAATTGTAATTGCCAATATCACTTATGCGTTCTTTTCTTGAGTTTTTCACACTGAAAGTTTTTTGGTGTTCCATTATTCTGTTTTACACATTATTCATGTAATTACAAGATTGCAACTTCTTTCACCTTGAACAATATATTCTAATTTAAAAGCATTGATGCCACATATGCCACACATTTTATTTATGGGCATTTGGTAAATATAATCGAAGAAATGGTCTGTGTTTCTTTTTATAGTGGTTACTTTGAATATTGGTTTTCAAATAACTTTCGTGAGTGCACTGGTATACTCTGTAGCTTCAGTTTGAGTCTGATAATAAATAAAAAAGACTTGATGCAGCAAGCATTACACTACACCTTTTTTTGTATACCCTACTTGTTCAATCTGTTTGTTTTTGAATGAAGTCTAAACCATAGAAATCACCTGTTTTTTTGTATACCCTACTTGTTCAATCTGTTTGTTTTTGAATGAAGTCTAAACCATAGAAATCAACAAAATAAATAAACTTTTAAAAGGTGGTTTTTCATGCGAGAACCGTGCCTTCAAACATTAGGGCAATGCAATTAGCTAGAGAAGGCCAACATTGTTCCTTAAAAAACGGAGATACTGTCCTTTGTCTCACTATGGGATTTGAGATGTTAAATTATCAATTGCAGGGATCTTCTAAGAAACTTCATACCTTGTCAGTAGCAACCACCAGAAACCCCTAGTAAAACGCACTTGATTTATTATTAGACAATGCATGGGGATGTGTCGATCCTATACTGACCTTTTTGAAACGGCATTTTCCTTTTCCCAACATTTGCTTTCTCTAATGCTCCCAAAGTAGTGGGAGATATCCCGCTCATTTGTCATTGTGTAAAGCCATTTTCACTATTGGTATTGGGCACCTCAAATTTGCAACCGACCTTATCAAATCCCCCAATGCACTTTCTGTCTTTACATTACTAAAAATAAAAATAGTGCCTAAAGTAGAGGACTAAATTAAAAGATGATCTTTTTGCATTTCTCATTTGTTGCCTTGTGGGATACTTGGATTTAAGGGGCTCACGATGACATTGCTGACCAAAAACTCACTTGTATTGGAACCATCATAGATCCTACGTTAAGATCATGCTACATGGTAGGAATGGTAATGATAATGGAAACTCTTCTTTTGGTTAGTGCAGTATCTTCAGAGAATTGTTATCAACGAAAAGAAAACAATTTTGGACTTGACTGGATGTGGTTAGAAAACAAAGTGAGTGTGATCGGAAACAAGCCTGAACAAATCATCAAGACACTAATCTCGCGCCATGCGTTTTAGGACTGGGCTCTAGTGACCGCATCCCTCTCCGAAAAGGAGGTTACTAAATATATTTAAAATATCGCTAAGAACACCGTCTGAGATAAAATGTACAATGTGCACCTGAAGTCCTTAATGCTCGGGTCCAACGATTGAGTGGATAGCCAGCTCAATAACGAGGGAAGAAGTCAAGATTTTGACATTAAGGCTCAAAACAAAAATAAATATTTAAATTAATACAAAACAATCATTTATGTAAAAGAACTAAGTTATTGAAAAACTAAATATGATAACATTTAATCTTATTGCAACAAATAGAATTCATCACTCTTTTAAATCTCAAAATTCATCTACATAAATGAAACTATACCAAAATTTTCCACGGTTTCCCTTCTAAATGATTTCCTATTTAGATAATAAGAATCACTCAAAAAGAAAGAGAACTTAATTTTTAATTTGTGATTACTATGTTTACTAAAAACAATTGGAAATAAGGTTTTATAGACCTCTCGTATAAGTTGGAAATCAAGTTCCTACTAAAGAGGGAACTTAATTCCCCTCTCACACCTGACAAATTAAGTTTCCTCTCTTGATTTCCTTTTCCTTGAAATTTAATTTCTTTTTATTTCCATTCACAACTCGGAACAGGCCCTCGAGGTAATTTAAAACCAGGAATCAGGTTTATCACTAGGTATCTCAATGTCCATGGGTTGGTTGTCTTCTTCTGAAAATGGGTATATTAGAAGTAGACCCCAAAGCTAGTTGATATTCAAAGGGTCCGGCTCAATATGGGTGTTTTACGTTTGGGCTAAAATCATTGGATTAAAAATCGTTATCTATCATCTGTCTCTTATCGCGTACTTTTCGGCATAGTTGTACTTAGGAAAAATCATATGTTGCCATCATCTCCTCATTTCTATACATATATTGATAAGTTGGCTAGATTCAAGACTTTGAGCTTTATTAATTGTGCTATCTTGATAAGTTTAACTATACTAGAGAGTTTTCGTTTGACTGACTTGTGATTTAGGAAATCAATCAATATTGTGGTAAATGAAAAATTGAAACATCTACGGTTGAATTTTAAAGCATTATAAATTAAAGAACAGGAAGTTGAGGTATTGAAGTATATGAATATAGTCAAGGGTGGAGGCAAAAAAATATATATTTAAGAGGCCAATAAATTATTATACAATATTTATAGTAGAACATAGTATATTTTGTTTAAAATTGAAAATTATATATGTAATTTTTTAGGTATTTATTTTTTTTAAAACAAAAAGTCGAGGTGCTGTGGCCCTTGCTAGCATCCCCTTAGCCTTGGCACAAAATATAGTTATGGTCGCACACATTACAAGTGGTTGTAATAACATATATCCTCTATCAAGTTGAAATCCTGACTTCAATTTTTTTCCCATCAAATCAAAAATGAAAAAATAAAGTAAAATATTAAAATAGCCCTCCAACTTCGCCATTGTACAACCGGAATCAACCTTTAAAGAAAGAAGGAAAGGAAAAAAAAAAAAGACAAAAGACATTTGACCTCCCTTGCCTTACTGATTTACCATTAACTCCTATCGCTAACCGTAAAAAAATAAATAAATAAATAAAAGGGATAATCCTAGTGTTCCCCCTATGGTTTAATATAATCGTTAATTACCTTTCTATTGTTTCTGAAAATCTTATTTTACCCCTTCTATTAACTCTATTAGTGAGAATTGATTATATAGCGAAAAGACCAAAGTACACCTCAACACTGTCACCATACAGAACACCATCGTTATCATCATCCAACCAGACACACATTCACTCATCATCTAGCATTCAACCAAACCATCATCAAAACACAAACAACATCATCAAAAAAACACAAGCAACATAACAAAAAAAAAACCAAAACCAACAAATATTCTATGTTGGGTTTCCAACGTCGGAAATCTTAGAAATCCTTGGGTTTCCAGCACTGGGAACCCAGAGATTTCTACTAGTTTTCGGCGTGGACACCCAGAAATCTCTGGGTTTCCAATGCCGGAAACCTGTCGATCTATAGGTTTTCGACGCGAAAACCCGTTGATCTCTGAGTTTTCACGTCGAAAACCCATAGAGCGGATCTGGGTTTTGCATCCGATCTATGGGTTTCAATGAAACCCATAGGCTCTGGGTTTCCCTGACATCGAAAACCCAACGAAACCCATAGATCGAAGTTAGGTTTCCGACGAAACCTAGTCTGGGTACTGCCGAGAGAGAGAGAAGAAGAAGAAAAGAAGAGAGAGAGAGAGAGGAAGAAGAAGAAAAAGAAGAAAGAGAGGAAGAGAGAGAATGAGAAATGAAGAGAGAGAGTGGAGATTTTTTAAATTTTAAACTTTTTTTAATAGTTTCGATCACCACCGTCTATTTTAAAGATGGACTGTTGGAGATTTTTTTAAATTTTTTAAATATTAAATTATTATTTTATTAAATATTTATATTTTTTATATTTTATTTCACTTGGACAGTTTTGCCTCTTCCATATTAACGGTCAACTGTTGAACTTTTAACGTCCAAATTGACGGTAAAGGGTTTTTTTGGATATTTTAATAAACTATAGGGGGTTTTTTATCCATTTTGTAAATCAACGGGGGGGGGGGGGGGGGGGGGTGGGTGGTAATAGCGATTTTTTTAAGCAAGGGGGGATTTTGGCTATTTCATCAAACCACAGGGAGAAATTGGGACTATCCCTAAATAAAACTATCCTTAATTTAAATAAATAAAAATTATTTAAAAATAAAAAAAATATTAATAATAAAAAATAGAAAATAAATTAGATCTCCATTTCAATATGGACAGTGGAGATCTAAGAATTTATCAATTTAAAAAATAAAAATAAAAATGAAAATAAAGATAAAGATAAAGTTTGGATCTATGGATGGTGGAGATCACTTTGAAATTAATTTTTTTTTAAAAAAAAAAAAAAACTTGATTTTAAAAAATAATAATAATTAATTAAAGGAGGGTAAAGAACCAATTTTTATCATCCATTTGATGAGATAGATGATTGATATCCAATCTAGATCTCCACTAATCCAGATTGGATCTCCACTTATCCAGGTTAGATCTCCATCAAATGGACGATTGATCTCCTTGGATGAAGATCCATCCATGAAGATCCGCAAGGATAGTTTGAGGCAGGGGAGGCAAGGCTCAACTCCTCTGATTTGAGAACATCTCCATTTCAAATGGATGTTTGACATCTCCATCCAAGAGATAGAGATGTCATTGTAAGGAAAGACGAGCTCGCTTTCCCTGTCGTTAACAAACAGAGCAAAGGTGGAATGTGCCATTAGATCTCCATTAATGGAGATGTAAGATCTTCATCCATAAAGATTCAATCTAGATCAGTGATGATCTAATCTTTTTTATTTTTTTCAATTATATTTTAATGTTTAAATAAAATTTTATTTATTTAAATGAATGGCAATTTGGTCTTTTATAATTTTTAGACAATCAACCCTAATTTGTAATGGTCAAACGTAATGACAAAGGAGATCATTGTTCTTAAAATGATAAGTCAATTTCAGTATACCATATTAAAGTTGGAGTGGCTATTGTGTATTTTACTCAAAAAAGAAAGTATGGATTTAGTTAACTAGAGATTCATGTTAGTGATTTTAGGAGAAATTTTATAAAAAGGATAGAGAGGGATATAGAGTTAGGGATTTACTAATTAGTAATTGATTGCAACTTAAGTTGAAAGCATATAAAAATAAAATGATAAGTCGATTTCAAGTATACCATATTAAAGTTGGAGAGGGTATTGTGTATTTTTCTCAAAAAAGAAAGTATGGATTTAGTTAACTAGAGATTCATATTAGTGATTGTAGGAGAAATTTAATAAAAAGGATAGAGAGGGATAGAGAGTTAGGGATTTACTAATTAGTAATTGATTGCAACTTAAGTTGAAACCATATAAAAATAAAATTTGCTACCGGTGACCAAGACTAATTTTATGATATATTTTTTTTTTTATTATTATTGTAGTTACAACATACATATATTAATGGTTAGAGGTATATCAAGGTTTATTTAAATTAAACTCTATATGCATTCTAAAAATCTCCTCATGCAACATGAAACCTTTGTGTTCAAAAGTTCCATATGTGACGCCAATGAAGATACTAAATGAACATCTTAATAATTAATTTACAATTTCATTGTGTAAAATAAAATTTGAGAAATTTTCAAATTCCACATTATGCAAATAAATGATTCTCTCAGTTTTTTATTTGAAAGCAAACTCTTGAATCATCAGTTAGGGTGTTACTGTGTAAAAACGTTCAGATGAATGTGGTTGCAAAATCCCAACCGGTTCCATAGTGGGGGTAAAAAAAAGACTAAAATTCATCATATAATCCAGTGATAATCAAATCAAAATAAAATCCTAAAAATCATTTAATTAAATCAATACCGAGTGGCTGGACACTAAAGAAGGGTTTTGTCCTCTTCATATCTTTATTTTCAATTTTTTCCCTACGAGCTTCACAATTTTGGCTAAATTAAAAGAAATGTTTTGTTTTTACTTACTTTCTATAAAAATTTGTTTTTAACCCTTCAAACAAACTATTTTCAACCTATATTCAAGTTTATCAAAATACTTTCAATTCAAAAAAAAAAAAAAATGGTTTTTAAGTCCACTTAAAAATCGATTACTTAAAAACCAATACTACCTTTAAGTGGACTTAAAAACCAATACTTAAAAACTGTTTTTAAGTAAACTTAAATACCGATTCTATCCAATCGTCATCTTGACGCTGTATTTTATCAAAAATTTTCATTTTCAAACTAAATTCAGTCAAATTGAATCAAATCTAATTTTAGGCATCAATACTTAACATCCAAAACACATAAAAACTTGAAAAATCATAAACAAAACTCAAACAATCAATAAAGGAAGTCAAAGATCTCATATCATGAGCAATGGAGGAGGAGAACGAGGCATGTTGGGGCAATTTGGTTAATTTGTGTATAGATTATTATTAATTTGTTTGAGGAGTTAAAAATAATTTTAAAAAAAAATGGATGAAAACAAATTTCCTTTTTCTAGAACAGACATTTTTTGTAATTTCCACATCTTTGGGTTTAGATTTAATAATAATCTGGTCATGCCTAGAAAATATAAAAATAAAAAGAAAAAATTACGGAAATGACTTTTTTTCAAGGCTAAATTTGAAAAGTAACTCTTTTATAAAATTCTTTATTTTTACCAAGTGTAATATCCACATCTTTAGGGTTAGTGTTCAATTTGAATATGAAAAAAAGTCATATATATTATAAAAATAAAAATAAAAATAAAAAACAAAAAAACAAAAAACAAAAAACCAAATAAAAATAGGGTAACGACATTTAGAAGCATGTATTCCACACCAAAACACCAATAACATCCCCTGACTCCTTGCTAAATTCCATTTGACATTTGGCATGCTTTGCTTGTTATCTGATCATTAATTTTAACTTATTAAACATAAAAGACAGAGCATTATCAATCATTCTCTTGGTTCAATTTTCTTACAATTCACAAGAAATATTTATGTTCACTCACACTTACAATCACAGACATTATGGTGTAATAATAATGTTATCCATTCATATATTTTTGTGTATTAAATTGATACGTATATATACAGCCAACCTGAACAAATATTTTAAAAATCTGGGTTTTTTTTAATCGAACTATCACCATCTTTTTATCATTCTTTTCCACGGCCAAATCGAGAACAAAATATTGCTGACTTCTTCTTCCTGGAAAAAGAATAATCAGGGAAGAATTAATAATCTATTCATATAAAACAAGTTTGCTAACTTTAAAGATCAGAATATTACAAAAACATATAAAAAGAATAAAAAAACATTTTTGTGTTAGTGAGTGTCATTATCACTAAATAAACAAATTAGTTGGATAAAATAATTTGATTTCAGCCCAATTTGAAATTGAAAAAGTAGGAACGAGGTCATAGCCTGGCTTTTGTCGTGGCTTGGGCGACCTGCACAAAAGCCATACTCAATATTAATTTTATTTGGTGTTTAATATGTTTAAGGCATTCACAGAATGTGCCCTAAAAAGTAGCTTAAATTTTTGAAATTTGGTTGTATCTTTGGAGACTCTTTCTATGTTGCTGCTTCTTGCGGGAGGATGCTTCTTCCTTGCTTTAAGCAAAAAAAATTCAGGTAGCTGTAAGCTTTGGCATTGCAACTTTCTATGCCACCAACCTGGCCTTGGGATTGTTATTATTGACCATTCTTGAGCTGACATGGGCCGTCCATATAGGGTAATTTGCAACTTGTATTCAGATCACACATTTAATGTCATGCTGATTCTTTAAATAATGTGTAATTAGAATTAGCATAAAGAACATATATAAATTCAGACTATATATATTTTCTAACTTGGTAGGTGAGAAAGGAAAAAAGCAGACACTTGTATAATATCGAAGTTGCAGACCTTTGACATTACGCAATGAGAACTTAGTGCCCGGTTTGAAGTTCATTATTATTCAGTTCATCTGCTTTTCCCTTATAATCATGCATTGATGTCATTGCTTACACATTAATACATTTCAGAGAAATTTCTATTAATAACAACTTTATGAATTAGAGATAACTTTATTGTCATGCATCAATGCCAAGGCTGAAATTCATTTGAAGCTACCGTTATAATATTTTCACCTTTTCATATGCATGGACTAAATTTTGGATATTGTAATTCAATGTTCAGAAAATCATATTCGATCAGAATTTTTTTTTTTCTTTGAAATATTGAGATCGGAATTTTTAGATGGTTGATTTCAGAACCAATTTCAATTCTGTACGTTCCTCAATACATTTAGAATTTGTAACTGAATATATATATATGGATGTCTTAAAATTTTTATCTCAGAACCATAAATTACAAACACTCATTTTCAATAAATCCTATAACATTATAGGATCCGTTGAAAATACGTGATTATAATTAGTGACCTTACTAAAGAAGGACCTTAGTGTTATCACTTATTTTTTATGTTAAAAAATGAGTTTTAGTGTTATTGTTTTTCATTTTAAGTGGTTTTTCAGATTGTTTATACATACATACATATATATATATAACCAACAAAACTGCATGGAGAGTTATATGTGCTTATGGTTACAGCTGTGTTTTCCCATGGACTTGCTTATAAAAGAAAATACTGTATTCGTACATATTTTATTGCCATCTCCTTTCAGTGAATTTGTACCTTTGCTGTTTGTTTAGAATGTTTAGATCATTTTTAATCAATTCTTTTCAGTAATTTGTAACTGTCTACAACACTTAAAAAGCCATTCTCCCAAGATACTCTCAAAAATAAGTGTGAACATAATCTATCGCCGGTAATTTGGATTAAATACACAGGTACTATTCTTTTTCTACAATATGCATATTTATACTTTGAACACATGAATTCCAAATTAGTTCACACATGCATTTACTTGTAAAGCTACACTATAAAATAGCTAAATTTATTTATGAATGGAAGCTTTTTCTACTACAATTCGGTATTCCATCAGATTTTTAATTTAATTATCGTATGGACTGTGACTAAATTAAATATGTCATCTTAAATACAATTAAATAAAAAGCAAATATAAAAGATAGTATTAAAATTAGGGATAATCCTAAAAAATCAACTGTAGTTTGCAAAATTATCTATTTTAACATCTATGATTTCATTTTTATTCAAAATCTCTTATAACCTTAATAAATTAACATAAAATGTCTATTTTACCACCCATGACTTCATCATCAATCTGTAACTGTTAGAGATATTATCATCTTTTCATACGCCTTCAGGGGTATTTTAGGTGTATTTATTAACATCGGAAAGAATTTTGGACAAAAATAAAACCATAACTAGTAAAATAGACATTTTTGCAAACTATCATAGATTTTTTTGGATTATCCCTTAAAATTAATGTAAATTTTTGAACTGGTACCAAAATTTTAGAATGAATTTTTTGCATTGGTATTCATGATCAAAGATAATGCTTATAATAGTTCATAAATTAAAAATGTGAATTATAGTTACTTCTACCCCTTTGTTCATTAGGTTCTTTGTTTGTGAACAACAGTTGTGAAAGATGATTATGCTAAAAAATTTATTTTTAAAATTTAATAATAATTCGAAAATTCACACAGATTTATATTATAAAAGAAACCCTTAATTAAACAAATAATAAAATAATAAAATAAATATATAGATGAAAAACATGTCAACTTATGAGCATAATTGAGACTGTTGGTTAGTGGAAAAATTATTTTAATTTTTAAGTTAAATGATTGATCCGAGAGTTGGTATTTCAGACTTCAAAAAGCTTCTACTTCTACATTTGCTGACAAAATCAAAATACTGTTTCAAATTGTGCTAACCAATATTCTGGTTTTAAATGGGACTAAACTACCATTTTGGCCTACTGAACACACATATCACAATGAAAGTCAAGACGAAAATAATATTTTGTTAAATTTTCTAGCAACTATATGTGAGATCTATATTCATTTCATTGATAGGCTTTGACCTTATAGTAAGCAAGAGCCTAATTATGAAAAAGATCTAAATTTTTAGTCGATGAATCTAGATTCTTGTATATAAGACTCTTATTTTTCTTTGTTGTATATTAAGGCGCCTAAAAAACATGCAAATTGACCATAAATTCATAGTAGCTTCTAGAAATTACAGACTACATAAAAATCAATTTATTAGGAAAATATCCAATTAATTTGATATATTTATTTATTTATTTTTTAAATTTTCACCTCCTGAAGACCGAATAAGCTTTATATATATAATGTACATGAGATATTTTATGGAATTTTAAAGTCCTTGTTTTGATCAGTTAAATATTATATACATACACGATCCTGAAAGAGAACTTTCAAGCGGTTTGATATTGATTATTAATCGTATAAACCTTGTCCAAATTGAAGCTTGTGTTGGATACAGCTTGCCATGCAAAGGCATCTTCAGGAAGCACACTTGTTAAAGTGATGGCCAGCATATGAAAGGAATTTCTTCGACATCACGTTTTAGATGTCACCAACGCGACTCGTGTGATCAATGTATAGTGATGAAACCTAAATCATCAACTGTCATATGTGTGATTGATGAAATCAGGACATTACGGGTCATGTGATAATGTACTAATGTGTTGAATGAGTAAAATTAAAGATGTCATTGCTTTGCTCATGAACAGGTAATATTTCAAAACCAAACAGATTTTTATTCCTTTCGGCATGATGAGAATTGAGAAGGATGGAGTAACATATTTGCGCACGCTATTATACAAATTGAGAAGGATGGAACATATGTGTATACCCTATTATACAAAAGAAAAAAAAATCATTTATATTCCTTAAGTTTGATCTAGTTAATTACATAAAACTTTAAAATTATCACATTGTTTCCTCAAAATACATAATCTATTGAAAAAAAAAAAAGTTTATTATTTTACTAATTTAGATAAAATTATCCGATAAAAATTTATATTTTATGTCTAAACCCTTCAATTAAATGATGTAGGTTACTGAAATTTTACTTTAGTCACATATGTTGTCTTATTAAGCTCTATATCAATTGTACATGTGGGTTTGAAAACACTTGATTGTGCTTTGTGCCGTGGCAATATGACTATAATAATATTAATTAGGTGTGAAATTTTAAACCATCCAATGTTTGATCAAAATTTAAAAAATAACCGACATAGTTACATATAATATTAAACCCAATGCGTTGAATTAGCTAAAAACTGAGGTAGGAATTTTACCAATTCTATATCAATAAATGCTTATTTTTCGATTTTGGTTTAACCTTTAAAAAATATGGAAAAGCTCGTAGGGAGATTGGATCAACTTGGCAGGCTTCCCGCTTTTTCCCACTATCCAACATAATCTACATTTACAGACTGATTAGCTGAAATGACGGATTGTATCTTTCCATTACTAAGTCAGCTTTGGCCAGATCCGGCTCAAACAAGTTGTCATCAATCTGTGTCAAACATGCACAATAATTGTCCACTAGCTGATGAAAATTGCCTAGTTTATTTTAAGAGGCCGTATGAGGACAATAATAGTTCTAGACCTCTTGTCTTCTTTTACTTTCAAATCCTTTTATCTCTAATATAGTTAAACATTTCCTTGAAAAATGAGTAGGGATTGACTTAGCAAAAACTTGTTCCTGAAATCTGCTAAGGCTAGCTAGGAAGGGCTTGGACATTTACATAGTGCTTTATCCCCCTTTTGACTTACAAGCATAGGCAGATGATACATCCTGCAAATAATTGATATGCTTTTGCTTCAGTTGACATGCTTTTGTTCCTTTACCTGGTCTACAGTTCCTTCCATATTGGCTTGTTCATTAAAGTAGGTGCCATCCTTTGTGTATTATATGCTTATAGTGTCTGAAAAATTGCTCTCCATTTCTTTGTTTAAAGCTTTCTTAAATACCTTAGAGCATTGACATTGGAACAGAGCCCACTAGATATATCTAGTCCTAATAAAATGGATATATCAACTGTAAAATATGATATATATTTGTCTAAATTCTAACACTCAGCAGAGTAGTTAGGATATTAATTCTTACATGCATGTTGAATTTATTTAACTGCTAGGGGGAAGAGAATATAAAAGTGCATCAAGTCTACAAGCACTATAAATGACTGGCTATTCACAGTTGTAGGATATTGTCCATGCTTCAATTCCAAGCAAATATCCTTGTTGTATGGTGAGAACTAGGTTCGATCAACTTTAAATTAGTTGTTGCCTCAAGAAAACTAGGAAAATGCAACCAATTGATAAAATGCATAGCAGAAAGTATGGAGAAGACCAAGCCATGCATTCTCCTTCAATTTTATTCATTCAATATCATAAGTTTTCGAAATATATATTAATAATCCAAATGTGGTTATTATATTTCTTTTTTAAAAAAAAATTGTGGTTATTATGATCCCATGAAGGGTTTGTGACCGGTTCCTGCTTTTTTGGCTCAGAGTGATCAAGTATTCAAGTTACAATATATTTTTTAATTCCCTCAATAGTGATGACATTGACATGAAAGTTCAGGGGTTTACACATGATCTTCTAAAGAAAGCCAATTCAGGATACATTAATGAACTAAAGCAATCTTGAAGTTTCATGAATAAAATGTAAAATTGATGTTAGCAAAAAATTTCCGTATTTTAAAAGAGAAAAGTAAGACAAGAAAAAACTGCTTAACCTAAGAAAGCTCGTTTTTTCCCCTGATCCAATATATTTTAACTCTAAAATATTAGTTTCCTTGATCTACTAAACTTAAAAATGAAAATTAGAACCATGCAAAAAATTAGAAGGCAAGAAATATCTACTTGGTAAATGTCGATATCGGTTTTATTAGTTTTGACTTTAGGGGTGAGCACTCTTTTCTTCTAACCGGATTTTTTCCATTAAGTTTTTCCGATTAGGTTTTTAATGAGATCTACTATAAAGATTGTTTTGCAAAGTTTTAGTTTCAGCTGAATTTTCTGCTGTTTTTCTCTCTCCATGGCCGGTTTTTAATCTTCATAAGATGGTTCTCATTTTTGTATTGACTTTCTATCTTTTCTCTTTTGGTACTCTTTTCTCTTTTTTAATAATAAGTTAGTTTTGATCAATAACTTTATACAAAAAATTTTAAAAAAAAAAACCAAGAAATATCTATTATATATTTATATATGAGTGGTTTTCATTATGGAATTTCCCTCTTTTTTTTGTTTTTTTGTTTCGTGCGGTAGAGTAAGACTTTCCCCAAAATGCAAGATATATGTATGTATGTATATATTATCTTTCTTTAGTAAGAATGTTTAGAAATTTTTATTTCAGAATAATTAATTACAATCACTCATTCTAATAGATCCCACATTCCCACCAAAGTGATAACACCAGTTGAAAATAAGTAGTTATAATTAGTGATATTTAAATAAAATTTTCAGGATATCCTTACTAAAGAAAGACTATATACATATATATATATCCTTTTTTAGTAAGAATTTCAAGAAATTTTTATTTCAAAATTATTAATTATAACCACTCATTATATAATAATAATAATAATAATAATAAGAGCATCTTGATATACACATTGAGAAATGTACATTAGCTCATTTCAAAATATTAACATTTATCTTATATTTATGTACAAAACTGTTTGATTAATTTGTTCAAACAATAAATTCCTTCATTAATTATTAATCCTAATTAGTCTGCAATCAACCCGCTGTTAGTTCGAGGGGATTAGGACCTCTTATCTTGCATGTAACAACATTTGAATTTCTTTGGTTTTAATTTGTCTAACCAAATGCTGAATTTGATTGATATATATGATTAGGATAATAGTCATGATCAAAATTGAAAAAGTGCTTTCCATGTTTTGCAAAAAGCTCTACTAATTTTTCTTATTCTGATTGGAACTACATGAAATAGAGCTAATAAAACGTGCTTTCACAATTCTTGTTGCGATTACAGACATGAAGATAACAATAAACAAATACAGCCACTTTTTTGATGCTCTAGTAGCTAGAGCCGAGTAAGTTATGGCCAAAACGTCAAAGCACCTTTACAACTTTACTATTCCCTCACTGTAATCTTAGAGAAAGGAAAAAGGTGCTTTTTACATTGTAATTAAATATCAATCATAATAGAGTTCTTCAAACATACACAAGCGATCAAGGAGATCGTGTCAGATAACAAAAGTATTGAAACATGACTGCATGCCCTCAAAGCCCAGATTCACTGAAAGACTGTCATATCCAATGTCCTAAGATTCCCATTTCAGCATAACAAACATATAGAAATGATTCAATCCAACTACTTTTTTTAAACATCAATCAACTGTAAGAAAGAAATGGTCATGAAAACGAAACGGTAAAGTACATAACAAATCTCTTAGTAAAATATGCATTAGAGTTATTTGAATTTCCGCCCCTAAATGTCCTAAGACTGATTGATCATACAAATTTACAGCCCCCCACCTAGGTAGCACTGCACTGTTATCGGTGGCCGAAATAGCTTGGCTGTTCAAATGTAGAATCTTGTGGGATGCTTTGTTGACAAATTTCATAATCAGAGACCACTGTCGGATGATAAACCAAAGAGCTTATGTCTTCCCAACTGGTGCTTTCTGCTGAACTAGTCCCAGTGCTACCATTGACCATCTCCATTCCATACAAACTCTCCAGTCCATTAATGTCTAACCGTTGATGGTTGTTGTAGATCAAGTCACTCTGCTCCACCTGGAAGTTATTGTCGATCCCTTGAAACATATTCTGACCAGCTCCGATAATGTTGTACTGTGTGTCTGGTAATCGAGAAGCGGTGCTGTTCATGGAATTCATGGACGTTGATGAAGCAAGCATGCTGATGCTATTCTCATATAGTTGATCCTGAGAGAAAGGAACACCAAAAGGATAATATTGAACATTTGGGGTGGTGGTGGTGCTGGTTGTGTTTGACTGTTGGTCATGATAGTCGGCAACTGTTCTTCCTCCCAGCTTGATCAGCAGATTCTTGAGGGATTCTTGGTCCTTGAAATTAGGGTCTAACTGTTGCTGATTAACAAAAGGCATGATCACAGGTAAGTCTGGCCAATATGGGGTGGTTTGGTTCATCAGCCCAGGAACCATTAAACTCTCACTTTGGGTCTTCATCTCTGGCTTGATACAGCCACTAGCTGATCGCTTGGCAGCTGCTTGTTCTTTGCGCTGCTTGCCTAGGAGCTTCTTCTTCAGTCTTGTATTCCAGTAGTTTTTTATATCATTATCCGTTCTCCCTGGCAATTGAGCGGCAATTATAGACCACCTATGCAGGCGAATATATATCTTTGTTTAAGTCACATAGGCCATTACTAAATTATAAAAATTTACATGAATTTGTAGTAAAGAAACAAAAGAGAAGCGCAATTACCTGCTCCCTATACTTATATAGAGGCTACAAATGATATTATCCTCTTCTTCAGAGAACCCTCCATGCTTTATGTTTGGCCGGAGATAATTTAACCATCTAAGCCGACAGCTCTTGCCACATCTCTTGAGGCCTGAAAAATGCAATAATATTTAGCATATATATGACTACAACTAGTATGAGTATAGCAAGATCAATTCGTCTTAGATGTATAGGCTATTCAAATTATAATTACCTATCTTCTGAGGCAAGGCTATCCAGTTGCCGCCGGTGCCGTGCTGCTCGATGTAAGCTTTGAGCGTGGCATCTTCCTCGGGTGACCAGGGGCCTTTCTTCACGTTGGCTTTGTCGCAGCAAGGAGCTCTACCCATGTTTTGTCTGTGACAACTAGATGTTGTATATTAAAGTCGGTTTCTCTTTTCTTCTACCCCTTTCTGGTTAATAATGATGATGATAATGTTAATATATATATATATATATAACTAAATATAACTAGGAAAGGGAAGGAGGGAGGGAGAGAGAGAGTATAATGGCTGGAGAAGGAGAGACAAAGGAAGACACAGGATTTCAAAAAGTGGAATGAGAAAAAGAAGCAACTTTATCTATAGAATAATGGGGAAAATTTAATGCCAGAAGAGGAGACCAAGTTTTTTCCAATTGTCCTTCTTAGTTTAGAATCTTTTATCATCTATTTGCTACTCCACCGTCTCCCTTGACTTCCTTTCTCCTCTAATAAAGAATTATTATGATGAAATGATGACCAATCGTTATCGTTCTTTCGATGGACTCATTTAGAGGTCACCAGGAGAAGATTTGAACGTTAGATATATCATGTACAAGTCTTTAATTACCAACTGAAGTAGTTAACACCCACATCAATGGCATCATGATCATCTCACATAGGTATTTTAATGGACCTCAAGGTGGACATATAACTGGAAAAAGTTGCAAATTTTTTAAACCAAGTCATGCAGTGACTTAGGGATGAAAACTAATCAGAATTAATTAAGCTGGTCTGTCTTTTTAATCTGTTATTGTCAAAATTTATTAGTGAAATAAGAGGGTCATTTTATTTAGTACTTAAATGTCTTATGATATCGATGTCGGAGATTTGATCACCCATGAAATGAAAGTTACTTAACATTAATAAATTTTTCTTGTCTTGTTCCGTCAAGTTGCCCCAGAAAACGCCTCTTTTTTTTTTCATTTTTTTTTTCATATATAAACTATTCAATTGGTTCCTTGTAACTCACACATAGGATTCTAAACTAATCTTTTTCAAAACTTAATTTTATAGGGAAAATGTGAATAACATATACTATTGTTAGTTACATCAAAATTTTTCCACCGCTCAATGTAATTTAATGGCAAAAGCAATAATTCAGTTTAATAGTATTCAAAATTAGAGTTGCTCTTACTACAAATGGCTCCAACAAAATTATATCAAAATTTTGATCCTTTTTATAATTTGTGTTGGAAGGTATAATCATGCTTGTAATTATCCCTGTGTGTGGGTAAATCTAGCATCTTCTAGCCTACAGCATATATTTATGTATTTATTGTTTTGTTTTATGATTTATATAATAGAATTATTATATTGATCAATAACTAATTAACAGATCTTGGAAAATTGGACTGCGCTTTTATTTAGTGTATAACAGTTTCTTATTGTCGTCGATGCTTATTTTATTTCTTTCATCGTTTTGAAAGCAATTTTATATTTTTCAAGTTTAGAGTGTAACAACAAAATATAGTCTCCTGATCTGATTTTCCTAATCTGATATAGTCTAGTTAGAAATTATAAGACCATTTCTTCCTTGTGAAAGCTCATAAAAGGGAAATTTCTTGTTCACACGTAGTGTGAAGGTCAACTATTAGTACACTAAAAACATCCATATTTACTATTTTATTTTTGGAAAAAAACAAATCGTTGTTTGATTTATTATTGTGTAATGAAGCTTAAACATGTTTTTTATGGTGGTTGTCTTTTGGGAAAGCCGATAACAAATGCTCCTCATAATTAAAAGTTTATTGAGACTTACTGAAATCAATGACTAATTGACTGGTTCAAATATTAGTTTTTATAATTAAAAGATAATTACTTCTCAAAATTAAGGAATAAATTATTCATATAAAACTAGTCAATTGTACTTGATAAGACTTGACCACTACTAAAACCACTATTGTTAAGAGATAATGTGCATGGTTTTTGGGGTTGTTACCAAATACTAATTAGTGGATTTTTTTTTTTTTTTTTTTGGTTCTGGTAGTAAACAACTGAGGACATATTTTACTAGTACTAAAGAACTGAACTAATATTTTCTAACATCTTTTTACTATTTAATTTTTTTAATGACAAAACTACCATTGTTTTAAAATTTTAGAAAATCTGCATAAATTTTAAATTTCGGCACTAGAAATGAAGCACAGATCACCTCTTGACCCATAAGGCACAGGTCGCGCTTTGACTAATGCCCTGACCCGCCTATAAAGCACGGGTCGCACCAAAACTGCACGGTTAGCACCAAAAAGGGCGCAATCATGTCGTATAGTGTGCAGGTAAAATAAATCGCATCGTAAAAGGATGCGATTCAAATAACGTCCTAATGGTTCGGGGGTTTCCAATTGGGATCAACTGTGTTCAATGACATCAACCATCCATTTTATCCATTATCTCATAACATCATCAACAAACATCCCTCAACAACATCCAAAAGACATCAGTTGTCTTCAACATCATCAATCATTTATTCTCCCACAACATCAACAATAAAATTCAAAAAAAAAAATTAAAGAAAAAAATGAAAACAAGGGCCATCTATCGAACCCAAACCTAAAACCATCTCATTCTGGGTTCGATTCGAACCCAGAATATCGGGCAAAAAAAAAAAAAAAAAGAGATAAAGGTGTGTTGGTCGTAGGTGATGGAGAAGGAGGCTTTGTTGTTGCCGGTCAACGACTATGGAGGAGGAAATGGCAAGGAAACAATGACAGAGATGAAGGAGGGTGCGAGATAGAGAACTGATATAGAGAGAGGGAGAGAGAGAGAGAGATGTGATAGAAAAGGGGAAAGAGAAAAAACCCTAAGTTATAAGTTTTTTTTTTAAGGGTAACAAGGTCTTTTTCATTTAAAGAGATGCTAGAAAAATTCGTTTCAATTCTTTTGTGCTGGTTAAACATAACATCAGTTCTTTAGTGCTATTTGCCATCATTTACTTTTAGTAGTTATGTATACCTTGTATCACTTTCACATATAAGAATCTTTTGCTACATTTGTTAGCTCTCTCTTCTTGCTACATCAATTCAAGGTTTTTTTTTTTATTTTTTTATTTTTATAATACTATTTGTGATGTTAGTGACTCAAACAAAAGATATTGCGAGGCTGAATAGCTGCTTTACTCTATCAATAACATTAGACAATAAGTTCTTAAATGTTGGAAAATTTGATTTGATACAAGATTTATAAGAGAGAATTTTAGCTAGTTAGTTATAATACTTTAATAATTTGAAAATGAAAATTCAAAAAATAGTTCTTAAAGAAAAAAATAAATAAAAGGAAAATGGTGGTATATGGGAAGGTTGGTAGGGGTTTGATTCTCACCGAGTGTAATTTACAAACTTAAAAATTAAATTGAAAAAGAGTAATGAAAGAGGAGGTGATAAGAATTCGGTTCTCATCAAGCACAATTTACAAGGTTGTGTAAGTCATTTTTTCTCTTTATTATAAGAATAGTTACTTCTAATTATAAAAATAAATTTTTAGACGGTTTAAATCATGATTAATTTTAGTATATCTTGATAGATCTCAAACCTATTAACAACAACTTAAGGGGAAAAAAAAGAGTTGATAGGACTTTCCTTGAAAAGCCATTTAATTATACGCTACAATATAAAAGCGTAATCTAATAAAAATTGATTGACTTACCCGCTAAACGCTGGTGCGGACAGATTCAGATTTTATGTAACCTGGCCATATATATTATTAGGATCTAAAAACTACATTGCAATTTCTCTTTTTATAAAATAGAAATATAAATTAATCTAGAAGGCAATATATTGTCAAGTAGTAGTATCATATGTAAAATATTGTAGAGGCGATTCTGTTATGGTTGGTGACCAAGATGGCCAAACATAAAGAAAACCACAATAACACTCCATTACAAGAACCAATAGAATCGATTTACTACGAATATTTTAACATAATTGTGAGGAAAGGTTTCAAATAACATCAACATTAATAGATTTGCTTTACGAATTATTTAATCATTAAATTGACCCATGACCCATATCTCCATTTAGGATTTATACATATATAATTAAAAGACAGGATAGAGATACACAGTTCGGGAACATGGATGGCAGCCCATCATCATGTCACTTGCGTTTGGGGATGCAAAAAAAAAAAAAAAAAAAAACCGAAACTCATGGAGATTTGCCCCACCCCAAATGGAGTGGGGTTAAATTAAAATAAACGAATTTTAGACGGGTTTACGATGAACTCCTCCCCATCTCGACTCTGTTTATTATTTATTTGTGTCTTAAATAAAATATAAAATATAAAATATTAATTATTAAAACTTAATATATTTTATATTTTTCTAAGTAAAATATATTTTAATTACTAAGTATGAATAAATATTTAATAATTAATAATTAATGTATAAACTATAAATTTATCAATTACTAATATATGTGACAAATATAATGTAAAATAATAAAGTTTAGGTCTAAGTTTAACTTTTAAATAACTGCTTCCTTTGTAAAAATTGACCATTAAATATACAAAAATTTTGTAGTATTTGTATAGAGAAAATAAAATTGATGATGGAAGTGATCTAGGAATGGGAGCAGGGCGGAGGCAAGTGCACCTCCCCCCACCCCGTGCAATCCCCGTCTCAATCTTAGTCTTCCATTAGAGGGTTTGGGGCCGCACAAATAATGTTTTTGGGATCAGGTTTGGAATGCATCCCGGACCAACCCCATTGACATCCCTACTTGCCTCACAAAAGGGACCTTATTGCCTGTCTGTTGTGTCTTTGAATTTTGTAGCTTCATCTGTTTATTTTCTTAATATTTTCACATATGTTCACAACAGAGATATGCATTCTCTCTCTATGAAGGGTGACTTGACGCGAGACAAGAGGTTACAAAGTCAAACGATAGGCATTTTTTAATGGTGGTTGAATTTTCACTCCGTTTCGATTTGCTGGTTGATTTTCATAGTATTTTGTTGCATTCTCATGTGCTGGACTGGGAAGATTTCAAAGGGTCTGTGAAATAAAGGCAAGTACGACTTATTCAACACCCAATAAGGATATGGTCTTCTTGGTAGGCCCACTCACTCTCTAGAAAAACTTGGATGCATTGACGCATTTGTTTTTGCTCCTCTCGTAATATGTTATCGGCAATAAATACGATACATCATTCAATCATATTTATTATTTAAATGCACTTCAACATCACCTCTTAATATATATAGTTGTGCACTCATCTATTTATCAAAATAATAAAAATTTAATTCCATCAAACGTATTTTATAAATACATATAAACAATTTTTTCATTTTATTATAATAAATCTTTAAACTATTTGATATTAATTGAAAAAAAAAAATTGTTATTTACTTCATATAACCATCTCACAAGCTGAGCTGGAATATATATATATATATGTGTGTGTATAGAGGAGTATTATTCAAAGGTTCCACGTAAATTTTCTCCACTCTATGGGGCCTTTGTATGTGTAATCTTGGACCTACATAGTTTGAAATAGTCTTCCATAGCGATAGAGCACACTATCCTTTCTTTTCAAGTCACTTTCGTGACGATTCGTTCTCGAGGTTTTTATCTAAAGATTACCTATACCATGCATAATGAAATCTTAAAGTAATATTTATGTGGAAGTTTTTTAAAATAAATTTTCTCCCAATTCAACTGATTTGAAGGTTGTAAAGTTAAACCGTCATATAAAAATTTAAAAAAAGAAAAAAGACAAATTTCCAAAAGGAAGTGCTCAATTATCAATGATAAGTTGGCAACTGAAGAATTCCATTATAACATTGATACATAATATAGTTGTCATCCCAATGTGTAGAGGGAGAATTCTTAAATAAAATAAAATAAAATTGAGGTTTAATTAGAAAAAATAAAAAAGTTTTGAGATAAAATATCCTACTACTATTCCATTAGCCAAAACGCCCTTGTTCTGGAGCAAAAAACCCCTACTGCTAAGGAGTTTTCACCTAATTTTAAAATTACATTTATTTTCAATTTTAGGGCAAATTGCACAAACAACTTAGGTTTGGTGAAATTACACAAAAATAATGATGTTTGTGTAACTCGTACTCTCACTACTTGAAATTTTAGAAACTCAGTACACATCTCCTCTGTTATTAGTCAACCATTAGTCAACCTCCGTTAAGTCAAAAGTATCAAGAGTAAAATGGTCAATACATAGCTTATAAATATTTTAATTTAAATATATATTTTAATTTAACTAAAAAACAAAAAAAATACACATTTTAAAAAAATTTAAAAAAGGGTCTCCATCCCGATCTCCCATCAAGACCTAATTGACCTAATTCTAGTCTTCGACGAGGGAGACCAGAAAATTGGTCTCCATTGCTAGAGACTAGATATCCACCATCGTCTCCAACAATAGAGATGGTCTCCATTGCTTGAGACGATCTCTAGAGACCAAAGTCTCTAACAATGGAGATGAAACGTCTCCATTGATGGAGACGTTGGTCTCCAGCAATGGAGACCCATTGGTTTCCATTGTTGGAGACCGTCCGGCGATGGAGACTAGTTTCCATCATTGTAATTTTTTTTAAATTTTTTGATTTTTAATTAAATTAGAAAAATATAATATATTAATTTTAAATTTATAAAAAAATATTGACTTTATATTTGACTTTAAGGGTATTTTGGTCTTGTTCTATCTTTGACCATCGAGAGTGAGAATTTAAACAGTGGTTGACTAATAACATAGAAGGTTTGTACTGAATTTTTGAAACCTTAGGGAAGATTAATGCGAATTACTCAAACATCGTCATTTTTATGTAATTTCGTCAAACCTCAGGTGGGTTTGTGCAATATGCCCTTAATTTTAATCCAACCCTAAAGACTTTCTTTTTCGAATTTTGATTGAATATTGATACATAATATTGTTGTGTAAATGTATACGGTATACTATTATATTAAAATAATAATATCCCAATTCATTGTTCTATAATTAATTATCTGAAGAGTGAGTTTTTTTTTTTTTGGTTTTTTTATTGATGTTTATATAAGCTAATTTTATTTTATTTTATCAAAATGGCATAATTAATATTCTATCATGCAACGTTAATTGAAAACAATGCCTAAAAAAGTAGTTAAATAAATTTTAAAAATACTTTTTTTATTGGTTTAAAATTTAAATTAATATACTACAAAGATAAACATGAAATTTTAAATTAATTCATTTAAAAAATAAATCACGCGAATATATGGCACGCCATACAGCGTTAACTTGGTCAAATTGAATTAAATTGAAGGGTTTGGACTATGGCTAACTTACTGCTCAAACCTAGAATTGAATTGTAGTAACTCTAACTAATATCTTAAATTTAAAAGCATGCAATTACTAGCTTACTTAAATAGATTAAACTGTGTACAAGTTAACTCAATTAAGCCTCTAACATAAAGAAGAAATAAACATATTTCAATCTAATGGCTTTATTCATTGAACTAAATCTAAATTAACAAGAAAAACCAAAAGAAACAGCATTTTTACTGAATGGTCATGGGAAAATCTGTGAATTTTTCAAAGTTTTTGGCACATGCTTATAGTCAAATATTGCATCAGACTAATATGACTAGTCACTATTTGGTATTGACCTCATGTTGATGACCAAAGAAATGAAGCATACCCAAGATTGGCTGCTTCCAATCTTTCTAAAAGGAAATTACTAGAAACTTTTATCTACTGTTTAATTTCTTTGTTCTCCACTACAATTCAGTCAGCCGCCCTGATATTTTTTCTATTTTTTAAATATTGCCCTTGCTGTATGTTTGAGTTTAAAACTACTAGAAAAGAGAAAAGGAAACATGTAAAAGTCAAAAAAATAGAGATAAGACAAAAACGCAGGTAATCCCAAGATCAGTCTATACAGTATACATCTGAAGTTTCGGTGGTGACGGCTGTCACACAATAAAGACTAATTTCATGGTCGTGGGTGTCTTTATTAGACCGTTCCCACAAGTTTACACTTCAATGCAAGCACCATCTTTTGGAAAAAAAATCTAGGATAAAATACGATAAATGTCACTTTCTCCTTTGATTAGTTACCCCCTTCACTACTGCATTTGAATTTCTGATGATTTGATACATATAAGTATGAAAGGTATAGATAACTGTAAAGAGATATGATAGAAAGAGTTGCTATTTTTCATTTTCTGATGTACTTTCAAGTTCAAACAACGAACATAAATCATTATAAGCCCCAATATGTATATGTTTATTAGTACGAGAAATGCTTAATTCCTACAAGGCTACAACCATAGCAGAGACGGTCAAGCTTGTTTTCTGAAACGTTTCCTTTCAACTACTAGTTCAATTATTGTATTTCTACTATGTTCTTTTCATTTTATTATAATAATGTCATAATTTATATATATGAGGAAAGCTATTTAATTTGTAAGGACACTTTTAGGATTAGAGTTTTAATATAAATAATTGCTGAAAATTTAATAGAATTTTTCAATCGTATGATAGTAGATGTATGTACACTATCGAACCATTATAATTTTCTGTGTTGTATTCTTTTTTCTTTGTACTTTATTATTTGCATCTCTATTGCACAACAAAAATTATAATGTAACCATGTCATTGCTGTCAATATAAAAAAGAAAGAGTGTGAAACACACATACAATCATAGGCAGGCTGTGGTTAAAAATGGTTAATTACAGAAGCACCCTAACATATTACATAACTATATATATGATGCCAATTTATCAATTATTACAAGTAAATGCAGTTTACTAAGATTGACCGACAATGAATTAACAGAATAATTAAAATTTAAAGGGTAAAATGGTCTTTTAAATATTTAAAAAATTAAATTAATAAGAAATAATATATATTTAATCACAAATCTGTCACATCATATTTTAAATTTAAAAATATTTTAAATAATTAATATTATTCATATTTAATTAAAAAATTGAAAAAAAAAAAAAAAAAAAAAGATTGTGGCTTTGTTTCCAGTGAAGATTCGATGAAGAGACTCATAGTTGGATCTTCACTAGCAAATCTTCTTATAGTGACAATATTGGAAGGAGAGCCAAGTCTCCTCCCACGTAGAGATCTTAATCCTCTCTCAAAAGGAGGAGAGCCAGTCTCCTCCATGTTTAGGAAGAGATCCGTAGAAGTTTCACCCTAAACATGGAGAAGATCATCAATCTCTTCCCCATCTAAGGGGAGATCAAATCTCCTCATTGCAAAAGGAGATCTACGCGTCTCTTCTACGTAGAAAGATAACACCAAGTTTTCTTTTAGTGGTAGTGAAAAATGACAATCCGCCACTGTAGATGACCAGCTAGTGAAAATCCGACAAGTCTTCTCGTTTGCTAACTTTGTTTTCTTTTTCTTTATTTTTTAAATTTAATTAATAATAATATTTATTATTTAAATCATTTTTCAAACTATTTCGACCACCACAAACTTCGTAACTAAAAGTAAGAACTTGGTGGAAATGACTCCACCGACGATGGAGTATGTGCAATCTCCATTAATCAACCATGGAGATCACACATGTTCTCTAGGTCTATCTCCAAAAGAAATCAAATCCATTTCTTCTGGACCAAAAGAGATTATATCATTATTTTTTTGTTAAGGTTTTTATCTTTTGAGTTTATTTTTTGTTTTTATCAATTTTTTCATTGTAAATTAAGTTTGAATTGGAGAGGTGATATGGCTATCTATGATTGGTAAAGGGTTGATTTGTTTCAATTTATTTGATTTCACTCATGAAATGTCTATTTTGCTCTTGACACCGTTAACTTACCATTAATCAACTATTTGGTCAATGAAATTCAAGAGAAGTTTATGCAATTAAAAGATCATTCGTACATAGCTCCAATTTCACATCAAATCAAGGGTATTAGTATAATTTTCCTTATAAACAACAAAAACAAATAAGCATTGAAAATCACATAAGAAAAAAAAAATTAATATATATATATAGTCACAATCCAAGAAAAGGCGTGGAAATCAAAGAGACCAACTTTGCAATTTACAATCCAACAAATTTGGGTTTGATTTTACTCAAGTTGCTCCCACATGCTCTAGATCAAGCCTAGATTCAAGGATGAAGTTTCTTCAAGGGAGTGATGGACTACAAGAGATTCCACAAAAGAGGAGAGGAAAAGAGGTTCATGGTATTGAACAAAGCCATCCATTCGAAGACAATGGTTGACAGGTAAAGAAGAGAGAGTATTGGTTCAAAACGAGAGTGGTGGTTGTGTTTCTAGTGGTGGGATAAGGCAGTGGTGCCAATGATAATGAAGATTGTATGATCATATGATCATAGTATATACATGATTATCAAATTTAATATTTATAAATCAATGAGGCAAGTATTATCCCTTCAAGGAATGCCCCCGTCAGTTGGAATAATCAAGTGAAGGAGGATAAAGTTTTTAATCAAATTAAGTAATCCAATCAGTTAATTTTACCAAACACCAAACATACTAAATTAGTATTATCTAAACCACTTATCCAATACCTTACAATGCAACATATTGATATTTTTAATAATAGAGAAAAAATGGGTGTTATTTAGGGTTAATTGCGAAACTTACTTTCATTCGTTTCAAGTACAACATGCAAAAAATGACTATACTTACACATAAGATATGTATAAATGGCCTTAACTGCAAAGAGACCTCCAATTAGGGGTGGGCATTTACATGTTTAGTTCAGTTCCTATTGGAACCGAACTTTTATAAAAAAACTAACTTAAACCGAACAAGGTCGGTTTAGTTCAATTTAGGTTGTTTTGGACTAGTTCCATGAATATTCAATAATTAGTAATAAGAATAGCAAACTCAAATACCACCTATAAAACCCAAACACCACCATTTACAAAACTAGACACTCACTCAACCACTACCACTTGCAAAACCCAAACACCACCATTTGTAAACCCTAATCACCCACCTACAAACCAATCTTTACAATTGAAATCCACCCAAATAACACATAATAAAACCCACCCAATTTGCATCTCACAAAACATACATAAAGTAATAAATGGCAAGGATAGAGAGAGAAAGTGGAGAGAAAGCAAAGATGAAGAAAAGAGATAACATTGTTAGTGCTCTATCTCTTACTACCATTCTTTCAGTCCTAGCAAATCTTTTATAACGTTTGTGCCCTACATCCTTGAAAAGGTAGATGAAAGGGTTAGTAAAAGAGAGAGTGCAAACAGAAGGTACGAGAGAAATAGAGGCGGTGAATAAAGAGAAGTGGGTGGATGGTTTGTTGATCTTGAGAGAAAGATCAAGTGAAGAGAGAAATGGGTAGGTTTGCCCGATAAGTCTAAGAGCAATTGAAAGACATAAGTGTGATGGTCTTGAGACGTTGACTGAAAATGGGAGGAAATGAGAGAGTTTTGGGGTTTAGCGCATCATTTTGGTGTGTTGTTTTAGCATTGTAACCTTAGTTTAAAAAAAAAAAAAAAAATCTTCTAAACTAGTTCGATTTTTCAAGTCTGGAAACCCAAAATCGAACTGAACTTACCAAAATCGATTTTTTGTACTCTCAAAATCGAACAGACCCAAATTCTTACTTGAATTGATCTGAACATCCCAAAATCAGTTCAGTTCAGTTCAGATCTACTCAATTTCAATTCTAGCGCCCACCTTACCTCCAATGAAGAAAGACCTCATTTATTTTAATAATTATATCTCACCCCAAAATTAAAAAAATAAAATAAAATAAAATAAAAGACTTCACTACCAATGAAGTGCGTGGAGATATTCTCCATGATAAAACAAATCTAGTCTATTAAGTCGTTTGATCAGATAAAGCAAATGTGCTCCATCAAATCCATCAAATAGAGCATATGAGTAAGACAAATCCATCAAATGGAGCATTGCTCCATCTAATCAAGCTTGGGGCTCCATTTAATAGAGCACATTTGCCTCATTTGTGGGTGGAGTAAAGATTCTCTGTCATTCATCTTTTTGCTAAGCTTTTGATAATTTTGGAACATATCAACATAAAAAATAATAAATGGCTAAGATTATTTCATTTTTTTTCTCTCTCTTACATTACTCAAACATAAACTCCTTTCATAAAAATTTTAAAAAATAAAAAAAAATAAAAAATAAAATTAGCAAAAATTAGCACAAACTTAAACTCCTCTCATAAAATAAATATTAGCAAAAATTAGTATAAACAAAAAATTGACAGAGAATCCTTACTCGGATGGGAGATTGACAAGAAGGAGAATCTCTACCGATGGTGGAATCCACAGCCAATCGAGTTCTCTATTTTTATTTTTATTTTTTTTAACTAAAGTGTATTTTGATGTTTTCTTAGTCAATGGTTAAATTTGACGGTTGATTAGTAACCACAAAAATTTCATATATTTAAAAGCATTTGTTGCATATTTTTCGTCGAGCCAAAACACAATGTAAATTCGTGGAATTAACCCTTAAAATGTTACTATTATGAAGCGATAAAAATAAAAATGGAGAACTCGATTGGCTGTGGATTCCACCGTCGGTAGATATTCTCCTTCTTTTAACATATTGTATAACTTTGACAAGAAAAGTAAAAGAAGAATTTGAGTAACATAGAAAAGTAATGGCTGCGTAGGAAGGGGTGGTTGATTTTCAATTTTCCAATCGAAGGTCGTGTCCTTATCGCTTGTATATTGTTTCTCTATATTGACAAAATCTTGGAACAATTCATGGAAAATAGTAACTCAGAAATTGATTGATTCAACCTTAAAATTAAGTTTGAGCATGAGCTAGACTACAATGAACTTAGTTAATTATCATCCAAGTTTAAATAGAGTATAAGTAAACATTTCAACCTATACCCAGTTGTATTCCAACTTCTTATGCTTTAATTTAGTTTATATTCCACATGGCAAGTAAGATAATTTATCATTTATGAGTACCAATTTGAGAACCAACACATCACTATGGCGGAAATATATTACTAACACATCATTAGGGACTAAAATGATATATTTTAAAAATTTGAGAACATAAGCCAAATGTGAACTTGCAATTAAATGAGTAATAAAACAATAAAAAAAAGGATAAAAAAGAATTTTATCCCTTTTTAAATTACTAACATCGGATCAAGGTTTTGGTAGGATGCCATAAGATAAAGCACCACAAGCACAACTCTTGTAGTAAACTATACTTGTAAATGGATTGTTCAAAAGAGTTTTCTCTCGAAAAAAAAAAATCATTATGAAAAATACAAAAGGATTTGCACCTGTCGTCTTCTCAAATCTCAATCTTTTAATAGAGTTAATTTAACTTTTAACTATGTTGAATTTTTAGTTATTTAATTTAAATATACATATTTTTCACAATTTCTAATAAGTGATACTAGATATTTTGACTTTACATCTGAAATTACATAACATATATCTTAATTCATGATGTGACGATAATACAGATGATATGAACAAACACCTGTCACACACCACGTGAGTCCAAGTGTCACATCATGGGTTAAAATACAACCATAAAAGTTGAGATCAAAGATGAAATGTCAAGTATAGTACATTTTGGTTTTATTAATCTTCTTTCTTGAAATTTGAAAATGATCATAAACGTTCTTTCTCCCTTTTTTTCATTTAAAATATCTTCTTTTTTTTTTCTGAAAACGTCAAATACATGACTTAGAATTTCTATAAGGAAAACCCAAATTAATTATCATAGCTATTGAAAAGAACAAAAATAAAGAAAAACTCGTAATGAAGGTTGGTGAATTTTAAACACCGTGAAAGCATAAGGACCTGAAGCTTGTGCTGGGTTAAGGCCCAAACTGAGGAATCCATACAGCATTACAACGAAACCAGACTTCTGCTCTTGAGGGCTTTTAGAGTTGTGTCGCAAAATTACATTCTATCCTTCCTCCAGCCCTCTCCACTCAGTTACGGTTATATGAGACTGAATTTGAATCACACTTCTGGAATTTGTTTATTTGGTTTATGCTCTTTTAAAAAGCATTGCAAAAACAATATCAGGGTTTATTTATTTAGTTGCCTTTTGCGTATAAACAAGCAAAAATAAAGTTTAACTTAGTTACCAAAATTTTCACCGCTATCAACCCTTTGAAGAAGCACTCCTATAGAACATCAATATCCATCATCTTCAGCTTTAGCCCATTTTCGAGTTGCTATTGATTCATTTTTATTGTTTCTAGACTAAATTACACTTCTTTCTCTTTCCAAATTTAAGGATCTTTTGTAGTATCCACATAATTAATAAACGATTAACATTAAATTCCTTTTCATTATGATTTTACTAACAGTCAATCAAACATTTGAAAAATGATACATGAGAAGGAATTAAATGGTTTTATCCCCTTTGTATGCCCTTTCTGTATGGTCTGCCCAGATAAATAGAAGCACGAATTAGTCACCCTTCGCTAAGTAAACATTCAAGAAATAGATAGAAAGCGCACACCTCATAAGAGTTTTGTATGTGTCATTACAGATACTCTTAACAAGTAACACCATTTTCACTGAGTATGAGTAAATTTATCTAAATTCTTAGAACAATTTGCTTAAAAGCTACAGCCATCATAATGCCTTGTACTACCATGCCAACTGTAACTGAATACAGTATGAGACGAACATGCTTTAACTGGAAAGGTGGAATTACCATGTTCCGGCAATAATTTAGAAAACGAACATAGTATCGAACACAATACATCAAAAACCATAGTATCGATCACAATACATCAAAAACCTACAAAGGACGATAGAACGCGAAAAAAGAAGCAAAAGCAACTTTTAATTGCAACTGTATACTGAAAGGTTGTATCTCCTCTACATTGTTCCAAATGCAGACTAGGTCTTAATGATTCATGGAGTAGCTTAGTTCAGCTCTAGAGTCCAATTCATCTTGTCCTCTATGAGACCCATCTGTAGACTTGTAAGCACGGAATACAGTTGTTGTGAGACACCACCAAAACCGCCTTCTCCATAGGACACCCTGCACAAATACAAGATTTTTAGCAGGCAGGCAAATTAAACCTCCAACGCCAGGCAAGTACCTCCATTAGAATTTTGACATTCCTAGTAAAGCAAAGCATTAAATAAAACATCAACTGATGAAAGGCTTGAATGTCCTAGATTAAAATAGGAACTCTGGGCATGCAAGCAAGCCCAAGGATCACAGATTCCAAGAGGAATGTTCTTCAAAATTTACATCATACCATGACCTTTTTTGTGTAATCCAGAAGATCACATAAAAAAGTTTTCATATGAAAAGAGGAGCATTTATAACTTAACAGCAGTGCACAAGGTCATCGATCCTCATTACCTATCAGTAGATTCATCAATGACAAATGCACGTGTTAATATGATCAGGTGATTCTTTCTTGAGAACACTGAGATCCAAGAAATGATAAATTATCACCTTTGTGTATGCTTTGAAGTAAAACTTAAATACACCAAAGGCCTAATGTTGCTTCGCAAGTGTCTTTCAAACGTCAATCCACATATAATAGTATGCTTGGTATGGCTTCTGTGCTGGTCAAAAATATTAAGTACAATGCCAAAAGCTCTTCTAAACTTTTTCTTTTAGCATTATCTTTTTGTTGTTGTTTGGCATCAAGAGCTTTAATATTAAAAAATTTGAGCGCCTTCTAAGAAGCGCTTTATGATGATTTTTTTTCCCTTCAACAAAAAAAAAAAAAAAAAAAAAATGTGATGAACAACTTGTTTTGAATGCCCTCATTTGTTTTTGATATTTCACCACATACTTCTTTTATAATAAAACCCTATCATATTCCTTTTTTGTAATACATCATATTATGAAAGCTTTTTTACAGATATATTCCAAACAATCTACTAACACAAAAGTACTCGTTTTGTTTAATACCAAACAACAAAGAACTTTCGGTTTAAAGCTCTACTGTTTATAGCTCTAGTAGCAAAAGATCCACTCCTAAGAGCTCACTTGAACTATCATTTACTCAAATGGACTCCCCTCGAACTAGTATTTTCATCAGGAGAGATCATTTGACCAGATGTGCTAACTAGCAAACATTCTGACAGAAAAAGCAATCACTAAAACAAATGAAAAAAAGCATGGATCTGAGAAATAACTTCTCATCAGTTAAATAGTGAAAAATAAAGCTATTCACCTTTTACCACGATAAGTGACGCTGCCCACGGGCGATACAACCACAGCTGTCCCTGTACAAAAAACTTCATCAGCATCAAGCAATTCCTCCACTGTCACAAGGCGTTCCTCAACCTGCAGATTACATAAGCAATTCAGAACCGAAACAGTTCAAGAACTAATTTCTGTTGTCTGCCTAATCCCCGTCTTCAAACCAGCATTAGTCAACAATCTAAATTCTAAAATGAGACAATTCTGTAAAAACAATGAACTTTGCAAAAAAGACTTGAATTGCCAGCTTTCCATGTTTCTTCACCTAGCATTCATGAAAAAGAAAAATAAATAAATAAACAGTCTACAATTTATCTCTGAAACTACATAGTAAGTACCTGGAATCCTTCACTGCGAGCAACATCAATTATACTCTTTCTTGTAATGCCAGGTAGGATAGTTCCTTTTATTGCGGGAGTGGAGATAACCTTATCCTGGAAGCACATCATTAATGAGAATTATATTATAACAGATGGGATCAAAGTGGACATGAAGATTCATCAAAGAACAATTAAAAGTATCCAGTAGACAAAACTGATGTTGAAGAGCATGAATTCACAAGATAACAAACATTAGAAGAATTAAGGGATGAAAGTGGACAAGTAAACCACATTCTCTATTACTTGAGCAACAGTATAAAGTGAGCTTGGATGCTCTTTAACCACACGGTCAGTTTCTTCCCACAATTGCACAAGCCAATATATGAAGATGAGCGAGTCTTCATAATACAAAACCTCTTTCTCATAATCTACCATGCGAAATAAACACAATTAAACTCATGTAAACTAATGGAACTTAGACAGCAGAGATACCACCATGACCAAGATTCGTAATACATGCACAGAAACAAAAAAAGCAAAAACTATAGTCAAACAATTATACCACTTAATCCCAAGAATTAGGTATCATATAAACCAACAACGGAAATAGAATATAAAGATATACACTTGAATAGTTGACCCTCAAAAAATAAACAATTCAATTCTTAAAAAACTTCGGTATTTGAGCACCAACTTCTGACTAGGTCCCACAACAAAAAGTTTGGTTTTCTCATGCATAAGAGAGTCAATTAAAACATAATATTTTAATTCCAGAATGGCTTGACCAGAGAGATCTTCACATATTAAATATATATGGTTACCTATTAAATGCACAAAAATTATACATATAAGAAATTCAACTAACTCCTACAACTCCATCCTAACAATGTCTTAAGAGCTTGGTTTTATCACTAAGAAAAGCAAGCAGTAACATATTTCATGAAGTTACAAGAATAACCTTTGACCAATTGTTTACAACTTTCATGTGATCTGCAGGTGGACTCAAGTTTGTAACATCAAGCACCAGCTAGGAATTCAAAGACAATCAAAACTGCAGAAGAGAAAGTATGAGGAAGAAATTCTTCTCATAAAGGCTCATCAGCTACAAAACGCTCAGTCATATTTCCATTCAATCTATGGGGCCTAATACAAAGGCAACCCCTTAAAATGACTTATACTTAGGCGTAAGTCAAAGTCTGCTACTCCCCAGTCCCAAACCCCCCAAACCAAGGTGGCCAGAAAGGTAAGTTCTTTCGAGGCAGGAAAGCGTATTGTCTTCAATTTCCTTTTCAATCTAATCAACAGACCAAGACCCTCAAACTGTCCTGCTTGACTTCAAGCAATAGAGTACACTTCCCCTCACAAACAGCGGCATGGTTGTCAAAGCTGATGAGAGACAAAACCATGGCTGTTTAAAGGCAAAATGCCTCCAAGCAGGCCAATGCACTTCAGCACTAGGTAAAATTAAATTGAAAGAGCATATGAGGGCTCCACATTCATGAAGACCCCAAGTAAACAAACATGTTGTAGTCATTGTTACAAAAGGCGAACTGAGGCGCACCAAAGTGTGATCCACCCTAGTCGAGTGAGGCGACCGCCTCAAGGCAAGGTGACCTGAGGCGGTCCATGTTGGAAGGGGACAAAAATGCTTTTTTTTTTTTAAAAAAAAAAAAAAAAAATTAAAACCTAATATAAATGGGAGTGATTCGGTCCTATCTAACCAGATCAGGACCGATTCTCACACCCTTTGCTCTCATTTTCTCCTAAACTCCCAAAACCCTAACCCTTTGCTCTCTTTTTCTCCTAAACTCCCAAAGCCTTAACCTAGAAATCTCCAACTAAAATCCTCTCCATCACCCAAGTCTCAACACATCTCCTCCTCCATTGATTCAAAAGTTTAAGTTTCTTCTCCTCCACTCAAGAGTTTTTGGACTTCCATCACTTCCAAGTTTGATTTCTCCTATATACTTTCTTTTTTTTTCTCTCTATCTACTTGTTCATTATTTGTTATATTATATATACTAGTATTTACTATAGTGAGTGTGCTTTTGTTGTAACTTGTAAGCTGTGTATGATATACTTGTTTATTATTTGACACTTAGTATGATATAATACAAATTATTTGTTGTAAGCTGTCTTTTGTTGGTGAAAATGATTCCAGTCAGCCCATCTTTGCTTGGATGTGCATTTATTATTTGTTAAGATATATATATTTGTATGTATAATTCAATTTAGTATTTGTTTGGTCATGGTTACTATTGAGATACTAGCATTTCTTTCATTTTCTTGCTTTATACTTATATATTTATATATATCAATGTATGCATTAATTATTATACTAGTATTTGTTATGGATTCATATGTATAAGTATAATTCTAGTATTGGTTAATGGTTATATACATTGGTGTGTGAGATGTCAAACCAAAAAGATCCGACTTGGAAGTATGAGGTTGAACCGGATGAACATAGGCCATATAAGTACATCCACTGCAATTTTTGTCAGAAAACTATCGCGAGTTGGTGGGGTATGAAAGAACACCTTACGGGTACTCACGGGAATGCTACCCCATGTGAGAGGGTAACCTCGAAAGCTTAAGAAGAAATTAAAAAGTACATGGCCAACACTAGAGAGACCATAAAAAGTGAGCTAAATTGGCACGTGAAGAAATACTTGATAGCTCTATCAACTCCAACAATCCATTTACAGGAGGTTTAAACTCAAGTTTGTGTCTCAACGAGGAATCAGGAAGCTGATGGATAGGTTTGTGGTGAATGTTGATGAGAATAATGTGTAGTTGGAGGGAGAGAGACCATCTATAGGAGGTGACAAGGAGGCACACCATCGAACATATATGGATATTAGCAGATTCTTCTCTGAGAATAAGATTGCATTTAATGTTGCCAAGAGTCTTTCGTTCATCAATATGTGCTGATCAATTGGAAATTACGAGCGTGGTTTAAAACCACCTACACCATATGAGATTCTCACAACCTTTTTGAACGACGATGTAGCCAAAACAATAGCTATTTTGATGACATAAAGAAGACATGGCCAAAAACAGGTGTCAATATTGTCGGATGGGTGGAAAGATATGAGAGAAAAGCAATTGGTAAACTTCCTTATGAACAATCCGCACGATGCGGTGAAAGATGCAAACTTGATGTTTAAGCTACTAGATGTAGTTAAAGAAGTTGGTGAAGATCTTGTTCAAGTAGCGACGGATAGTGCATCCAATTATAAAAAAAAATGGATCAAATGTTGATGGAGAAAAAGAAACGACTACGGTGGACAATGTGTACTACACACTACATTGATTTAATGTTTGAGAAAAATGAAGAACTTCCTTAACACAAAAGTGTCTTGTTAAAAGCAAAAAACGTAAATATCAATTATTTTAATTTTGTTTTTTTTTTTTACTTTAATTATTTTCTAGTCGTTAATATTTTTATTATTGCTCTATAATAAGTTAATAACTTCATCTACAATCACAACTGGGTGTTGGCCTTGATAAGGAGTCATACGAATAAAATTTTGGTTCATTCTGCTCCTACGAGATTTGCAATTGCATACCTAACGTTACAAAGTATCTACAGTCTTAGGTAGCCATAAAAGCAAATGTTCGCTTCAAAAGAGTAGGAGCGGAAAAATTGGGCTAAAAAATCAGAGGGAAAAGTAATCAAAAAAATCATTTTGAGAGATGGGAGCTTTTGGGGTAGTATGTCTGTCTTATGCATTAAAGACAACTAGGCCCATTATGAATGTGTTAAGGATGATAGATTCTGAAAAAAAATGTCTATAATAAGATTCACTTATGGTGTCATTGACAAAGCTAAGGAGAAAATAGTCAAAAACTTAGGAGGTGATTTAGGGGCTTATAAGGAGATACGAGAGATTATTAATAAGAAATGGAAGTTTCAGTTGCACCGCCATTTGCATACAACTGCCTACTTTTTAAATCCCTAAGTCTAATATGGTGAAAAGCCTACCACAATTGGTGGTTCTCTATTAAAGTTAACTAACTACGGAGTAAAATCATCTTTGGACCTTATTTTTTATTTTTCTTTTAAAATAAATTAAATATTTTTTAAATCAGATATTATTTTCATCACATCTCTTTACTTCTTCTTTTACTCCACCATTGCTGATTCTTCATCTTCTTCCATATCCACTTCTTCATTTTCTTCCCCATCGCCAACCTCCACTTCTTCTTCTTCCCCATCGCCGACCTACTCCTATTTTTCTTCCCCATCTGCTGCCGTTTGAAAACATCAACACAAACATCATCTTCTTCATCTCTTTGTCAACGTTCATCTTCGTCCTCTTCTCCATCTCTCCTCTCTCTCCACCACCGATGCGATGCCGACGATTCCAAATCGACGGTGCTTTCCTCTTCCTTTCTCTTCCATCACCTAGGTTTTTGATGATTGCAAGTGGACGTTTGATGATTGCAGATGGGTGCGATGGATGCTTAATGTTTCATGATTGTAGGTGGATGTGGTGCATGTTTAATGTTTGATGATTGCAGATGGGTTTCTAATGGATGCATTGGATGGGTTTGCAATAATTGATGTGGGTGTTTAATGTGTTGCGGGTGCTTGATGTTTGATGATTGTAAGTGGGTGTGGTGCGTGTTTTATGTTTGATGATTATAGGTGGGTTTTCAACGGCAACAATAGGTGGGTTTGCAATGGGTGATGTGGGTGTTTGATGTTGATGGGTGTTTGAAGAAAAAAAATGCAAAAAGAAAAAATTGTCTGGGTTCATTCGATGAACCCAGAATTAATAAACCCATTGAACCCAGATTTCTGGGTTCAAAGAGACGAAGAGAATAAGACGAAGAAGAGAATAAGACGAAGAAGAGAAGAAAACGAAGAGGAGAAGAAGAAGAAGAAGCGGAAGAAGAGAAGAAGAGGAATGAGAGAGAGAGAGAGAGAGACTGTGATAGGAAATATCATGAGGAAGAGAGAGAAAAAATTTTTAATTTTTTATTTGATCAACTGGGTCAACTTCAATCACCAAGAGCAATTTCATTTTTTTGCCGATTTGACACTGTTCATTGTTAAATGTAATGGAATCTTGCTAACGGCAGAAGGGTAAATTACAATAACATCGAAAATCTTGTTTCGCTCAAATTAGAGTTTGAATTGGATAGCTAAATTGTAATTTGCTCTAATAATAATAATGTTGATATAATTTTAAATGAATTATCCTAAAATTTACAATTATACAACAAAATAGGGCTGACACCATCAAATTGTCAAAGACAGTGAGAGCGATAATAACCATATCGGGCATGACAATCAAATGGCATGATAAGACATGATTCTTGCATAAACTTATTACTCTAAACAGTTGTTAGCACAATGATAAGGAATAGCAATATAAAGTTCAGATGTTGAGGGCAAAATAAATGAAATGCAATCATGTGTTCCACAAGCTTTTTATATAACATTCTCATGAAGAGAATGTCGAGGTGCAGGCATTTTTCTTAACACAGAATTGGCGCTCAATAATGATTACTCTTTCCTCACGCACAAGCACAAAACAAGAGCAATTAGTAACATACTAAGAAAATTATAGTAAAATATTAGAAAAATATATACCTTCACAACAAAAATGTTGCAAGAGGAAACCTCTTCAAGATATCGCTTGTGGACACAATCAAGGTAAAGCACATCAGAATAGCCTTTGGCTTTCGCAGCAGATTGAGCCTTAAGAACCTAGTGATGAAGAATTTTGAATAGATAAGTATAGTTAAATGGATATCACAAATCTTATAATTCTAATTAAAAAGAAACCTTTTTAGGCCATTTACTTTGATCAACAGAGTAACAATGCAGTATTCTTGAGACTTCCATCTTATATTAACGAGCTTATTAAATATAAGATTTGACTCCTCAGAAAATGACTAAAAAGGTCTTTATTAACTGAGTTGGAATATAAAATTTGGCGAGTACAAAGTGCACATAGGAAAATTATACAAAGGAAAAATAAGAAAAACTATATTTACTAGCCCATCAGAAGGCATAATAAAACCAGTTAAGCAAGAAATAGAATATATTTGTTAGTGTCTGGATTAAATGAAGACAATTCACAGAACACACGAGCAACAACTGACAAAAACAGACCTCGACAACATTTAGAATACTGAGAAATAAAAAAATAAAAAATAAAACAACAAAGGCTAGCTTACCGCAGCGTAATTTCCTATGGTCTTCACGCCTCCAGTACCCCCAGGAGTTGCACGATGCAGTTCATGCTCAACAATCAATTTAATCGGTGCTATGCCTTCCTACCATCATATACATCAAACACTAAATTAAATAATTATATATGTTTATGGGCCACAGCTGTCCAGAGAAAATGGAAAAGAAGGAAACATAGAGTCCAAATATAATGCAGATGACGCATCCAATCCTTGAAGATAATTACAAACAAGATATTACCAAAACACATGCACAAAAATACTGTCGCCCAAATTACCTTGTCCTGGCCAGAATTCTTCAATTATAATATATTGGGCAACAAATCCAGAGAACAAATATTGGATAACAAAATTGATTTTATAAATTTCTTTTGATTTCAATCCTAAATTGAAAAATTTTGAACTATCTGCCATAAACTAGCTTGTTATGAGCTGCTAAGAATATTTCATAGTATATTTCAAAAAAATATGAACTCACACGTATTTTAATGTCAATAACTTATGTTAAAGAAAAAAAAAAAAAAACAAGTTATTGCATTATCACCTTTGAAATCAAATTGAGCATGAAACTGAACATTAAATGTAGATTTTAAAACCCACTACCCAATAATAATTTATGAACAGCAAGTGATTAACTAAAACAACACTTTTAGAAGGAAAATAAATTGTGGATTCAGTAATTTTATTGTAGTTGCATGTGTTGGAACAAGGAATGTCAGAATCAGATGACGCAGAAAGTAACAGAAGACACTTGCAAACTACACCTAGCTTTGATTAGCAAGCTACAAAAATAACAAACCTTAAAGTAGTTCCCAACAGGCGAAACATAAATCAAAAAGGTATACTCAGGAGCAGGTGCAAGACCAAGAACAGCTCCACTCCCCATTAACAATGGCCGGATATATAAGGAACCTTTCCCAGGAGGGGGGATCTGAAATGAGATATTAACAACTGAATAATACTGATGACAAACAAAATTTACAAAAACTCATGCCATGTTGAAGTGTTTTATACCCAACGTTTGTTTGCTAAAACAGTAGCTTTAACAGCTTCCACAAATTGCTCAACTGATGGTGATGGCATGCACATCCTTTCTGCACCCATTCTCATCCGCTGTGCATTTTCCTCTGGACGGAACAGGAGTATATTACCGTCTTCTTTCCTGTAGGCTTTCAGACCTTCAAATAATCCCTAGTCACAAAGAAACAAAAACCAGGAAGATATATTACTATTGAAGTGACTGAAGAGAGAAAAAATAATATATTTCACCATTAGAATTACTGCAACTTCCAACTATATCTTTCCACTTTCTTCAACATCAAAATAGTTATTTAACCATGAGAATTACTGCAACTTCCAACTATATCTTTCCACTTTCTTCAACATCAGAATAGTGTTGCGCCCCTGGGTCATACATTAATATTAGTCATTTTCATACTACCTTACTGAACCTCAGACTAGCCAATGAAAATTGCTTTTCCCAACAAGCAGATACTATTTTACTCAAGTGTGAAGTAATGCAATATCCCTTTGGCTCTACTACCTCTCTGCCAGATTAGGTTTAATTTCTCTACAATAGGAAATCTACATTCACCAATGCTGGAATGTCTTAGTTGTTATTCATTTTATATCATCCCCATAAAAAATATTTCAAACAGCACTAAATTTCAAGCTTAACCTCAATGCCAGTGGAAAATATTGTAATTTTTGTTTTGCAATAGCAAACCTTTTTAACAAAAAGGGACAAATTCTCCTACAACAAGAAGTTGAACATTGAAGAAAAATTCAGCAACTTTAAAAAAAAAAAAAAAAAAAATGGATTTCAATCTTCATTAACAGCGAATGCAGGAACAAAAAGAAATATAATTTTCTTAAAATTTCCTCGGTAAAAACAAAACGGAACAACAAACACATAATTTACTAATAAAGGGCACAGAATAAAGAATTTGCTAGATCATATACACACAACACAAGCGTATACTGCAAGAACAGTTTCAGTTGAAATCCACTGAATGCAGGAGTCTTAGAAACACATAAGAAATAGAAAAAAAAAGGCTTTGAAATGACACACTATTACAACTCGAATTTCTCATTGGGAGCTTTTTATTGCTAAATTTTACCCAAAACTGATACAGCCAACGGCAGGCCTGAGACTAGTGATAGCTATTGGAGAAAACCAATAGTGAGAGTTTATATGGAACCTTCAAATGCATTTATTTGTTGATTGGTCTTTTAGTTGCACCTGTCATATTTTTTGTCGCACAGAATCCTCTACCTCCCTTGATGAGAGACTTAACTAGCCAATTTCTTTTCTTACACCAATCAAGCAAAAATATTAAATAACAAAAGAACACCAATATGAAGATTTAAAGATCAAACCTGGCCATAATTCAAGACGCCGGCGGAGGGGCTCAGCTCAATGTTACCAAAACGCTGTAATTCGCCTTTAGAAAAGTTGCCATCGCGTGCGCATTTCATGACATACATGTAATCAGTAGAAAGGAAGCCAAATCCTAGGTTGTCCCAGTCTATGTCAGCTAATTCAGCTACTCCACTGCTGTATTCATCCAAAACGTGTTAACATATGGAAACCAACACTCTTAACTAAATTGCATTACCAACCAAATCAAGTCAAAAGCAGAACAAGTTTTCTAATAATCATCCAGCATTGAAGAACATGCCACTTCTCATTGCCAACTAATTTAAATGTTAAAAAATTAACTTAAAAATAATAAAAAAGGTAGAAAAAATGAGAGACTTGAAAGTGGCAGACAAAACAGCATGGGGCCTGAAAGTAGCGGAAAATTGATCGACATTGGATGACGTCAATGAAATTTGCTTCTGGAGCTGCAAAAACACAGAAAACTTTTGAAATTCAAAAACAGTAATCGTTAACCTTTTTTATTTATTAAAAAAAATATATAACCTTGAGGGAAGAGGGAGAGAGGAAATGACAACGCGTTTGAGGAGGAAGGAAGAGGAAGGAGGCATTACGAGAAGGGCAGATAAGGCAATTAGGCTGAAAACCTGCAAGAAGTGCGCTGCTGCCCTCCATTTCTCTATTATATTCTTGTTTTAATGAGTCTGCGTTTTTCAAAAGAGGGAGCGAGGGCTGGGGACGCTGAGTAAGCTTTATGCGTGGATTCTTGATCCTGTTTTTGTTTCACGCCTTACTTTTTGCCCTAAACTCTTCCCTATAATAATATTCTATTAATTCATTTATTTTCACCATTAATTACATATTTATTAATTACAAATAAAATCAAAGAGAATTAAATTTTATTAAATAACGGAGAGAATTATAAATTTTTTAAGAAAAAATTAATTTCTTAACTAGATATGGGTTCATTTTATTTGATTTCTAGAGATATAATAAACAGTAAAACCATAATTTCTTATAATAAAAGAAAACCTCTCACAGAATGGAGAACTAGGTCTGACTTACCATCCAGTCAAACCTCAATTCTTCTCATAACTTATGATTTTAATGCTATATACAAGTATTTGTTTCAATCTTCTAATTCCGTTTTGAAATACCTCTTCTGTTTTCACTAATAATAGTTACAGAGAGAAATTTATTTTTGTTCAAAATAAAAAGAGAAGATTGTTTCTTAATGAAAAAATATATATTTGTTTTTTACTCCAAATAAAAATTCATTCCTTTGTAATTTTGTTACGTTTTTTTGTAACATCTTACATTGGTGCTTATGTGAAATATTTGAAACCTTCCACATATATTAATATTCACTTATGTGATATATTATGCCAAATATAAAAGGATTTCTTTCAAAAAAAATTGTAAAAGGATTAAAAACGAAAGGATATATTTGGGACTAATGATAAATAACTTCTTTGGGCCAAAAATGAAATATTACTATTTTTTAAGATATTTTTAATCATTTTGACATAATAAAAATTACAGATGGAATTTTGATTGGTATATATAATCTTACACAATTGAGTACAAAGGGTTTATCAATGAGCAGCCTTATTATTATTTTTTTTTCGATTTCACGTAATTAACTAGACAAAATTGAATTAACCGGTCTAAAACCTCATAGATGTTCGATTACCTACAGAAGTCCAAACTAAAAAGTAGGCACATGACGACATTTCTAGGTTGACAAATTTAAAACACTTTATAAGAGAAAAATGTTAAACGTGATGGAATAAAGAAATAAGTAAATGAAAAGTGTATGACTTGCACATTGTGAATATTCCACTCAAGATTTTATCATATAGTCATTAGCAAATATACGCGGTCAAATTAGAAAGGTTTTTATAATCAAGTATACCTGATTTTAAAAAGTAAGAATCAACCAATCAAATTTATTTATTGCATTAAGTCTCCTAAAACAAATTATCTCTCTTATATAATTTAAATGCAATAGATGAATTTAATTGGTTGATCCTTATTTTTTAAAATCAGATATACCTGATTATAAAAATCCTCATCAAACTAGCTTAATTTTGACAAATATTTGTGGTCAAAGATTCTATCATATGGAAGATAACTTACAAGTGTTTAATTGATAAACTGATTAGACAAAGTATAATTTAGATAGACACACTATAACCAACCACTTGTTCTTTTACGCAGTCATCAAGAGAATATAAACAATAAACTAAGTTTAATTTGACAAATGAACTTAGATAGAAGATTAAGTAGACCATAAATAAATGACAAACGATAGATACAAGACACATTACCTACCAAAGTCCTAAGAAAAAAGTCACGCCCACAAAATTTGAAGCTGTATGAGTATTACCACGCAAATTGACTTCATAGTTGACACCGGGGCATAGGCAAATTATTTTGTGCAATAAACCAAAAAACATTAAAATTTATAATACTAATATAATAACGATAGAAACTATGATATTTAATTAAAAATAAAAATTCATTGACAAGTTTAACAAAATGAAAATCACTTATTTGTTGTGCTTTTAGGTGGAAAGCGAAAACCTAGATATAAATTCAATATTATGAATTTTTTATTCTCCAATGTACCCCTCTCTAATAACACAAAAGATAATACATCCTAAAGGCGTGTAAGTTCTGAATACATTTATAAATTTAACACCAAAAACACTATGAGAATCCAAAAAACAGAGAGGAAAAAGAAAAGAAAACAAATTCATCTCTGGCTTCACTCGAAATCTCAAACCCCGAAGTCTATGACAGGGAAGAGACTGCATATGTACCTGTGAACCTAAACAATTAATCATTAAACTATAATTTAAGATTCTGATGGGACTCCATTCCATTCCATTACCTCTTATATTATTTCATGTTTTTGCACAATAAGGCATCATTAAAAGTAACGAGTATGATATTTCGAAAAAAAAGTAGCGAGTATCGGTACACAAATATGGACAAAAAACCACTTTTCACTTAATAACACGGTCTATAGGACTTGCCACCTGTGCTTTTTAATTGTTTAGGAAACAAAAGCCAACAATCATTTCAAACCGTTTCACGACCAACTTCAGGAGACAAGTTTCTCTCCAAAAACTAATCTAGAATTCACCAAATAATATATTACAAGGAAAACCCGGACACCATAATACAAGGGCAGTGTGATGCACCAACTGCCATTACTGCCCTAAAAAAATCCCACACACAGGTAAGACAACATAGTATGGACAAAATTTACAAGTCTCTCACCAGATCAACAGTTAGCTAAGTAATCTATAATATTGGCCAGTGCAAGAAAAGATACCAGCCATACCAACTAAAATCCTCCAAATGTTAATCACCTCCAGAATCTGTTCAACATCAACAAGAGAGAGCAACTAAGTAAGCAGATTAATGTAATATTTGTTTTGCCTAACTAAGACAAACAAGAAGAGGAAGGTACCTCTGTGCAAGTGCCCTTGACATCCCAAGCAATCAACTACAGCTGCTGCAGAACTCTATAACTTCTGTTTTGATCTTGTCCTGTTTGCAACTTGGCCAACGTTTCCCTCACTGTTTGATTGGGCAGAATCATGGTCCCTAAGATTCTGATTAGTCCCTCCAGGTATATCTTCCTGAGCAATAGAAGAAAACAGGCATAAATTACACGTTGAAATTATAATAAATAAATAGATAAAAAGTGAGAAAAAATAGCGTGATATAGAAACAAGAAAACAGCATTTCAATCATTAATGACGAATGTCATGCAGGAGCCTAGAAACTCTCATCATGAAATGTGGGAGAGTCGAGACTAAAAACTTAAAACTGAAGAGAGAAACTTCACAAGTAGCACCCAATGAAAAGAATAACTTCATTGGAAATGGAGGTACCTTACAATCTAAAATCAAGGTTTGGTACATGGTTGGATTTAGCTTTCAAGATAATGCTAGAATAAATGACACCATAATGCTGGCTGTAAAGTTTTTCTTTTTGGTGAACAAAGCTGGTACAACTTTACAAATACAAATACAAAGCTCATACAAGTAAAAAACCGAAAAAACAAAAGTATCAATGCAAGAAAAAAACTAGTAAAAAAGAATTCTTATTTTGCTGATGAAAAAAAATTGAATAATAACCTAACAGTGAAAATACTTGTCAAGGAAAAGCCATTAGGCCAAACATCTACTTCTCCAATTTATATCAAGACACTTATAAACGTCTTAAACTGGTTTTTTTTCAACAATAATCAACAATTTCTCATCTCTACATCACCATAGAACCTTAACTATGGAAACAATTCACCACAATCTCTAATTCAATGAAGCAATCAAACCTGTAGTGAAATGAAAACACCTTTTAACTTAGTAGTAGAAAAATCCTCAACTCCACTTTATTTGACTATCTCTAAATTTCAACCAAAAAGAAGTCAGTTTTATAAGCAACTGATAAAAAATATAAAACAAAATTAAATCCTTAAACATTTTTAATCCCCAAAAAATGAAACTGAAAAGGTACCAGAGAAAAGTACAAATCTGAAGAATTTCTCAAGAATTAAACAGGAAAAAAATTAATTGAGAAAATAATCTACAGTATCTCTCACAGTTCAGCAGCAAACTTACTAATTCCCCAGAAAATGGAAATGATTAGCGACAGTTCTCTTAAATTGAACCAAGTCAATTGCAGTAGTTTATAATAAAAGATGCACTAAAGACATTCTCCTCCCACTTCAAGTACATTCAAAATCTGTTCCAAATCATCAATCTTCAGCCATGAAATATTAAGTGATCATTCATTTACTTGACTAAAATGAACAATCTGGGGACTAACACCTCTATGTCCTCTCTACATCTTTACCAACCACTTCATTGAAGTCCTGGCTGATCATGCATGCAACATAAATAGTTATGACTGACTACTATAATAATAGTCTACTTAACATGATGATTGGAGACAACCAATTTACCAAAATATAAGAACATTATAGACGGTGGGAACACTAAGCGAGAACAGGTAAGATCTTATCAGCAAACATTAGTTGTTACCTGACTACTCTCAGTAAATTGTTTATCATTTCCCAACTGTACTTCCTGTGTCAGTTTCTCTGCCTCAGATACACAAGGAAAGATAGTATTCTCTAAATTGGTAGAATTTGAATCACCATTTATTCCTCCATCTTTAAGAACGTTTGGATCCAGAACAGGAATTGGATTGTGCAAATGATCTATATTTTCTTGATTGGCAAAGTTGTCAGTGTCGGTCTTTTCACAAGTCACTTCTGAAATTTTTATAATTTTGTCTATGATTAAAACACTGGTCTCTTCAGAAGCACCTTGAGTTTTGGTTGAAAGCAGTGCATGCTGATCCTCTGCCGCATTTAGTTCTTTTGAAGTTACACTGACAACAAATACAACAACACATTGTTATAAAAAGTAGTTAGCAACTGCACACATTGATGTATTATAAATATAAAAATGAAAGAAACATTTTGTACAGGAAAGCAGAAACAGTATGCTGAGACACATAAAAAATTTTGATTTCAAAGATAAAAGTTGTACCCATGGGTAATGACCCCTTCAGATGGATTTGTAGGAGCATCTTGTTGTTGCCTCCTTTTTTTATTGTTCTCCCCTTGCACTTCTGATGGATCAACACAATCGCCAGAGACATGGTTATCAATCCTTCTTTTCCTTCCAACCTGGAGCCCATCTCCATTAATTGATTGCATATGTTGTTCGGTGCCATCCTTCTTGATTTCAGAGGGCACTTCAAGTATCACTTTTGGTTCTCCAAAGGCATATCCCACATGCTGCCTCTTGCTAGAAGTATTAGTCAAGCCAGCATCTTCATGGTCAGATGTCAGAGACTTCTCTTGATGCTTCACTGAAGCCATCTCAGGTGAATGTTTAAATATCATATCAGTGCAACGCTTGATCCATGAGAAGCGAGCAGAGCTTGAAAGTGAGGTACCATCCTGTTTTTGTGAAGGAGATCTGAACCCATTACCATTAATATCTAACTTTCTAGGAGAATCTGAGTCAATATGTGGTGCAATAGTTTGCTGCTTTGAATATCTTTTTGTAGAACTTTTCTGCTGGCTATTTTCCAACCTTGAGTGCTGCATCTTACTCACCGCCATATAGTCCATGGCAATCTTCAAATCCTCCAACTTCTTTAATTGTTCAATCTCAGCTTGAATCTCTTCTCTATCAGCATGCAGTAGTTCTCTCTGTTTTTCTAATTTCTGCCTTTGTATTTTCAGTTCCTCAATGGAATTATTTAGCTCTGCCCATTCCCTGTCCCTTCTCTGGCGATCCAAATTGATTTCTGTTCTCTCAGCATCTAACCTCTTCATTTCTAAAGCAACTTGTTCCAATTCTCTCTCTGCTTTCTCCTTAAGAAAGCTAATATGCTCAAGTTCTGTTTTCTTTTCTTCCTCAAAGGTCTTCTCCCTTTCACTCAACGAACTTTCTAATTCTTCACGCCTTTTCTCAACACAGGTCTCCAGCTCTCTCTTCTGCATTTCAATGCCCAATAAAAATTCTGCACGCTCTTTCTGAATCTTGTTGAACCATTCAGAATGTTCATGCACCATCTTATTCATGAATTCTTCCCGCTCACGGTTCAATGACTCAACATCCCTTTTATGCTGATCTCTCATTGCATCCCTCTCTTTTCTTAGACTATCCCGCTCATCTTTGAGAAACTTAGAAACAGCCTCCCTCTCAACAGCAACACGTTCTGCTTCCTTCTGCAGCTCTACCCTTTTTTCATCAATCAACTCCCACTCAGCCTCAAACTTTGCTTTTTCTATTTGCAATTTATCAGCCTCAGCCATAAGTTCTAATTTTTGAGCCCTCACTATATCAAGTTCTTCTTTAAGTTTCATCTCCAGAACTGACAACTCCTCTGATTCACATTTCATGGCTTCTAACTTCTCCTTTGCACAATCAACTTGTTTCTTTTTGTCATCCAGAGAAGACAATGACTTCTGAAGGCCAGACTTCATTTTATTAATCTCTTCTTTCTCCTTTTGCAAAAGTGATCTACTCAGCCCGACCTCCTTTTCAGAAGCAATCATACTTTTTTCCTTCTCATCATATAGAAGAGACCTCTCTGTCAGATCCTTCTCCTTCTCCGCCACTGCCCTTGACTGCACCTCCAGATCATGTTCCCTCTCTCGAAGTGCATCCTCCCGCTGACTAAGATCCAGCTCCTTCAACTCCCAAGCCCGTCGCCTGGTCTCAATTTCATCTTCCACCACCTTGCGCTTCATCTCCAACTCAGCTTCAAATTCAGTCTTCTTCAGTCTCAAAGTAGATTCATAACTGGCAATGACCTTTTGAATCTCATTCTGCATTTTTCATCATAAGAAATATTAATAAGATAAAACAAGTTATTCATTAAGTGTGAAAACCCTCAAGCAAAAAGGTATCCAGAAACTACTTGACACTCAAATGTCAATAATGGAAGTTAAGCTCTAGCTCTATTGCTATTGCACCCTTGAAAGAAAGGAGAAAAAAGGGGGGAAAAGAAAGAAGAAGGCAGTTTAAACCAAACAACTCACAGATTCCTTGCTTGCAAGTTTTTCCTGTGAAAGAAGTAGCTCTTGCTCTCTCTTGTTCAGCAAAGCTTCCCTCTCAATGACAGCCTGGATGCACTCAAAAGAAAAGCTACATTTTACATAAATCTCAACAAAGAATAGAACTATCTCAAATAACCATACATAAAACCAAAACATTTAATAAAGAGATAATAAAAACCTCCTCTCTTTTTGACAGAGAAACCACAGTCAGCTCCAAATTGGATTTCTCTTCCTGTAGGGCTCTAAGTTTCTCTTCAACACTTGCTCTTGAGGCCTCCAATTCTTTTTCGAGTCGACTTAGTTCCTGAGATCTACAAAAGATGTAGTCTTCTCTTTGATTCAGCGAAGTTTGTCCGTCAAGTAATCTTTCATGTTCTTGCTGCAAAATCTTCTTTCTTTCACTTAATGATTGCCTTTCAAGAACAATTTCTTTCTCTTTCTCATCACAACTAGGACATGGAAAAAAAATATATTAGATTTATACAGCTTTCAGGTCATGACTATCGTATCATGGCATCATATATGGATAATTGAGCCGTAAGCAAACTACAGCAATATGTCTATGCAAGTGTAAAGTTTGTGTTTTCTAGCTACATCCTGCAAAAGTCACACTTTGTTGTTTAACTCTGACAGTATGGCATTTTCTCAAAGAGAAAAAAAAAAAAAGGATTGGTAGTAAGGCAAATACAAGAGATCTCATTTCTCAAACTCTATCCACAACTAAGTTGCAAAGAAAGTGACAAATGACATACACGAAGAATCAACAAAATACTTCAGCTAAGGTTCAATCTGTAGCAGGATTTTATACAAACACTTCAGCTTAAATTTAATGGTATTGTCAAAAATTAAAACCTGCCTTATGTAATTTTGCACAGGGCATGCAAAAATAAGACTGATGACTGTATTCCTGTTCCTTCAATTTTTTGAGATGTTAACTGTAACATTCACAATGTACAAGCATAGGTAGATCTCAAGTGAATCTAATATAAAGATATGGTACAAATAACCTTTTATTCTTCTCTTTTTTTTTTTTTTTGAAAAGTATAACCTTTTCTTCTGGGCAAACAGTCATAGACTCAAATTGTAACCATTGTAGTAATATTTAAGTCCAAAGTCCAAACCAAACCCTACTTAGACTGAGCTACATACAGATAACACAATATGATCAATGCTTCAAAATAGTACAAACAAGATGAATAAAGACATACTCGGACTTGAAAGATATGTTCTGCCTGGTAAGATCATCTTCACGTGCTTCAACTTCCTGCAGCTTTCTTTCAGCAGCACGATGATACCTGCTAGCTTCAGCTTGCAGAGATTCTGCAGCACGCAACCTTGCTTCTGCTTCTGCAAATTTTGTCTGAGCATTTTCTACCATAATGCGTGATTCAACAAATTTACTCTCAGCTGCAACCTTTGTTTCAGCAGCTTCTGCACGCAACTCATGCAAGGATTTCTCAATCTATAGAAATCCATCAAAAAACAATAATTATTGTAAAGACATGTAAACGTGAAAATTTACTTCAATTGAAGGAAGATCCTAAATAATATCTTACGCTTTTTATACACTCTTTCTCAACTCCTAGAGCCTTTTTTAGAGACTCTTCTCGTTTCCTTGCTTCTGCTATTGCAGATAAATGTGCAGCTTGATCACACTTATGAGCTATTTCAGCTGCTTCAGCAGATGCTTTAATTTGCTCGTACTTGGAAGCCAACTCCTTTCTTTCCAATATAAGAAGGCCCATCTGATGCTGGTGGTCAAAGATCTACATAATAAAACTAGTGATATATACAATGAAACATAGAATAATACAAGTACTGCTAGTGTGCACAGTAAACCCATGAAACCTTAAAAAGCATTAAGTGCACCCAACTTTTTATCAATACTTCATCTACACTTCTCTGAGGAAAAGGATTAGAGTGTATTCAAATGCAAACACATATAAAATATTACAAAATATAAGATAGGACAATCGATAAAAGCAACAATCTTCCAATTTATTTAGAAATATGTTGAAAGCTCCATTAAAGGAAAACAAGACAACAGCCTCATTCATTTGAAGCCAATCCAAAAGAAGGACAAACTAATTTGTATACAGAATATTATTAGAAATACACAGATGCGGCACCACTCTTAAAAACCTATGGCATTGATAATAAATTTGGATCCTCTCATAAATTTTTCCTGATATAACACATCAACCTTACTAATAATGGATGGTTTAGAATTTATTTCTTTCCATTCATTGTTTTATTAACAACCAATCACAAACTTCAATAAATATACAGTAAAACTTTGATAAGGAGATGATACCAATATAAATATTTAAACCCACAATTATAATTGAGATAAAAAAATCCTCTAAACCCCTAGCTGTATCAACGCCCTTGAGTGGATATATCTATCATGGATGGAGCTTATGTGATGCACTATAAACCACTGCTAAGTGCCACACCCAAGATATTTATTAAACAATTGAGCAAATTACAAACTAGCTACCCAATTGAAACTTATTCTCAGATGGCATAAACTTTATTCATTTATTACAATTTAGTTACCCATCGTTACTTGAAGTCCATTAAGTTTAACGGCATACAGAGTTATAGTGCAACAGAGACGAAAATACCCCTAATGGCGTGCTATGACTAGTTTGACTAAATGAAAAACTTTATAAAAAAAAAAAAAAGGGCATTAGGATCTCCACCGTCCATCATGGACAGCGGAGATCAAATACAATCAAAAGCCAAGAAAAAAATGAATTAGACCTTATTTTTATTTTCTATTTTAAAAATAAATTTATATAAAAAAAGAAAATTTTTAAAAAATAATAATAATAAAGGTGGAGATCGATCTCCGTCCATCAAAGATAACGGATGGTGTAGATCCAATCTAGAGATTGGTTAGATTGGATCTCCACCAACAATTCATCTCCATCCGGAGATAGAGATGAACTGAATCACAACCAAATCAAACCCAGAGCTTCAACGGAGCCCCAATCACAGCCAAATAAACCCAACCGACATAAATCAATTCAGCCTCCTTTTACACACTCTCTTGCTAAAACCCAGTACTCAAAACACACCACTCTCTCTCTCTCTCTCTCTCTCTCTCTCTCTCTCTCTCTCAGTTCTTGTTGCTCCTTCAAACAAACAAAATAGCAAAAATCTTGGTCTCTTTCAAACAAACACACCACTCTCTCTCAGTTCTTGTAGCTCTGTAACTTCTTTGTCTTCTACGGCTGCATGCTTTAATGATTTCACTGTCAACGAACTGCTCTGCACACTTCGTTTGCTTCATCTTGGATGATGATTCTGCATGCTTCATGTTCTTTGTTTTCTGATTGGAAACCTAGACATGGGTTTCCAACTAGAAACCCAATGGTTAAAACACACAAACAGAAATGCGTTAAGGCAATTGTTTGGGTTTGAATTTGATGTCGGGGTTTGCAATGGGTGAATGATTGGGGTTTTTGTAGTGCTTGCAATGGGTGGGTTCGAAATGGATGTTTGTGTGTGGATTGATAATGGGTTTCAGATGTTTGTTTCCTATCAAAAAAAAATAATAATAATGGGTTTCAGATGATGTTGGGAAATTGTTTTAATTGTTGATGATGTTCGGCGATGTCTTGATTGTTGATGATGTTGGGTGATTGTTTGTTTGTTTCGGATGACATTTAGGTTCAACAAGGTTTTGTTTGTTCCAGACTTCTGGATTTTGTTTGTTTTTTTTTTTTTTTTTTTTGTTTCAGATGATGTTTTGATGTTTCAGATGATGTTTGTTTCAGATTTCTAAGTTTTTTTTTTTTTCCCATATTGCTGGGTTCTTCATCTAGGTTGGAACCCAAATCTTCATATGGTTCAACCCTTCGATTTTAATTTTTTTTTAAAAAAATTTTGTTCTCTTGTTTTAATTTTTTGGATTTTAAAAATTCATCTCTACCATTCATCATGTTTGATGGATGGTGGGAGTATTTTTTTTTTTAATTTTTGTTTTTTCAATTACCATTTTTTAGATTTAATTTTTTTTTACAATTTTTTGTTTTTAAAATTTATTTTAGAAGAAAAACTAAAAACAAGGTCAAAAGATGAAAATAACCCCAGAGCTATTAGAGTAGACTAACTTAGACTAACTGCCGATAGTCAAATTGTAATAAATCACTAAAGTTTACTCCATCTAAGAATAGTTTTTAACCAGGTAGCTAATTTGTAATATGCTCTAAACAATTAGTAACACTCCACGAAGTCCAAAAGCATACATCCAGCTCAAGTATCAGCATTTCTTAGACAAATAAGATACTTACAACCCTTTGTGGCTAAAAGACTTCTTAAAATAACAGAAGAGAACACATAAAATAGGCAGTAGATTTAATCACAGAACCGAGGCCATAAATCCAAATTGAGTTTCCCCATCTCAACCACCCCCAACCCAATGCAGAAAGTATTACAAGTATATACCTTGTATTAAATATAAGCATCACACTTAAAATGACCATATCAACTAGCATATTTCTTTAACTCAGTTCTTTAATGAAAGCAAGAATTAGAGAAGAAAGCCACACTAGAGTCAGGTTTCTTTCTAGAAACAGTTAAAATTGCCACTTACTCTGAATTCACAGTACAAGAAAAAATAATGCACTAATCAAAATTGACAAACTAGTATCATAACTTCAAAATAATGATCACATTAACATCATAGCTTTCTAAGAGAAACCCATAAGGAAAACAAAGATGCAAAGCCCTATGTTTGTCTGATATAAACATCTTCCTCAATCTCTCCAGTCTTTCCAGTCTTTGCTTCTTTTATATAAAAATAAAAAATAAATAAATAAATAATTCGGATTCAATCACACAACACTACACATAATCAAGTAATGGCCTTACTTGTTCCACTTCAAATCCTAAACAATTAAAATAATAAATTTAAAATTTATTTTTTCGCAATTTCATCATCGGCCAAACAAAAACCCCTACAAAACACAAGTCCAAGACCAAGAGCCAGCACCAAAATCACAATAAAAGGGACTTGAAAATACCTCAGCTTCGAGCTTGGCTATATAGGCGACGAGAGCGGCCTTGTCTCTCCGTTTAATCGAGTCCTCGTCGAGTCCAGCGTCCTTCAGTCTCCTCCAGATCGTGTCGTCACTCAGAGAACTCTGCAAGACCCTGGAATTGGGGGTGATCGAGAGCCGACCGGAGCTAGGACTCGCCATCACAAGAATCGAAGACGGAGGCAAAATGGAAGCCCTAGATTCTCCGATCTGGTGGTGCTTGGCTACTTGTCGATCCGATTGTTCACGTTTTCTTTGCACTTCGTCTAAGCTTTTTCGCTTTTTCTCTCTCCACAGAGAAAGAGAGAGAGTGCGCGTAAAAAAATGAGTAGTGAGTGAGGAGTAGGAGGTGTGAGTTGTAGAAAATAAAAAGAAAAAAGGGGGACACGGGATTTTTCTTAAAGGGCGGTTCTTGATAAGGACAAGTGGACGACCCAGCTTCGACGGCGTCGTTTCGACGGATTATTTTTTTTTGGCGTGTAACCGCTGCTTGTAATCTCCGATTAGCGGTGGATTTTGGATTTCATTTTGAATTTAAATATTATTTTTTGGGGTTCTGTCTGTGAACCGAAAGTGAATGTCAACGCTCCACGTCATCTATCGACTCAAAAGGACCGTTTTGTTTGGACGCCGCCTTATATATATATATATATATATATATATACAAATTACAAAATTGAAAATGAACAAATAATCCAAATATTTCTGTCTTACCAACTTGTGTGTGTATATATATATATCTATATGATCGCATTTGATTGATTGGATATTGACTCTGTCGAAAATCCCGAAATTATTGTAACTTTAAAATGGGTGGTGCTTTTGCCATCCACAAAATTAACTTATATAACACACCACCTGATTGTCTAGTTTGTTAAGTATTTTCCCTTCTTATAGAAGGTTGAGAGTTTATAAAGAATCGAACTTAAAATCAAATCATACATAAGGTTCGAGAAAAAGTGGAAAAACAAAAATGTCAAGACTTTAATTTAATTTCGCCTTACCTTTTTTTGTGGGGGGAAGGAAATTTTACCTTACTTTTATAAACATATAAATATAATAAGAAGGGTAAAGGTTCGTGAAATATGCAGTGTGTTTATTAGTACTAGAAGATACTGGTTTGACTGAGAATGTCAAACATCTCCGGCCTGTTAAATTAGGCACGGAGTGAGAGATACTTCACGTGGGAGTACAATAATTTATAGCTAAGTCATTGATGGGAGACTAAGAGGAAGCACAACAATTGAAGCAGGAATAGTCAACTCTATATAGAAAAGATGCAAAAATATTTATTAGATGAAAAGAAAACAGTGGAACACGTGGCATGATATGACAGGGCTTGGTGTTCTAGAAGATGGTTTTATCATTTCTGAAAACGAAATCTTGGATTATAGTTTAAGGAAATAGAGGGTAAAAATGTAACTTCAGTTTCAAACAAAACAGGGGAGTGGAATTTGTACTATTCACGACTCTCTTCCCATTTTTATATATAGTTAATAGATATAGTAAGTGTGTATTTTGTACCAACACACCTAACATTGTTTTAGATTCAAAGAGTTGTACTTAGATGATATTTTGACCTGAAATGAAATTAACACTTCGGGTTCGGGTTAACAGTTGACTTAATTTGAGTTAATATCTGACTTGAAGTGATAATTTCACTTGGGACAGGTTTTAACCTCATATGGGTCAAATGATGACGCAAAGTTATAATTTTACTTCGAGTCAACAACTTACTCGAATGGGATCAAAAATCTAATCCAAACTTAAATTTGCGCTTTGAGTCGATAGTCGACTTGAATCAGGTCAACAACTTACCCGAAGATAAAATTTCCTTTAGTTGGTCCAATGAAAATTGTATATCATCAGGTTATTTTCTGACTTGAATTGGGTCAAAAACTAACCTGAAGACATAAACTTAGCCATCGAATTAACCCCCAACTCGAATTGGATCAGACACTAACTCGAAATAAAAATTATTTGTTGGGTTAATTCATAACCCAACATCAAGTTAGAATTTGTCCAGAAACTTTAAACATTGACCCAAATCCAATCTCACATCATAATCTTTACCCGATTCAGACTAATAATTAAAGTTTCGGGTTAGTGTATGACCCAACATTGGGTCAAGAACTAATGGATTACGCGTTATTTCTTCACTCGATATCGGGTTATGTGCTAACCCGAAGTAATTTCTCAAATTAAACTTAAAATTTTTGTCGAAACACTAATCTTTTTCAACATCTAAATTTTTTCAACTTTTCTTCCGCATAAAAGTAAACATGAGATAGAAAATTACTATTTTGTTTGAGTAAAGTTGTGATAGAAATGGATTGGTGTGAGTTGATATTATTTGATTATGTGTTTTATTAATTTTATTATAAATAATGTTACACTTTTCAAAAATTTATTCAAAAATTTTGTCTAAATGATATAGCAAGTTGATTTATAGTTATCATATTAATTTTAAGATGATGTATTAATGATATAGTAATTATACATAAGATTGTCACATCATTTAGTCAATGAATTTGGACAAATTTTTGGGTAATATAGTATTACTCATTTATTACAGTTTCGTTTTTGGTTGATAAATAATTAATGAATTGTATTAATGAGATGGTTTGAATTTATTAAGGGTATTTTTGGTAATTTAGGGTAATTTTGTAATTATCTTGAGTAAGAGGTAATTATGTAAATAAAGTTATAAGAAAGAGTATTTTTGCTAAATTCCCCAAACATATTTGTTTGTGTAATTAGTGTTTTTACACATTTATGTGCAATTTCACTTCCATTGTTTTCTGCTCTGGAATTTTCTGGTCTAAACATCTACAAATTTGTTCCTGTTTCGATTTGATTTTTTAATTAAAAATTTGTCTTAGAAGTAGAATTTGGAAATGCACTTTGCTTTTCTATTGTTGTCTGTTCCAGTAGTTAATTGGTTTTAGGGCAAATAACCCCAATATCCCTGACTTTTAATGAAATTACAAACTAGGGCAAATTACACAAACCTCCCCTGAGGTTTGATGAAATTGCACAAAAATGACGATATTTGGGTAACCTACACTAACCTCCCTTGAGATTTCAAAAACTCAACACAAACCTCTCATACTATTAGTTAACCATTAGTCAACTTATAGCAAATCAAAATTATTAAGGGTAAAATGGTCAATACACACGTTATAAATATTTTAAATTAATATATATTAATTTAATTAATAAATAAACAAAAAAATTAAAAAAATATATTTTTAATTAATAAAATAATAATATAATATTTATACCCTAAAAAAAAATCTTCATCTTCCACCTCTCCATCATCATCTTCCTCTTCCTCTTCTCCATTTCATCATTTTTATCATCCATCTCTTATTTTTCATCAAAATCATCATCTCCATCATTTTCTTCAAACCAACATCATCAAAATCATTCATCATCATCAAACCAAATATCACTCAAATAAAAAAACTTAAAGTTCACGAATTTTTTTTTTTTTTTTAAAAAATACCCTTTGGAGACCAGATCTGGTCTCCGGCAATCTGGTCTCCATCGCCGGAGACCAGATCTGGTCTCCCGCGAGGGAGACCTGAAGACCAGTGGTCTCCGTCGGCCTCCATCGCCATGGAGGCCAGGAGACCAGTGGTCTCCATCACCGGAGACTAGTGGTCTCCAGATGCGTCTCTAACAATGGAGACGCGCATGGAGACCACTGGTCTCCTCTCCCATGGAGACCAGTTGTCTGGTCTCCGCCGGAGACCAGTTTGGTCTCTGGCTGGAGACTAGAAACTATTCTGGTCTCTAGACTGAAGACCAGATCTGGTCTCCAGCGCTTTGGAGACCATTTCGTCAGGTCTCCAGCGTGCTGGAGACCAGATAAAATGGTCTCCAACGCTGGAGACGGTGGTCTCCTGCGCTGGAGACCACCGTCTTCAGCTGGAGACCAGACTGGTCTCCGGCCAGAGACAAGGATTTGGTCTCCCATGGAGACCAGCCCTTTAAAATATATATATATTAACTTTTTTTTTTAATCAAATTAAAAAGATTTTTTATTAATTTTAAATTTAAAAAAAAAATAAAATATTGACTTTAAGTTTGACCTAAAGGGTATCTTCGTCTTTTCATACTTTTGACCGTTGATCGTCAGAATTTTACCGTAGTTGACTGATGGTAAGGGAGGTTTGTGTAAAGTTTTTAAAACCTCAGGTAGTGTCCGTGCGAGTTACCCAAACTTCGTCATTTTTGTGCAATTTCGTCAAACCTCAGGGGAGGTTTGTGCAATTTGCCCTACAAACTATGTGAATTTTGGACATATTGGCACAAATCTTACCTTGTATTGGCATCCTCTATGAGTAGTTGACAAACAATTAACTAATCTTTAAAATAATGGTTGAAGCGGATTTTGGTTTTTATGAGATATTAAATAAAGAGAGCTTTTATAATAAGGATATTCTAACTTTAAAAAGTAAAAATCAACCAATTAAATTCATCAATTCTATTTGAATTAAATAGAATGAAGAATCTATTTTAGAAGAGAAAATACAGTGGATTAATTTGATTGGTTGATTATTACATTTTAAAGTTAGAACGTCATGATTATAGAAGTACTAATTAAATAAATAGATTAAAAAAAATAAATTTATTCAATCAAACCTTATCGCTGAAGTTACAAAATTTGAGTTGAATGTAATATAGTCTTTCTAACCAAATAAAGAAAGAAAAAACATTATAGTATAAAAATATTATTTTAATTTTGATCAATTAAGAAAGCAAAAAAAATATATTTTTTAAAAGTAATCTCACGAAAAATAATCTCCATTTTTTATTTTTTTCATTAAGGTTTTTTTTTTTTTTTTGTAATTTCAGTTTTGTTAAATTAAATCTTAGATTTATTTGATTTGTGATGTTTTTATGGAAGTAGCAGAAGATTATGTGTTGAGATTTGGATTTTTTGTTTAAACTTTGGATTTTGAGTGGTTAAGATGGTCCTCCATTTTATTAAAAGAAATGATTAAATTTGTTTTTTTTTTTAATTAATGAAATCATGGAAAAGATGTAAAAGATGGTGATGGAAGCATGAAGATAGAGACAATATCCCTCCAAAATGGAGGTAACTAAGAGAGATATCATATGATCTCTCCATTTGGAGTGTAGATCTATTTATATTTCAAAAAAATTAATTGTGTTTGTTTATTTATTTTTGAAAGAACTACGGAAGAGATGAGCATGGAAATGAACCCACCACCACCATCATCATTATTATTGGTAGTCAAATTTTAATTTTTCAATTTTTTTTTTATTTTAAAATAATGATTATTGGCTTTTCGTATAGTTGAACCCTTTTAATCTTATTTCACATTTGACTACTGTCGACAAATCAAAACTAACAACAAGGGTTGCCAATACAGAATTTCCAAAAATTCAAGTAAAATTTGTGTCAATATGCTTAAAACTCACATCTGTGCTTATATTGGCCTCTTTGTTCTTAACTTCTTTGCAAATAGTATTTTCACTTCGTGGGTATGTAAGCAAAGCGTATAATCAATTATAATGGTCAATGACATTGCCCTCTTTGTTGCTTATTTTTTAAATCTTTTGCTTAATTTAAATTTACTAACTTACAATGTTTTAGTTTGCATTACATATAGAGAAGAAAGTTGGACTAGTTAAATGGGGGCATTGGTGACCCTGCAAATGCAAGTCTCGGTATAAAATGGTCTTGATTCGATTCAGTCATCATTTTTTTTTTAAAAGGAATATTCAGAGCGTCAGATTCTCCTAGTTTTAACCTGGATTTTGGCACTTAAACGGCAATTTCACGTATTCAAGCTGCCCTTTTTGAATGACAGCATTTTATACACAGATAAACATTCACAGTTACATACACCAACTAATACCATGAAAAATGTTTATATAACTAGGTATTAACAGCAAGGTCAAAACAGTTTTGACCGTAAGTCAGAAATTGGACCCTAGTTTGTTTGGGGAAGACAGCTACGGTAACTCCATAAAAATGATCTTGAATCATATATTTATACAAACATCAAGCTTAATCATCATTATCCTCTACATGTTGCAAGTTGCGTTCTTCTCTTGATTGTAACTGTTTAACCAACCTTCAATCAGCTTGATTTCCGTTGCTCTCTGCTCTTTCAGCCAATCAGGATCCTCATTAGTAGAAGGACGCAAATCTATGTGATGGGCACCTGATACATAATAAAATGCACGGATCATCAGCTAATGTATTCACATACAATGTACCCTTTGGCATTTTAACTGCCAACAGCATGTTTTAAAGACATCTACTAGTAGCAAATGACCTATGGTAAATCATTTCATCAGCAAAAGTTTAAGCATCACTAGAAGGCTACTAGGCCAACAAAAGCATCTGTAAATACATTAGCAGTTTAACACAAGATTTTCAACCTTTTACATTGTTACCAACAAAGGAACAGTGAAGAATTCTTGAACTTTTTAAACCACAACATTGAATTTATTAAGTTATGGTATTCACATTTTTAAACCACAACCATTTTTGCAAGTTTCAATTTTCAAAACTTTCTTTCTATTATTTTATACTATTTCATAGTTGAGATTTTAATTTTAATCTCAATATTTTTTTTATGGATTTTTAATTCGGAACCTCAGGTTGATTTATTACAATGTCTCTTTTTACATCCAAATAAACTGAAGAATTTAAGGTTTATTTGTCAGCCTTTTAAAAACAATTATGTTGATTAATGTTATTATTAGTAAAGCTGCAATTGAATTTTAGATAATTTAATTATTTGATAGGATTTCAAAAGAAAAAATTACCCAAAACTCATAGGCCAATGCATCACTGCTAATGTTTAACATATCTATTATTGATACTCCAATTCCTAAAATCAGTACACAGAATCTTCAATTTGACAAAAACATTACTTCATAAACAACAAACATAAAGTGTAAACAATTAAAAATTTATATAGTTGTGTTTCCAATATTCCAATACATGGTACATCAATCATATTCATACCGATAGCATGATGAGGAACTATAAGTCCTAAAAGCAAGTTATAAGAGATTACAGATACTAGATAAACTCTATCAAAAATTATGTTGAATGCTCAATAGGATCTGAAAGAAAAATGGAGAAAACACATACAACTTTGATAGACATCGCTCAATTACAGGATGATCAGACTAATGCAAAGTGACAATTCCTATTGAGCCTGCAAAGTAACAATTCCTATTGAGCCCTTCACTCAGCTGGGAAGCAGGACAAAGACCAAGAAGGTATTGTATTAAGATTCTATGACTAAGACATTGGAAACTAAAACATTATAGTGGAAAGAAATTAGGATTCCAACCCTTGGTTAGAAATCCAATCCATCCTGCTTATGGAAATATGATTCCAAATGAATCTTCATTCCAAGACATTTTTACAAAACAAACAACGAAGTGACGATTCTTTTTTCTATTTTATCCTTGATTCCACCAAGCACACCACCTAAGTCTTGTAAACTAACACTACAAGCAATCCAATAAAGCAGAACCATTAAAAAAAATCCATACCCTTCTTTTGAAAAAAAAAAAGAAAGAAAAGAAAATAAATAGGATCCATACAGCAGACAGCTCTAAAATGTATATAGAATACATTAAAATGTTCAAAAACAGCCAACTCGGATGACTGAGTCACTGTCAGCCACACTTACAAAGCCTGCCGCCTTGGGCTGCTGGACCACATAAGTTTTGTAAAAAAAATCAAGCCAGTGACCCAAATGACTTTTCTGTGAGACATTGACTGATTTAAGTATGCAGGTCAAATTTAAAGAATATCTCATGCATTAGAAATTTTATACCAAACTGAAATAGTAAGATGAGAGAGTTAAGGCCCATGTAACCCAAATCATTGTGCTAGTTATAGTAAATTATATATATCAAAGTTCAACCGAACAATTAGTTCTAGGTTTCAATGGATACAGGAGAATTGAAGGATTAGTTCTGCAGAATAATTAGTTTACCATCAAGCATTACCTTCTTTTGTGACAAGAGCAACAATAGTTTCAGATACATTCTGCAAAACACTGCAACAAGGAACACAAACACCAATAAACAAGAAATTGTAGAAATATATAGCTATACTCTCAGCTGTAAGAAAAACTCACCTGCCACCACTCCAGGGATCCAATAGACCATTTGAGAAAATTATGTTACTTCCAAACATTTTCAACACACTCTTGATATCCTTTATGACAAAAGAATCAATTTATATATAAAAACAAGAAATAACAGTGTCAATTATCGCACCATAAAAGATAAACATTCTTTATATAAGTCAGTCATTATCAATAAAAAGTCACAGATCAACACATGCCAGTATCCAATCCACATAGCACAAATAACCACATCATTTATTCGCCTACCCTACTTGCCCTTTAAAATTGGTAATTGCATGCTACAGCTTTAGCACACCACTTCTCTTTGAAAATTTTGATATGAACATGTCTTATCAAATGTATTTGATTTAACCTACACTTAGACAAGACAAAAGACAAAAGATAACCAAAAGTTGACTTCCTTTTATCGTCTGAGAAGCTTGTTCAAGTGCCAGCCTCAATATTTAGGTTGGTCAAATCACCTTCTCAGATTAATAAAAAAGATTCAAAGCAAGGCATCAGCGACAAAAAGGGTGAAAGACACCAACAATATTATGAATATGCATTATAAACAGGCTTGGGCAGGAACAAGAAGTGGGGAGTTTCATATTTCTTTGCACATGTTCCTAAAATCGGCATTCATTCTATTAAGTTACTCTCAGTTCTGAAATCTGCCATTGTTCCACCATTGGTGTTCCGGCCCTTATCAACAATGTTAATTTTTTTTTTTTTATCAATAAAGATTTAAGACAGCAGCCATACAGCTAATACTCCATTGTAATAATTATCATTACTTGAAGTATATCATTGAATCTTTACTTGAAGAACTATTCCTTGTAGTCTATGACTCTATGTAGTGCAAATTCCAACATAGAAGCAGCAACAAAAGAACAGATCAGACATTCTCATTGTCAAGTTGTGCAAAATAAATTTTCTTTTCAAATTGTCATATTTCAGAACCTGGAGTTTCGACATCATTTTAAATTCTGTAGTCGGGGTATATGTTACACTAAAATTGACATTTTATCTTGCTCATATATGTTGCCAGGCAAAATATATTACAGTTTGAAAGAGTAGGATCAAGACTAAGGAACTACACACCCACACACAGAAACCAAAAAATAAAAAATCGTTATTCAATATTTATTAGGGGACAAAAACATGAATCCATCTTCACACTCGCCTTTGTCAAAGATCATTCTCATATTTTCCTCACAAATCACTAGGTTATGCAGTCCAACAACTTTAATAAATGATATTAACAAAAAGAAAAAAGGAGAAAAGATGGTGTAGGATTTGACCGAAAAACAAGCAAGGGAGAACCGACAGGACAACAATGCACAAAGACAGTACTTCAAATGGATGACTCACTTTTTCCAGCCAAAAAACATAGATATGCAAAATAGACAAGTGTTACTCCATAGGATAAATAAATCTTCAAAGGCAGGATTTCCTTACATGCCCGCCAAATAGTGTTGTGATCCATCGGGGTCTTGGTATCACCTTGAAATCCCTCCAGCATTCCTCTTGAAAAGCGGAGTAATTAAAATCATATGTAGGAAACATGCTTGCATCTCGGTCACTAGACATTGGCATAACCATCTCAGAGCACGCCTGTGGTGGAAAAATAAAACAGTGGAAAGAACTCAAGATACATGTAAAGAACTTCAAGGAAAACATTGATGTCAACATATGCCATATATAAATCAATATGAGCACTATAAGCATTTTAAACCTGCCAGTTCCAGCCACCCAAGCCATGAGGATCATCATCCAGTTGAAAGCACTCGACTTCTCCAGTATAATTGTAATAAACACTGATTCCTTGAAATATGCGCTCCAGAATGCTAGTACTCTCTGGACCACTGTCAATGTTTTTGCAAACCTATAAAATATACATTGCAGGTAAGTAGAAGATTTACTGGCAGAAGCTCTAGAGAAGTGTATACAACCATAATGAAGTAGATTATTTCATTTAAGCCAATGTAGAAAAGCAAAGTGAACTTTCTAGTTACCTTTACTGCTAATCTTCCTTATCAAATATAGGCAATCAGATTCACCATATGTAGGTTTCTACTTTATATTGAACAATAAAGCCCAACTAACCTCTCTAATCGGGTATCCAGGCAAAGGCATCATAAATTCAGAAGGATATGGATAATCAACCATTGCCAAATAACTGTATGCAGATTCCAACCAGTCTGCAAGATCTTTTGTCTTCTCTAAATCCCTGTGGAGAACCAAAACGGTCAAGTCAAACAAGATATTGTAAATAAGATGGCTCAACTCAATCATGATAACGCCTGTCACCAAAAATTAAATATACAACTTTCACTTATTTCTTCTTTACCGGCAAAGGTGGAAAGTTTTTGTCAGTTCAGTAAGTCCATTCTCTTTCAGACCCACTGATATCAATTCACCCCAGGACTCTTTTATAGTCTTAAAGCAGCTCGTACTTTCACGCTACATAAGTATGACAGAATCAATATTATAAGACACCCACATTTTTCAAACAAATACTACAAGAAAACCTAATGCAACCAAACCTTGAAATCATTGGATACAATGTTATAAAATGTTTCCGGTGGAACAACATTTTCGAATTGAAGAATTGGCGCCGAAGAAGCAAGAGCACCAATCGCAATGTGAGGATACTTTAGCCTCATCCATGCCGCCAACACTGTTGATTACAAAAACACAAGTTAATACATTTCTTCTCCACTAAACAACAGTACCATTAGCTCCCTTCAATTAATGTTCTTAGAATCAAAAACTAACAATTGGAGTAGTCAAGCACATACACACAAGTTGAAAACATGCAACCAAGAACAATTTTGACTTACTTCCGCCATAGGAGCCACCAAATAACATAACGGGAGACGCTTCAGCGGATAAATTCCGCTTCAAGTCAGTAATCAACACAGCAAAATCGGCAATAGCTTGCTCCGCCGTCAAATACGACAATGTAGCAGCGTTCTTATATGCCTCCTCTTGGCTTCCATACGGCATGGACTCACCATAGTAACGGTGCTGCCCAATCAAATTCCACAATCCCAAATCTTAATTAATTCGACTTCGCACTGACTATACAGTAAAGCTATTGAATTGGAACTGACCTCGGGAAAAAGGACCATGGCGCCGAACCTTGGGGCGAGCTCCCAGACGAAGCCGGTGTTGGCGGCGAACCACTCGATGTCGCCTTCATTGCCGCAGTAGAAGAAGATGGGGCCCAGGCGGTCGGGGCCCACCCAGTGTTCGGTGTTGATCAGGTACCGCTGCGGGAATCTCGGGTGCTCCGCGAAGCTGAAGTGGTCGAGTCGCTGCTGGAAATACCGGGTTTCGTACCTGTACTGTTGCTGCAGGGGTTTGGTTTGGTGCGAGAATTTTCCAAGGAAGCGTGGGGCCCACCTGAATTTGAACGGATGTGATGCGAATGATAAAGAAGATGAGACTGAGATGAGTAGGATGACGCTGAAGGTGACGATGAGATTAAGAGGCTTGTGTCCGGGTTTTGCCATGGTTTGGCAATTTCGGCCACTACGGTTGGTTGTTACTCTTTGCAGTTTTGAGGTCTCACTCTGAGGCACCTGGTGTGGTGCAGTTCATCTGCGTCTCAACACTGCAAGGTTTTGGATGATGGCCAATCATAGATCGACACGCATGATGATTTTAGTCTGGTTGGATTTTTTGTAGATTTTTTTATCCATTTAACTGCCTCTAGAACATACACGCTGGTCCTTATATCTAATGATTCGTGGCAATTTAACAAAATGAATAGATAAAGGGCAAATTGCACAAACCTCCCCTGAGGTTTGGCAAAATTATACAAATATTACGATATTTGGGTAACTCGCACGGACACTACCTGAGGTTTCAAAAACTCTGCACGAACCTCCCCTGTCGTCAGTCAACAACCGTTAAATCGTCATAGTCAATGGTTAAAAGTATAAAAGGACTAAAATACCCTTCAATAACATTTAAAATTAATATATTATACATTTTTTAATTAAATTTAAAAATAAAAGATAAAAAATTAAAAAAGTCAAAAAAAAAAAAAAAAAACTGGTCTCCATGGGAGACCAGATCTGCTCTCCCAGGAGACCGACCGTCTCCATCGCTGGAGACGGCGGCGTCTCCAGCGATGGAGACGGCCGACGCCGTCTCCAGCGATGGAGATCGTCTCCATCGCTGGAATGACTCCAGCGATGGAGATCGGTCTCCATCGCTGGAGTCATTCCAGCGATGGAGACCGATCTCCATCGCTGGATATTCTAGCGATGGAGACCCGTCTCCATCGCTGGAGTACAAGCGATGGAGATCGTTGGATACTCCAGCGATGGAGAGACCGATCTCCATCGCTGGATACTCCATCGCTGGATACTCCAGCGATGGAGACGTACTCCAGCGATGGAGATCGATCTCCATCGCTTGTACTCCAGCGATAGAGACGGGTCTCCATCGCTGGATATGTCTCCAGCGATGGAGACGGGAGTCTCCAGCGATGGAGATCGGTCTCCATCGCTGGAATGACTCCAGCGATGGAGATCGTCTCCATCGCTGGAGACGGTCGGTCTCGTGGGAGACCAGATCTGGTCTCCCATGGAGACCAGTTTTTTTTTTTTTTTTTTTTTTGACTTTTTTAAATTTTTATCTTTTATTTTTAAATTTAATTAAAAAATGTATAATATATTAATTTTAAATGTTATTGAAGGGTATTTTAGTCTTTTTATATTTTTAACCATTGACTATGATGATTTAACGGTTGTTGACTGACGACAGGGGAGGTTCGTGCAGAGTTTTTGAAACCTCAGGTAGTGTCCATGCGAGTTACCCAAACATCGTAATATTTGTGCAATTTCGCCAAACCTCAGGGGAGGTTTGTGCAATTTGCCCATAGATAAATTATATATTTTTTTGGGCAAATTACACTAAAGTACCCGCACCTATCGAATTATTACAGTCATGATGCGAGTTTTATCAAAATTACACATAAATACCTTTGACCTAGTTTGACTAACAATCCATTAACGGTAAAATTAACATCTCAATGGTAAATTGGTCTTTTTATATATCAAATAATATTATCTAAACAAAATATCTCTCTCTCTCTAAAAAACAAATCTCTCTCTCTCATTCATCTTCTTCTTTTTTCTTCTTCTTCTTCTTCTGCTCGTCTTCTTCTTCTTCGTCTAGAACTCTTCTTCTTCTTCTTCTGCTTCTGGAACTCTTCTTCTGCTTCTGCTCGTCTTCTTCTTCTTCTTGTTCTTTTTCTGTTGTTCTTCTTATCTGGGTTCCAATGGAACCCAGAAACTGGGTTCCTTCGAACCCAGAGTTCGAACCCAGAAACTGGGTTCCAACGGAACCCAGATCTGGGTTCGATTCTGGGTTCGAATGGAACCCAGTTTCTGGGTTCCATTCGAACCTAGTTTTTGTTCTTGTTTTTTTTTTTTTTTCCTTTTTTGCGTGGTGGTTGGTTGGTTGGTAATGGTTGGTTGCTGGTGGTGATAGTTGGCTGTTTGGGTGCTATATTGATTTGAGGGTGGTTGTGGTGGTAAATCGATCGGGATGACTGAGTTTTTGACATATAAAAGAAGAAGAAGAAGCAGAAGAGAATAAGAAGAACAGAGAGAAATCGAGAGAGGGAGAGAGAAATTTGACATATAAAAAGACCATTTTGTCCTTGAGACGTTTATTTTGCCGTTGATGGACTGTTAGTCAAACTCAGTCAAGGGTATCTTTGTGTAATTTAGTCTAAACTCACATTATTGTTGTAATAACACAATAGGTCGAGGTACTTTAGTGTAATTTTCCCTATTTTTTTTAACAAATTTTCTTAATACTGAAATAATAAATAACTCAAATTACCCATCCTAATAATGTAAAAATCAAGAGATACGTACACATACATATATATATATATATACATATATGAAGTTAAATTAAAATAATTTAAAATTTTGACTTAAAAAATTATTTTAATATTCATCCATTTATTTTCATAAAATTTAAGAATTGTTATTAATTTTGAATTCATTCATTTCTTCTTTTTTTTTTACAAAAATGGGGCAAAAGACCAAAAAGAGAAAGGGAAAAACTTTAAGAGAAAGTGTGAACTCTCCGATGATTAGGGTTGAAAAGAAATTCCAACTCAAGAGAAACAATAATAGAGTCATATCCTCCACTGTCATATGAAGACCAACTTTTATCAACCAATCAACAGTCTGATTAACATCTCGTAACACAAAAAGTATTTTAATATTTATTATTTTCTACCATTGAATTAAGTAAAAAAAGATAAGTGAATGTTGAATCATTTTTTTAAGTCAAAATTTTAATTTATATATATATATGTATATATAGGTCAAACGGTGTTTTCTTTATTTTTTTTGCTTGAAACATGTCAAACAGTGTTTTCGGTGGTCTTTGAGGCAAATGAATTTAATTGTCTTGGGCTCTTAATGGGCTGTAGCATTGGGCCAAGATTGATACTTAAACAGTTCAACCTCAGATTGGGGCGAAACTACTAAGCTCTAGTTTGTTTTAAGAGTAGTGATATTTCCACCCCTCTAAAATTGTATATACACTCCAAAATATATTTATTTTTATCACCCTTGATAATATTGTTGTTAATGCCAGTTGAGCAATCCCTTTGAGCAATAGCAAAGACCTGCCGCAAAATTGCTCTCAATGTTGATACCAGTTGCTAAATAATGCACTTCACAATAGCATCAAAAGTGCATCTTCTAGCCTTTTTGCCTACCCCCAGTTCACCTAGCTCATTAAAAAGTCTCAACCAAGATAGTTTGAACAAAAATAATGGGCATGCATTTAAGGAGCAAATAGTGACGCCCTTCTATTAGAGATATTAAAGATGACATATACAAAAACATCAAATAAATATCACGACCAGACATAAATCTAAAAGAAAAGAAAAGTTTATTATATTATTTTTCTCGTTCTCTTTTGGAAAGAATTATTGTTCTTGACCATATGACAAGTGTACAACTCACAGAATTTCATGGAACTTGAAAAATATTAATCTAAGGAAAATTGAACACTCCGTAAGATGCATACTTTTTTTGAGGAACCCTAAGTTGCATACTCAAACAAGAAAGCAAATAAATCATAATTTTTCAGTGAAGCACGGTAAGAACATTGTTGTTGTGGGTTTGTATTGTTGATGAAGAAGTTTTGGAAAGAGATCTAGTTTTTTTTTTTTTTAATAAGAATTTTAATAGAGAACATGATGATAATGGTAGTGGAGATTAAGAAGAAGAAAACGATATATTAATAATTTGTAAGGTATGATTATAAACTTTTAATATTTAGAAAAAAAAAGAATGGGGTGAACAAACGAAAAAAGATGCATATACATTATTTTAGGGATGCCAATATCGCTACTCTTGTTTTAAACAAAAATGAATTGTGTAATCCATAATCCCAACTTGTTAAATTTGATTCAGTTTTGGAGTCACGTTTAAGTCTTGTTCATGATTATATCAAAAATCGTCGCCCGTGTGAAAAAAAAAAATGGTGGGGTATTTGGAATTTTTCACGGTCATTTCTTAATTTAAATAAAGAAAACGAGAACGGAAAACAGAACAATGAGTCTAGTCATGAATAGAAAAAGGAGTGTGAAAGTGGGTTAATGATAATGGAGATATGTTGTTAAGGGTAAGGCATTCGAGATTCTGTCCCTGGAGCAAGAGGCAAATCGAATACGAATAACACACCAAACATGATATGTATAACTAACAAAGCAGCATGTGAACCCTTCATAGTGGGAAAAATTATTAAAATTCTCTACCTGCAAATCCTCGGAATGTACCTAATCTAAGGAATTTCATGGCCTATCTATGACCACACTCTGACTGTACAAGCATCTTTTTTTCTAACTTTTAGTGATTCTCAACCAGAAAAGCTATGCTATAATAGTGGTTTGACTATCTACTTCGCATATTCTCTTCAGATTTTTCACACATGATAAAAAGATTGAAGCCTCGCTGATTTGAGGAATCGTTGATTATTAATCTGTGATCCAAATGATTATGTGCATTTTTATCGCATCTCCTATTTCGAGTGACTGCAAGAATAAATTCTGTATGTCTTGCTATTACTATAATTATAGATTTTAAACTAATTAAGTATAATATTATTAATTAAGTTGAAGACCAGTTAAAGATTGGATCATTATTCATCCAATTCTAGAACCCTCTCAGTATGTATGTATGTATATATATATAGCTCAAACTAAATGGAGTCAATAATCTATTAAAATTAAATATTATATATATCATTCGAAAATCAATTTTTATATTCAAATCATAATCTATAATAACAAAAAATCTTTTATATATTAAAAATTACATATGACGCAATCTAAACCTCCATTACGAATATAGCTATTACTAAATGGAGTCGATAATTTATTAAAATTAAATATTATATATGATTCAAATATCTACTTTTGCATTCGAACCATAATTTATAATAACAATAAATCTTTTATATATTAATAATCATATATGATATAATATGAACTGTCACTACAAGCATGGAAAGTAGAATATACATTATATAAAATTAAAGGTGATGTGATATAAGTAAACTCGTTAATCTCTAAATTATCAAATAAATTATACAGTAAAGGATAAGGTTATAAGATATGGTTTTCGATAAGGTGGTGACTTTAACACAGGAAAATAAATAATCAATTAATTATGGTATTATATTAAGACAGTATTGAGATACAATAATTGTCCGTATGAAGCTGAATTATAGAAAATGATTGCATGCTGGGGTCCGATCTCACGTGGGCAGAATTGTCTGATCTGTGCCCTCTTGCGTGCCGCCCTCTAATTTTTAAGTTGCCGGTTTGCATCAAGGAGCTCAAATCAAATAAACTTTTGCATCAAAACAGGCGTGCTGACAAGAAAATGATACAAAATTCTCAACCCAAAAAGTAAGCTCTCGATAATGTGTTTCAATCAACTTTTCAAGATGGTGTCTTCATGTTTTGACTTTGATGATATTCGTCAATTATATATATTTTTAAAAATTTGTAATGTTTCTTTGAATTTCTAATTGATAATTTTCGTACAGAAATTACGGGGTTTAAGAGTTGATTAATTGTCACTAGATGAAGAGGTTGTGATTTATGGGGAATTAACACACGTAACATTTGATTATGATTGATTTAATTTATTGATCGATGATGAGATGGGTTCGTCTAGACGAGTCAAGATGATTAGCCATTCAATTTGTTGTCAATTTTGTAGATAGGTGTCCAACCGAATTACCCAAGTGTTGTGGCAAGAAATTAAAGCAAATGATGATATATAAAATAAACATGTTTAACATTGTCGTCAATTTTGTAGATAGGTGTCCAACCGAATTACCCAAGTTTTGTGGCAAGAAATTAAAGCAAATGATGATAAATAAAATAAACATGTTTAACATTGTGTCCATTTAGGACAATTGCTTATGTAATCGAGTCATGACCTAGTGACAGTAAAAAAAAAAATCTATACGTATAAACCAGAAATATACCCTTATATATCTCTCTTTTGTTTCTTTACAAATTTTACAATAATGATAAGTATTTTAGGGAAAAAATAACAGAAAAACAGAAGAAGCAAACTCACTGCTATATTTATATTAGAAACAATAAGTTATAGACTAGTGAATTATTGGTTATGTTGTTATATATATATATATATATATATATTTATAGGGTCAATGCATTCTAACTTTAAATTATTAGGAGCAACCATCTTAGTCATTCGTTATATTTTCTCTTCTAAAAAAGTTTACTCTCTCATTCAACGTAGATATGATAAATGGTTGAGATGAACGGTCCAAACAATTTAATAGTTAGAATACATTGACTATAGAAATTATATATACACACGTACATATTATTAGAAACTATGTTATTTAAGTTCATAAGATTTCAATCTAACAATTCAAATTAATAAGAAGTTTTAAAAAAATAAAATTATTGAAAATTAATAATATATTCCTCTTTGGTAATTACCATTTATAGTTGATAAGAGGCTGTATTCAATCTAAAGTTTATTGAAGGTTGATGGATTTTTTTTTTTAAATGAAAAATTTGATAGAATTCGTAGATTTTATAGATTTCATATTGATTTTGTTAGATTTCATTAATAAATATAATAAAATATTTAAGGAAATAGTAAGATCTGTTATATAAATATATATACATATATTCATAAAAATCACTTTAAAATCCATTAAAATCCATCACTTATATAATATCAGTGAAATCAATGATTTTTTTAATACACTTAAATTTTATTATATTTAATATAAATTTAAATTAAATATACTCAAATTTTAATGGTTTCTATGTAAATTTGGATTGAAAACACGGATTTTAATGAGATTTAGTCAAACCTGGATTCACACACCTAAGTTAGTGTACTAGTCAAATTCTTGAATTGTTTATTATTATTGTTGTTGTTGTTGTTATTACTATTGTTATTAATGAGAATCATAAATTCATTTTGAATTTCAAAAAAAAATAAATTAGTTATAACAATTATTGACTGTAACTATCCTTATTATTATATTGAAAATTTTTCAAAGCCGATAATGCATCAACATTGATTTATGGTTGAAATGCAATGGATTAACTTCGTCGACTCTAGTTTCCTTGAACTTCTCGGCTAAGATACAGATTAAGGTCAAATAATGTCTAAGAGTATGTTCTGGTTTTAAAATAATGTTTTTAAAAATTATTTTTAAAAAATAAAAAATATATATTTTGAAACTGCAATATATTTGATAGGATTTCTCATGTATTTGATATTGTTTTTTCCAATATATAAAATAGTTGGTCGAAGTTTAAAATAATGATTTGTTTTGAAAATATGTTTTGAAAAATGATGAAAAAAAATTTTAAAAAAATGTTTTTCTTTTTCAAATTATCATTTTTAAAAGCACATTTTATTAAATAGTTAATCTAACACTTTCAATCCCTTTTTTGTTTTTAAAAATAAAAAGCCATTTTCAAAACGGAACTAGACAACACCTAAATTACTAATTTACATTCATAAATGCTTAGAAAGTGATAGAGATCATTTGTTTTTTAATTTGAAGACTAAACAATGCTATAACTTATTAAAGACTGAATAATGAGTTAAACCTAAAATTTGAATAACATGATTATTTTTTTCCTTGTTTCTGAATATATTATAAATTTATTTGTTTGTTAAAGTTAAAATTGTCTGAAAACTAGTAATTTGATATTTATACTCTTATTATTATTTATTGTTATGTAATTTTAATTAATTTAATACTAGCAACTAAAAATAAATAATTTAATAAGCTCTAAAATTTTTTATGTACATATTAATAATATTTTTATTTAAAATCAAAATATGATTAAAAATATAGTAACATGAATCATATTTATATATTTACATATATTAATATATTTAAAAAATGTTTAAATTGTAAACTAAAATACAATAGTTTAATTTAAGATAATTTGAGATGAGATATATTTAGGTTTTTCTTTTCAAATATATTCATTGTAAATATCAAGGGAAAAACAGAAAATAAAATTTGAGTCATATGAAATTATTTTAAATTTGAAAATATATTATTTTGGAAATGATAGATTAGGAATAGAATCTTTTAAATATTTTTAAATGATTTGCAATTAAGTGAAAAGTTAAACGAGTTTTCAAAATCAATTTTAAAATAATGTTTTTAAAATGTAGGGTAGGATTTTTTAAAAGTTATTTTTAAAAACAAAAAATGATATAAATGTGTTTGATATTGTTTTTAAAATGAGTAAAATGGTTGTTTAGATGAAAAAGTAATGATTTGTTTTGAAAATGATGAAAAACATAAATATATATATATATGTATATATATTGTTTTTCACTCTCTAATTATAATTTTCAAAATGGTGTTTTTTATTTTCAAAAACACACTTAATAAAACATATCACCAAACATTGTACACTCATTTTTTATTTATGAAAATGAAAAACTGTTTCAAAAAATGCATCCAAACACCATCATTTTTTTTTTTTTTTCAATTGGTTTTGGATAATTTTAAGTGATTTGACCACTTAAAAAGAACAAATGAAAACAATTCAATAGATACAATTAAACACTATTAAATGTCCTTAGTAAAATTTATTATTGAAGTAACTATTTAGTGAGCAAGAATTTTCTATCATTTTCTTCCGTTAAGTTTTTTATAATCTAGTGATACATCAAAATACAAAATAATAAACAATCAAGATTATTGTATCTTTTTTTCTTATGCATCACTTAAATTTAATTTTTTTTTTTATAACAAATTTAGTAAAAATATGAATTTAGCAAAGAACACTCTTAACTTCATGGTGTCCATCTAAAGGAAAAAGGCGACAAGCAGGCACATTTAATTTTCGATTTGTGCATATTGTCACACTTCGGCGTTGCCCTTATTAATTTCTAGACCACGTAGCATTAATTAACCATGCATACGGACAACAATGTGTTTGAAAAATCAAAACCTTTTCATATCCAAGGAATGACTAGAAACGCTACTCTCACCGGATTCTAAACGCCGTTTCAAAAAATTAAGATATGATTACTATTTTAAATATATATTATTAATAATAAGATTTTTAGTCCACTGTATTTTGTTATACTCCTATTGATTAATGAAATTATAGATTGTTTTTAATGAATAAAATTATAGATTCAGCTATATTCTCTTTCTTCTAGATTTCAAAATATAATATGAACCTTTTTGTTGTTTAGCAATAAAATAAGTATGAATTTAAAAAATAATATCAAATTATTAAAACAATTTTTTTCTTTTACATCATTAGTTATCATAATTATAGTTTATAAACAAAAAACCAAAAGAGAAAATAATTTGTGACATTTGTTCATAAATTGAGCTTTTCGTTCCTGAACTATAATTTATAATAATTATATCATCCAAAAAAGTATTTTAATAATCCATTATTATTTTTTAAACTCAAATTAATGTTATTATCATTTGCTGAAATTTTTTTATATTATAATTTTAAAGTTGGTATGAATTTCAAAGTGTTATTTATTTATTTATTTACTTTTGGAAGTAAAAATTTCAAAGTGTTCAAAAGCCAAGAAGAGTCGAGAATGCCGTGTAAAAAGAATTTAATGAGTACTGAAAAGTTGGCATAATTTTTCTCGATGAGCCAACATGAAAAAGACCCGTGTAAATTTAATGTGCAGAAGGGACAGCAAAGAATAAACCCAATCTTTGATCGTATAGTATTTCTTAACAGTTACCATTATATTAATTTCCCTACAAACCAAACGTACCAACACATTTGCAGTTACTTATGTTTGAAGTTTCAAGTTGTTATGTTCCCTCTTCATCAGATTCGCATTAAATTATACGGCGATCAATCATGCCTCCCAACTCCCACGAATGTGAAACTCTTTTCAATAAAGGTGAATTAATTTCAATTTATAAGATACATAAATTTCTTAATTCACATGTATATACATATAAATGTATATATAATAAATCTATCAGTATCTAACCAAATATTCTCAACCGTAGATTAAATTTAATAGATAAAAAAAAGAAAACAAAAATGAAAATAAATAATTATATTATATTAGAGTAATAAAATTTGGGTTTAACTACTCTACTCAATCATTAATATTACTTTTTAATTGGAGTCATTAGATTGACTTAAATAATCATCATGACAATCAATCCAAACATTTCAATTGAGAGATAAGGTTAATGGTTGGATGAAGTATTTCAATCCATAAACTTTTACAATTCACTTCAATGGATCATTATATTAGACTAATAAATAAAGAATTTTATTAACTAATATAATATAATTATTTATTTTCGTTTTTCATTTTCTCTTTTTCTATCGATTAGATCTAATCTATGATTAAGATTATTTAATCTTAACTTTTTTAAAGTTATGATATACTTATGGTAGAATTACTCGTATATATATGTAATATATTTTTACAATCAGTGGATTCTGGAGGAATACAGCCAATATCCTAGCATATTATTAAAAATTAAAACAAAATCATAATACATATATATTTTTTATTTATGTAATTTTTTTTTTAAGTATTTATGTAATTCTTTTGGTGAGATAAAACTCTATTGTAACTGTAGATAGAAGCGATTTCACCACATACAGACAGCATACGATAAATAATTCGATGAAGGCGTGGGTCCCTCCAGTTTTGTTTAATTATGGAAAAGTAGAATATATATCAATAAAGATATCCTTCACATCAATAACTATATCAGTTGACCAGTTGACGGGGTAGTTGATATAAGTTTTATTTTCATGTGGAGATAAAACTGAAATTACCGTATTTTTTAAAAAAAAAAAAAACTGAAATTACTGTAAAATATAATATATTAAATCAAATTATCTGGAATTCGAAAAGATGAAATATAATTTAAATAAAATATAAAAAATCTGAAACAATTCAACAGTCAGCAGACTCAGCACATGTGAAAGGTGAGAATATTATTTTTTCCAAGACAAAATGGACTCAACTACAGCTAAATTAGAGGTCCATGATTTGCCTTTTGAAAAGATGGAAGAAAACTAGGGTCAAATAAGAAATATCAGCCTCATTCCAATCCATGCCCCACAGGACCGACATGATCATGCATGATCGCAACAATTTCTAGCTTATCATCGTGTCAAGACATGCATACATATATATATATATATATATATCCATGATTCATGATGGACGGCTGCACCTGGACCACCCCCTATTTACCACTGATTGTGAGTCCTTTCTTTTAATAATTTAATAGAATTTCGCTATTATAGTATTTCAAAATTAATATACGTAAACATATAAATTAATACCAATATCTAGTAACTATATAAAAACTGTGCATGAGATCGGACCCAATATAGTAAAAGACGGGTGAAGCATGCATGGGGCCCTGATGCCTGGACTTTGCGCCACAACAAAGCCGGCAGGGCCTCAACTGTATTTTGTGCGTAGGCAACCACCAAGTCAAAATTTTAGTTTTTCTCTCCCAAGTGGGGGTGACATGGGTCTCGCATTTCACTACTTTTAAACGCAAGCAATGATGCATACAACTGAAAGCTTCGACGAAACAGTTTTTCAAAAGAGACTTCATGTGGGGCATGCCCTTTCGCTTTTTTCTCAAAGTCGGTGTATTTGTTTGATGCTTCCTTTCATTTCCCCCACATACAGTTTCAAATTAACATTATTTTTTTTAATAAACAATATTATTATTATATCACATTTCATGTATTATATATGATAGGTGGATATTTTTTGAAAGTTTAAGATTCTTAGTCTTGCAATTATTAATATAATGTCCATCCCATATTTACTCCAAAATTTTTAGATTTCTTATTCTGACCACATTACATGTTTGCAAATATAATTTATACTAGAAATATATATTATTCTAACTGACTAGACTATTTTGGTGTGTGATGGCTAATGATTCGGTTTCTGTAATTTCAAATTGAACTTTTTTCTTTCTTTTGACAAATAAGAGCCACTTGTTTTTATTTATTTATTTTTTTTTACGTTTTTCTTTTCTTGTCTTACACTTTTCATTTTTCCTTAAGGTGAAATTCTGTATGTGCACTTTTTCTAATAAAACAATGAAGATCACGTAAAAAGGTAGATGCCCACACGTGCTTCGTCCGATCAGGTTACCTCTCTTTACTATTATTATTATTTTTTTTTGGGTTTGTAGATGTACTTATAAAATATGTGCGCATAACTGTAGATGCTTTTAATTATTTTCCTTCAGGAGGAGGTTGGCTCTTGTCAAATATGCTCGTTCTAGAACACCAGACTCAGGATTCTGTAGGCAATTACTAGGTATATGGTCGAATCCATTATTATACCCCTCAACTACATTGTTATTATTGTGCACAATTAATCGATCAACTTTACTTTTCAACTTTGGACCAGAATCCAGAAGCCTTATCTTGTTTTTTTCTTTCTTTTATTTAATTGTTATGGTCCATCTGTTGTACTAATTCGATTTCACAATAATTTCAACATTTATAATCTTATTTATATCGATATATATTGAAGTGGTTCAATAGAAAAGCACTTTACACTTACATTTTAAAGTTGTGAGTTGAAACCACATTCTTTTACCTCATAAATTCATACTTTAAAAAAAAAAAATCCTACTCATATTACTGATTTTATTGTTGAAAAACATAAATATGATGTATATAAAAACAAAAAAAATTGAGGAATTGTATTCAAATTACTCATAAAATATATTCTTATTACTATTTTCTAATCCGATGCAAAATTCAGAATATAGTATATACAATAATTTATTTCATAATCAAGTAAACAAAACCGTTTACCTAAATGATATAAAGAGATAGATCTAATAATTTATTCGACACTCAGTTTTTATAATTAATAAATGGAATCCAAAATATAAAATAAAATGAGTAAACAACACCGTGTATGAGAAGATGGGGGTACTTTCTTATACAAGACTAGCTAGTGAATATTATAATAGCATTGAATAATGAAAGTTGCATAAATAATGCAAGAGTAAATTCTTGAAAATTATTCCTAATCTCTACTGGGTACAGCAGCTTGTGATTCCAGATTCTAAGCAATGGAGGACAATAATGTAAACAGAATTCTTGGAGGACGATAATGTAAACAAAATTCTTGGTTTCCTTGATTAGGACGGTTGGTACATTGAGAAGAACTAATTAATTAATTCTAAACACAAAAAGAACACAATAAATGGTTGAAAATAATGACAAGATAATTATTTTCTCAATAACAATAACAATAATAATAATGAAAGAAAAAAAAAAAAAAAAAGAAAACAGACGAAAGCAAGTTGGTCGGCTAGGCTTAAAGGCAAAATGCAATGACACATAAACCTTATCACAAAAATTCTCGCCCTCCATCATTGCCAACTTCTACGCTCCATAATCATCAAACCCCCGCGGAATCAAATGCCCATCATGCCAAATCATTGGTGGCTCCCACCTGTCCACCATATCTCCTCCTCCCTCATCATCGGACACGTGTCCTTGTTTAATCGCTTTTAACTTTGATCATGTTTAATGACTGTGTTATACTTATCTATGCTCCATCTTTACTTACTGTGGATAAAAAGAAAAAAAAAAGTGAGAGAGAGAGAGAGAGAGAGAGAGAGAGAGAGGAGGGGAGGGCGGGGCGGGGGGATAAGGGTGGGTTGTGATTGTGAATGGAGATGACATGAAAACCACTAGTTTATTATTTGGTTTTATTATCACTTTATTGTACGGATGAGATTGTTTGATTAATCAATCTAAATGGCTGATTATGCTTTAATAGGTAATTATTCCCAATCATCCCTTAGAAAGTGAAAGTCGGGGAGGACACCACAACAGAAATATGATTTAATATTATAAAGTAATTATAATAAATTATTTTATTTTATTTTTTGGATCGACTGTGTCAAAGTCAATGTCTATCCGCTTTCGCCCAAAAATAATGACCATGTTGCTTGCTTTTCGGTATTCAGCCACTCACTGACAAAAGATTTGGATAATCCATTTTTAACATCAAGTACCAACGCATCTCTCTCCTATCTCTCTATTTATAAATATAATCAGGTTTTCTTTCAAAATATATATATATATATCATCAGGTTTTGTTCACACACAACTTTTTAAGACTACAGCTCCACTTGCTTTTGTTCCTATCGTTGTCAAGAAATGTACTGTGCATGTATACTGTAAACAGTGAAGATAAATTGCAGATGAATTCAGTAGTCAGAAATTGATGTAAAATTCAAATCGACAAAATCCAATTCTTGTCAAAGATTTTCATTTGACACCAAAAAAATATAGGTATTTATTCAAATTAAAAGATTAGTTTATTATAATTTAAAATAATTTATTAATTTAATTTAATAACATAATATAAAAAAAAATGACTTAAATATGAGTAATTATGAAACTGAATGATAGAATATAAGTAAATGTCTGATTTACTGTTATTATCTTAGTCGAACTCGATATTCAATGATTATCATTATAGTATGTAATTCGTACCCAAGCTAGCACAATGCAATTTGTTCTTTTATTCTTCACATATTTTATTCTGATCATAACCTAATTAAAGGAGAGAAAAAGTGGTTTTTAAGCAATGACCGATCCCTGATTTTCTCCATGTTATCATTGCCAAGAAACTTAAATATAGAGACGCACAAACTTTATTAGTCATCTAGATCATCAACGTGCAAGATAGTCTTCATTTGGGTCCTCTCCCTCATGCCTCATGATTCACACAAAGTGCTTAAAAACCAAAAGCAATGTGCTGGTTTCCGACTTCTCATTAGCTTGAATGCATTTTCTAATTCTTTGTGAATAAAATAATTATAAACTCTCATCAATATCAAATCAGAACACATAGATGCAGCTTAAAACAGAGTCTCAGAAAAAGTGGCCACATATCTGGTGGAAATAGGTGCACCACACTTTTCTGATAAATGACTGGCCCAGGGGACCATTTATGCTGTAGATATTTCAATATTTTTTTTGATACGCAATAAATATATTACTGTAATAGAAGCTCAAGTTATTGTTGTTTTATTTTTATTTATATGTATATATATGTATATATACATATACATTTTTATTTGTATGTATAAATATATTTTCTATATTGCGTGATTATTATTTTAGGTTTATCATGTTAATTTTATGGGTGACCTAACTTCTCATCAGCATAGCCGACAAAGCATTATTGAAAGTGCTTATACAATGTACAGAGATGTAGAAGTAGGTCCCAAACACTCCACATCAACTTTCTAGTTAAGCAAAGATCCGGATTCTTGTTGATGAATCATATTCTGGCACCATTATAACTCTTTGAAACTCCAATGGTGTCTTCTACCTACTTTTCTTTTCTTTTTATTTTTTTTTCCTTTTTTTTTGATTTATTTTTTCTTTAATTCCCACAAATCAAACAACGAAAAGCCACTACTCATGATCATAGAACTCTAGATATATAGATAGTGGACATCCCTTTCTAATCTCCACATTCATAATAAGCAAGAAAAAACCACCCACCATCCCTAATTAATAAAAACAATGCAATCTTGGTAAGCAAGGTGACATGATACCCATCTCTAGCCAGTTAAACCAGGCATGGAGTGGGAGACAATTCATGTGGTCTCTCATAAAGGGAACTTGTTAATATTCAATCATGGCTTTTTATTAAAAAAAAAAATTAATTAGGAATTACAATCCTTTTAACATCATCACTCACATGACTTTAATTAACAAGTGTGAGAGCAATCTTGTATGAATAATTCATCAAAAATTTAATTAAGATTGGCTATATAATAATTAACAAGCTATTGACTAGTGTTTGTGAAAGAGTGAACATAGGGATCAAATTATTAAAGAAGAAAAATGATAGAAATAAAGAATGCAAAAATGAACAAGAACAAGAAGGCTGTTGGGACAGGAGTTAAACAAAGCAAAAGTCGGACAATAATTGATAGTTTGAGACAGGAAAAGTAAAAGTACTGTGTATAGAAAAGAAGCATAAATATTTATATATGAAAAGAAAGTAGTAATAATTAATTTTGGTACGTTAATGGGTGGCCAAGAGCTGACGAATCATGCTCTTTATGTGTTTCCCACTTTCATGTGAACTGCATAGTGTCCTAGTATTAGAGAGAGAGAGAGAGAGAGAGATATGTATCTATAATCTCTTTTTTCAATTTTCTTTTTTATTTTTCTTTGTTGTTATAATGAAGATAATAGTAGTGGGGTTCAAATGGTCAACCTTTGTATAGAGAGAAAAGGAGGGCTTTTCATAATTTCTCACACTCAGATTCTTTTTCCTACTCAATTCATTCCTTTGATTTATAATCATAGCCACCCACCCACCCAAACACACCCAACAACGACAACAACAACAAAAAATAAAGAAGAGAAAAAAAACTCCTACTCATTTTCTTCCCTTCTTAAAGACCCCATTTTGCTTCCTCATTTCTCTCAAACCTCCTTCTCTCTTTCTTCTCTCTCTTTTTCTCTCCTTAATTCCACACTCCGAAATATTCAACAACTCTTCTTCTTCATACACCAATAGCCTCTCTTAAATGGGTTTTGATGATGGGTGCAACACTGGCCTTGTTCTAGGATTAGGTTTCGCAGAAACTAATCCATCGAAGGCCAAGAGACCTTGCCTCAAGTTTGAACAATCGGCCACGGCGGCTTCAATATTCGAGCCGTCGCTGACTCTAGGCCTTTCTGGCGAGAGCACTTACAGTTCGAGTGCTAGCAAAAAAGTTAATATTGATGTCAACAAAGGTGGTAGTTGTGGGGAATTCTCTGGTGGCGCTGAGACGTTGTATCGTCAACCCTCTCCTCACAGTGCTGTTTCTTCGTTTTCTAGCGGAAGGGTAAAAAGAGAGAAGGATCTCAGCAGTGAAGAGACTGAGGTCGAGAGGGTCTCTTCAAGAATTAGTGATGAAGATGAAGATGGTGTTAATGCAAGAAAGAAACTTAGACTCACCAAAGAACAGTCTGCTCTTCTCGAGGAAAGCTTCAAACAACACAGCACTCTTAATCCTGTAATCACTACTCTCTCTCTCTTCTTTTTTTTTATTTCTCTCTCTTACAGACTGGTTTTTAACCTTTTTTACGGTGGATAATTATCAACAGAAGCAAAAGCAAGCTTTGGCGCGGCAGTTAAATCTAAGAGCAAGGCAAGTTGAAGTGTGGTTCCAAAACAGGAGAGCCAGGTAAATTATTGATCCTCCACAATCTTTAACCCAAAATATCATCCAAAATAAACCGTACCATCACCAGTAAATATCCAAAAAGGCCCACAGGAATTATCACTTTTTTTAAAAATAAAAAATAAAAATAAAATTAGCAGAACATTTTCTGAACAAAAGACTTGTACTTGCAGATAACATCACAAGCACTTTACGGCTTCGTTTTATGTATAGATCGATATCTTTGATTTGAAACCTTTTCAAATCCATAAAGAAAAGATTTTATTTTCTTATATTTATTTATGTTCATAATAATTCTAAATCATTAGTTATTAATGATTTTGACAGGACAAAGCTGAAGCAAACGGAAGTAGACTGTGAATTCTTGAAGAAATGCTGTGAAACACTAACGGACGAGAACAGGAGGCTGCAAAAGGAGCTACAAGAACTCAAAGCACTGAAACTGGCACAACCCTTCTACATGCACATGCCGGCGGCGACGCTGACCATGTGCCCTTCTTGTGAAAGGATCGGCGCTGCCGCCGATGGAACGTCCAAGAGCCCTTTCTCCATGGCTCCTAAGCCTCACTGCTTCAATCCTTTCACCAACCCTTCAGCTGCTTGTTAATCTATTCAATATATATAGGATTAGAAGATTACTTATATAAATATTATATAATTATATAGAACCCAAAACCCCCCTCTATTTTTTGGTTAAGGGAATCTAGTGAAAGATTATTATAGTGTAGTTATTAATTTGTAGAAAATAGTAATCAATCTCTTTATCATCTTTGTTTTTTTTTTTTTTCCTTATTGTAAATTTTAAACGAGTATATCTATAAATTAAGGAAATATTGCTTTTTATTTACTGTTCTTCTTTTTGTTGTTTCGTAGTAGAATATCTTATTTTTCGCTTGAAACCGGTTTTCTCTCTTCTGTTGGTTTTGATTATCGGATGGTCGGATGGGCAGTGAAAATAACGTGCATGCCTGTTTAACGACAACACCGCACAATTTGGTCTCTTGATCTCTACTTTGTGTTAGTTTGGTGTGCTTGACATTTTGGTCTGATATCTTCATAGGTCTTAGCATGTCTCAAATATATGAAATAATTCTGGTCATTGCAAACTTAATTTCCAAGTTTTTAATTTATAAACCATTCTCTCTGTCTCTCTTTATAATTTATAATGTATCTTTATGATATATATATATATATCAAAAAATCAAAATATTAAAATAAATAAAATCAATCATGTAATTACTTTTTTGAAGCTTACGTGTTTTGTACATATCTTGTTTTTAATGTATAATTATCTACATATAGTTATAGTTTTGGTATAAAATCTAAGATGGCATGAGATTACAATAGGTATTAAGAGGAGAAAAATTTAAAGGTATTTGATAATAAATCATTATGTATAGTATATTATATATTATAACCAATTCATTTAGTACGAAAATAAACATCGAAATCATGTCGTTTGGTACGAAAACAACGAAGATTAATTGGCTACTAACAAGGTGGATGGTTTTGTTAAGTTGGGAAGAAAAAGGGTGTGGGGAAAGGAGGTTACCTCACGTGTATTGCCTCTAATTCAGTTTGTTTATGAAAAAGAGAGAGAGAAGGAGTCAAGAAATGGGTGGTGAGAAGCGTGTAGACAAAGAAAAGAACGGATGATTGAATTGAATTAAAAATTAAAATGAATATAAACGGAGGGTTATGGTCTCGTGAGGTGCTCTCTCTTTTAGGGAAGTGGTGGGTCGCATCCCACGTGATGTCCTCATGGCCCTCTTCTTCGTTTTCTTCATCATAATCATATATATACTCTCACAATCTCATCATCAAGATTTTCCATGAAGGTCATACACAATGACCCTTCTATTTAGTGGGGCCCTAGTGACTCTCCTCTTTTGATTAAAATTCCAAATTCTCATCTAGAAAGATAGATATTCCACTTTAAATATAATGGTACATATCTGAGGTTCAGCCCAACCCGATGGACGGTCCAGATTGTTGGGTTTTGAAAGCGACAAGCTATCGTGATTGGTGAGGACATTTGCATCTACATGAATTATGGTGAGAAACTTCTCTCCCTTATACTTGGTCCACACATCATAAATTAATGCCCTGAAATTATGGTGTGGACCAATAAATGATGAGACGACTTTCTAAGAAACTACCCAACTTGATTTTCTCATCATGCCTTCCATCACCACCATTTTACCATCACCATCATTCTTAAATGAACTCTTCAACCTCCTTTTTATACTTCAACTTTTCAATAATTAGATCTTTACATTCTCTTAACATTTAAGATTTCCTTATTTCATCCTCAATACTCATTTATAGCCGACTTTAACGTTAAAAATATAGCTTTGATTGGTAATCATCTCTTTTAATAATATTGAGATATAAAATTAAAATCCCTTTTTTTCTAGTTAAAAAGAAAAAAAAAAACATAAAAGACATTATTATTGTCCATGTGACTTGATGTTGATGATAATCAATTCAACAATATCTCATATTCATTTTGAATTAGAATAGTGGCTCTTAGATAAACATGAAAAACACCCCCACTTTAATAATTTATAAATTTAGAAGAGGTATATCTGAAAAGTACATGTATCCAAGAAAAAAATGGGGCCAGAAGATCAATTATATACTATCCCTTCAATAATCATTCAATAAAAAAAAATTCAAAGGGAGTTGTTCAGTGTTAAAACTTAAAAGAGACAAGTTGTTGAATAATAGTAAAAGCGAAAAGGAAATAAGCGGGGAAATAGCAAGATTGTGTATGGAAATATTGAAAAAGGTATTGATTCAAAAAAGTATTTTTCCAATCTTAATCTGGTCTTTTCATATGATTAAAGATATGGTTTACGTGTGCACCCACGTAATTAGATTAATAAAAGGACCAAAAGACATGTGTCTTCTGTTGGCTAAATTGTCGGCCTGTCTAGTTTTATACTATAAAAAGATTGATACGGTAATTTAATGGTATTGTGCATCAGATTGCGCATTATTTATTTGTATTGTTTCCTTCATTATTTCAACATTGAAAGCTACATGAACTTGTTTTTAAATTTTGTATCATTTCTAACAGGACGAAATCATCACGTTTAGTTATACGTCCCAAATTTCTGATACGTTTAATATTGCTGCAAATACTTTATCTTAATTTATCATTTTAAAATGTCACTCCATAAATATTTATTATAAACACTTTTTGAGTACATATTTAACTAAATTAACTATGGTTTATTTTAAGATAAAATAAACATTGCACATCAATTGGATTCTTCAAAAATACTACTGATGATTTATTTAAAAACAATTTAATTAAAAAAGTTTTACATTAAGATATTCTCAAATGTACCCTTGTTCAACGACACCAATTATGAATGGCTCAAGAGCAAGAAATGTTTGGACCAATGACATAATGTCACAATGTCAAAAGTTAATGATAACAAATAGTTGTGGATATACTTAGGACAAAAGGCTCAATTTGGGCACCTAATCAATTGGGGTGTTAATTAATTGAGCGAATGTACTTGGCTGGTTCTAGTATGCATTAGAAAAAGACAAAATTAGGAAAACACCAATTTGTTAGGTGTGATTTAATTTCTGTTGGGTTCATTAACTGGGGAAGGCGGCAAGCCAACCTACAGAATCAGTAACATAACACACTAATAATAGAGGCTAAAGTGTATTTGCTTACTTGCGACTTCGTTGATTCTATTTATGCAGAATTGTTCGCACAAAATGTCAAAAGCAATCACGCAAGATCAATTCTTTTTCAATAAATAATGTCCTACTTTAAGTAAACGACTCTTGATTTGAGAAATTTAATGCAAAAGATATGAAGATTGAAGAACATGTGATTTGTAGCCTTTCTTTGAGACATTAAATTGTTCATGATAGACTTCATCTAACCATATCAAGTAGCGTAACAGATTCGTCGGCAAACTTATCATATGGTAACGCGTGTTGAGTTTTGATCCTATTAGGTCCGACGGTCTGAGTATCTTGTATGACAAATATGTATTATATGCACTTATTTTCTAGTGTTTAATAGAAACACTGATGCTGTATACTTCCCCAAATTTAGTGATCAAATAATGTGGGATTTTAGTAGTTGTCATTATTAGACATCTTATTATATTTTAATGAATTAAAATTTGATTGATTAATCTTACTATTTTTAAAAGATATCATAACATGTGGACACTAAATTTAGATAAACTAGCATTATTGTAAGAGAAATAGTTAAAAATGAAGGGAAAAAATTAACATAAATTATTATAAGGGTTATGGCAAAAGGATCTTTAGAGAAATAGGCCTCATTAAATTTACCATCCTCCAATAATTTTACTATTTTTACCTTGTTTAGACAAAATTACTCCTCTCCAAATCTATATACACTCATATGCTATTTAAAACAAAAACACCAAAAAAATATCTAAATATTACTCATATGCTATCTTTGGTCACCTCCTGGCTAGATAAAGCTCTACATCGGATGAAATTCCTCGTTGGGCGAAAATCTACTGGCATGACCTTTTATCTCTAGCAGCACTTCTCTTAGTTTTTATTCTTCCATTTTTTTATTTTTCGTTTTTCCTCTTCCTTCTTCCTTCTTTTTCTTTTTCTTCTTTTTCCATCAAGGAGCAACTCATCATCAAAAAATGGACTTACAAATATGTGGGATATGCAAATCTAAAGACCTAGGGTGAGTCATCTCAAATGACTCACGTTAGGTTATACTAACATGACTCATCTCATATGAGCTATGTTGGGTTATAACAACATGACTCAAGCGAATGAGTTATGCTAGGTCATACTAGTATGATTCATATGAGATGAGTCATGATGATACAAGTGTGACTCATATAAGATGAGTCATATTGGGTCATACCAACATGATTCATCTTAGCGTTACTCATGCTAACATCTGCAAATTTGTATATTCTAAGATAAAGAATGTGTATTTTGGTTACAAACCTGGTATTACCAAGACAACAAGTTTGCAATCAAAATACCTATAGGTCTTGGGTTCAAATCTTAAGAACATCATATTACCCATTTATTTGTGGTTCAAGGAGGATATACTTTTACCACACTCTGCTTTACACTTCACTCCGTTCTGTCCTAGACCTGTTGTTCAAGGATAACCAACTTTCGCCACACCTTTCCCATGCTTTGTCTGCACTTCGCTCTGCTTTGTCCCAAACCTATGGTTTAAGAAGTGCCAACCTCCGCCACATTCTTCTATGGACAAGGCCAAACCCTATGTGAACAATTGGCTATTAAAGGACCTAGGGTCACTACACGAGCCATAATGGATTTATAGTTACAACTCAAAAGATGAAGACAAAAATCAAAATTTACCCAAAAGAAATATTCTCAAATGTACTGCAAAATTATTGAGAAAATGATGTAAAGCTTATTATTGCAATAATGGAGTTGGATTAATTAATAGCTTTCGTACCTCTAAAAGTTTACTTGAAATAACAACGTACTCAAAATACAATTAATTCTTCTATGTATGATTGTTATTTATGAAGCATTTATGTACGACATACAATGACTATTGTATTTATTACACAAAGAGCAAGTAGCCTTTGTGATCTCAAGATATATAATTACGAGGTATCAATATTTGTTTTTTTTTTCCCCTTCAGCAAGCACATATACGCCTATACCCCATATCGTATTCCATCAACACAAATTTATATATTCTCCTTCAAAGCCAGTTGAAGAGAACATACTTTTTGTTTTCATTGCATGTAGTTTTATCAAATAATCTCTATAGGGACAACATTTTGTTGTCATAGCCAAATTGAAACACCAACACTTTTTAAAAAAATAAAAAATAAAAATGAAAAACGAAATTATGGCATTAGAACTTTAGGTCTCTTTTGATTTTAGTAGTGTAATCCCTAAAGAAAAGTGAAATTGTATATTTAACTTATGATTATAAATTGTAGCAAAAGTGACTTTAAGTTCTTAAAATGCCTTAACTAATAATATGGGGCATTCGAAACCAAAAAGAGACCCAAAGAACTCAAAATTAGTATTAAATACTTTACGTTGTAGCTTAAACTATCGTACGAAGATCTCTATCAACTTCAGATGAATCTGTTCTTTGCACGAAAACTTGTCTTGATTATCTGTTGCAACCCTACCTGCAAAACAAGTAAAAACCTTCGTTAAAGTAGTCCGAAGGTTGTCTTTGGAAACACCCTTTAATGTTTAAGTCAGTATTTATCTCTCTAAAACTAGTTTATCTCATTAAAAGTAGCTAGTAAATCACTTTAACTCTATAATAAATTGTAAGATCACCTTTTATAAAGAAACAAAATTTACCTCCTGGGTGTCATTATATATGCGAGGGTGTTTGCGACTTGCTGCTTGAATCAACTTCGTGTTGACAGACGTTCGCTGCATGTTGGACATTTGTAATTAATTCACTAGAATAGTTTTCCTCGAAGGTCAACAGATCAACCGAAGGTCAACATTTCTTTTCATCGATGGCAAGTTACTTGCGCAATCTAGCATATCTATCTAACTTTGTTTTCGATTGAAGTTTGTGTGATGTGTCACATGGTTGTATTTCTATCATACTAACGTGTTTACTTTCCACTTGGCCTATCCTGTACCCATACCAATACAAAATTGCTATTTGTAAATTCATGAATTTACTTGCTAAATGAATTGATATTAGTGCAGAAAAATTGGATTTGTGATGAAGTTCTCCAATTTCTTTGTCATTGATTCACCTTTCCGATATTCAATTTGATTCGAACCAAATCCATGTAAAATGGCTTCAATTTGAGGTTTAGAAAAGAATTTTGGAAACAAACCATGAAATGTGTTGGTTTGAGTCTTGGTTTGGACCAAATTTATACAAAATGACATCAACTTGAGGGTTCGATTCGACTGAAATTGGAGATGTTGAAAGATTACCTGTAAATCAGTTAAATCCACTGATCCATGTCAAATTAATGGCTTGGATAGTCATATTTCATTGACTCATCGAACTTTGGTCTGGTGTTTAATTCACTCCAAAATGAGTAATTTGTTGAAAGAGTTTGGTAATTGGTAGTCCTTTGTTCAGGGTGTATTGAGCCCTAGACTAAGGCCATTTTACATTTCACTTTTGATTTTTGGTAAAATAAATAAATAAATGAATAAAGAATTTATTTAACACGCATGGTAAGGTTTTCAAAATCGATATAAAATTTGAAAAAAAATATATCATCAATGAAACGAAATTGTAATAGCATTCGAACTTAATCATAGGAAAACAGTCATTAGGATAGTATGTAATTCTCTCCAGATCAAAATTGCTTGCATAAGGTAATATTTGCCTAAGATTTTTTTTTTTTGAAAGCAATATTTGCCTAAGATTTGATACGAATAAATAATAATGAATATTGACAAATAAGAGAGTCGCAGTCTCTTCTAAATAAAATCATGGATGCGTAGGACTAAGATACTTAATATGTGGTTGATGGGCCCCAACTTCACATGAAGGCCCATACCAGTGGGGAATGAAATGTTTCATATTTATGGGAACGCATCATAGTACTATCCAAGTAAATCAAAGTGGCACAATTATAGAGAAAATCTGCCTCCCCAACAAAAATTTTGGTTTAGCCTAGACTTATCATGCCTTGATCGCGACCGACACAAACCCTAAGATATCAAATATCTTCATCAAGTCCTAATAAATGGCCCAACCCCACTAATTATCCACAACCTAGAAACCACTTCACCGCTACCATGATAGAAAGAAGTTTCGTGTTTGTCAACCTTTGGCAATCATGTTTTTCTTCTAAGTTTGTCAAGCATAGGCAGCTCAAGTACATCTAATCAGAAAATTTATTATTGGACCCATCTCATAATTTAGATACTGTTGATGCACTTAGTCAATTTTTAACACTATCAGTTCAGTATCATAGTTTAATTGACAAAATCATGGGTGTGATCAAATCGTTTCTCCTTCACAAGTGTAATTACTTTCCGGCTATTTTGAAGTTTTTAATTTAAATAGAATATTTAAAAAGTTCTTGAGATGAAAAGAACTTAGCCTTCATTTGGCTTGACTTTAAGGGTGCGTTAGTTGACAATAATAAATTGGGCTGTATTAGATGTCATGGGGATAAAATTTTTAAACAGCTCTTTGGTGTATTGCCTTAGATTTTAAGACTCCGCTACAGCATCTTGATGTCTTGGAAACCCTTTTGAATGAAACGCACTTTAAAAGGTGGGTTTCAACCCATACGGTCCACATGGGGGGTTCAATAATTTTTTTTCAGGTTTTTACTTTTAACTTTTTTTAATGGGTACTGTCGTTGGCTACTAAAACTAAATTGTTTCGTACTGATTCTAAATACATTTTAAGTAGTTAGAATTCTATTAGCACCAGTGGTAAGAGATTAGTCGAGATTAAATTCCATATATACAACTCGAAAATCCACTCTTATAATTGGAAATATCTACTCTCATTATAATGGGAGAAAACTTCCCCCACATATTGATAAATGTATATATATATTTTTTTTTGAAAATGATAAATGTATATTTTGGTGCTTGACACTTGTTAGAGATTTACGATTTATTGAGATTTGTTAAGATTAAACGATATATGTGTGACTAAAAAATTTAGTCTCATACTAGAGATATCTAATTCTATGACAAGGGGAGAAAACTTTTAACATATGTTGATAAATGGGCATAGTGATTCTCAAACCCTAATCTCTAAACATGTTGTAAATACGTACGGTGATACTAGAATTTTAATTGCATATATAAAGAGAAAGTATATTAACTTATTTGAACTATGAGTGAGTATGCTATATTGAAGTGAATTTGAAAGTTGAAATGTTTCACATCAACTAAAAGTTAAGATAACTATAAGATAATCTTTAATAAAAACTTAATGCCACTTCGAAAAATATAAAAATCTGGCCCTCTTCATAATTTTGTTAAATCATGCAATTTCCTGTGAAGCTAGTCGGATTTGGAAGTTCTGGGATGTGATGTGCTTGCAATTGCAGCGTTATTAAAGTACGAACGAAAGTGTCGTCGGTTGTTAGTCCATTTATCACCAGGTAAGCCCAAAACAAGCCCGAATTAGGAATCTGAAACAATGTGTTGTGGTGGTGAACTTGGCTGAGGCTTTAGATCTTTAAACTCAGAAACAGGCTGAAGTTGCTTTCAAAAGGAGAAAAGAACAGGCCGAGGCTCCAAATGACAGATGAACTCTATGGCCCATATTTGTTAGGAGTAGCGTTATTTACACCCTTCTAAAGCTCTTTGTACACCCTAATTCATATTTTTTTAATAAAAATTTCATTATCCTTAAATTAAATTAGTAATATTTTATTTAATAGCAGATATTATTGTTATTTTAATTGTTTACTCTACTAAATTTTTACTAACTAAACTAAATTTAAAAATAGTATGAAATACATATATAAAAATATAGAAACATCGATGGAAAAGGGGGAGGAGGCTCCCCAAACCAAAAGAAAAAAAATTAAGTAGAAGTCCTCCAAATCAGTTTGTGATGACTGGTAGTGATTTGTAGGCAATTAGATGGAGTTAGTTTGTGATGAGTAGGAACAAGGTAGGTTTATGGTTAAGAAGCCGTAGATTAGTGATTTGTTAGAATGAAGATATGCGAAAAGCTACAGTTTTATGTTGTATTAGAGTGCTGAAATCATTTAGCATGTTGTTTAATTGAGGATGCATATCATAGTATTTTGAAGAAGCAATGGTGTAGTTAGACTAATTGATGGTTAGCTATCTTCGCTTGTGATGCTAGGTAGACATGTACGTGCTAAAGCCACAGAAATTGTTATGGTGTCAAGAACGTTAGCAATTTTGTGAGGTACAGGAATGTAGTGATCCAACAAGTTTTTGAGAGGCAACATGAATGTTCAAATTTTGTTTTCGCCTTCTGATTTTGTATTATTTTTATTTAGATTAGAGACCACATAGCATGATTTAGGGAGATGTTGGGACATACTGATCCAGTTAAGGGTAGAATGGATCTTGGTTAGAGCAATTAGTAGAATAGAACTCCGTGGAGTGTGGACATTAGATATGGTAGTATTCAATTATGCTCTCAGTTTCGGGCCTACGTCGGAATCTCCTTTCATTGTATGATATGATATTTATAAGTTTGTTATATTTTTTATTACATTCTTTGTCAAAGATATAGTATGCCATCAATCTCAATAATTCGGTGTAAATTATTTGCATACCGAATTTTTTTTTTTATAAAACTCTTTTTTGGAATAAAATGTGCATGTGTCTTAATAATTTTAATTATAAAACTAAAAATTTAATATATGTGATTTCAAAAAAAGGAAAATGTAATCTACGTTGAATTATTGTTACTAAAAATATTTTAAAAAAGCTAAAATTATAAAACTTTGCTAGATAATGGAGCCTTATAAGAGAAGGAAGCCTGTATTTTAAGTTGAGAGCAAGAGTGGAGAGTAGAGATTATGATAAGGATTTACATGAGGGAGTGAAAAGTGAAATATAAATGAGTGATGGAAAATCTAGAGAATGTGATAAGGATTTACTTTTTATCTTTTTCTACAAATTACTACATTACACTTAGAATGTAAATTACCTTCTTTTAACCTTATTAATAGTAATAGTGATAAATGATAAATGGATATATATAAAATATAAATAGATATATATAAAATATACTTTTAACCTATTTTATTGTAATTATAAAATTATCTTTAAAATTTAAAGTGACATTTTAACCCCATTAAAGTGTTATCATGTTGTATTTTAGCCTTAAAATTTTGATAAGACAAAAAAATATCATTCTAAAATTTTAATTTTAAAAAATATCAGGATATATGTCGAGATTTATTAGGATATTTAATAAATATAATCAGGATATATATAGATATATTGGGATATTTAAAACCTTTGTTTGTATTAATAAATTGCGTTCCTACATATTAGGATGGAATATTTGATTACAGAATTGCATGCTTCTAGTTCCACAATTGTATAAATCAATCTATAAAGTGTTTAGGATCGCTGTTATAAAGGAAAGTTCACAAATTATATTTCTTAAGTTTGTTATTGTTTTTGAACCACTGGAGTAGGAATACTTTCATGCAATATGCAACACTGATTTTGGTCAAATTTAGAAGATTCCTCTCTCAGTGTAGCACAAATTTAGTGGTGGCCTTGGAAAGCAGACCGCCCTTGTACTTTAATGTTGTCATCCTATCTAATATAAAAATGATAAAAAATTCTAAAACCAAAACAAAAGAATATATATTCTAAAAAAGAACAAAACGAACGAGTATACATTTATATAAACAGGCAACAGGTATGTGCTTCAGCTGTTGCCCATGTACATAAAGTAACCCCGTGATCTAGAGATTAGTGATAACTTTGGAGGCTGAGACAAGTATTATTTGATAATTAGCCACAGAAGATATGATTATATAATCTCTCCACTGGCTTGCCATTTTTTATTGATAAGTATATCCAAATCAACACCATATTCTGTCCAAAAAACTTGTCGACAACAAAACCAGGACACCAAAGAATTGAAGAAGTTTCAAGTCTTTGTATATCAACCAAGGTTCTTCTTATGGAAATCACCTGTTCAAAGTCTCGGTTTATATATATATAGCTCTAGTTGCATTTCCAACACCAAATAGAGTCTTTTTTCTTTTGTATTAGAAGTCCAGTAGCCGTGCAGTAGTTTCATTGAAATTCTATCTTCTTGCTGGTATAAAGCATTTTATTTTGAATGTTTAGATATACAATGCCAAGACCAGCTTCTTTCACTCAATGAGAGGTACTAACGTACTTGGTTACCATATACATCAAGAATTTCAAGGGGGGGTTCAATCTGGTGAATTAGATCTTTTCAAGCCATCTGATTATCTCATGACAAGTGCTGTTTATTGAGTGAATCGATCAAATTGTGTGATTGGTTATTGAAAATGGGAGTGCTTGTCGTACTAGTTATCGTGCTGATAATGGCAAACTTTGGAGTTCTTGTTGGTGTTGCTGCGGGGATTTCTAATTTCACTCAGTTTGAGTACTCGTCTTGCAATAACACAACTTCTTGCAACGCCTCTTTGGATGACAAGAGAGGTGTACCTACAGGAGCTAATCCTCTGCATAACAGGTAGATACAAGAACAGTACTATTGATTGGTGAAATAGATTTCAGTTGACAGTTGAAACCCTTCTCGCTTCATGTTCAAGTGATGTAATGTATTTTTGTTTTTATTTTTTTTTGGTATAATTTTGTTTTCACTTAATTTTGACTCTGCTCATTGAAGTATGAGTGTTCATAGATGTTTATTTAAAGTTAACTAATGGTCGTCTGACAAGTTAGTGCATGAGTTGTCTCCTTGGTTAGGTATCATCAAATGAAATTCTTGCATGCCTATAGTCTTTTCTTTCACTTTATTTAGTTAATTATATATGTTAACTAACACTGAGCTGCAATGATGAAATCATCATGTGCCACCATGCATTGGTTGATGTCACCATGCATATACAAATTATATTTTCAGAATAATTTATTGGGTATGTAATGTCACGCGTGATATATACATGTATATTATATAAATGTGCATGAAATAAAGCTTTTGTAATACTCAAATTAAGTGTGTTGCATGAGAGCAACAGAGTTAGTTGTTGGTTTGTTGCTGTGGATGGTTCTATGCTTGTCCTGTTTAGAGTTGGTTTTGTGCAGATGTTGTCTTTCCACGTCTTATTTACTTGTCAGGGTTTGTAAATGCAAATCCAACTCAGTTGCCAGGACAACACCGACCATTCTTTCTTTCTCCTCTCACTCTTTGAGAGTTACGTTAACGATTTACATTTTTATCTTAAAACCTGCAGATCGTTTGTGACACTGATTTAAAATATTAAATTCTAGTCACTCTTGAATCTTAAGAAGATAAAATGCTAATGAGTTATTGTACAACATCAGTGTATAGGGCAAAGTTAGGAAATTTTTGCAGGACAGGATAAGTTATTTTCTAAGCTTATAAAAGTAGATTGATCGCATTTTAATATAGGTGATTATGCACGTCTCCATTTGTCATGATAGTGGTATTCAAATCTTATTAGTTGCATTTTACAAATTTTGTTGGAATAGTCGTCTAAGAGTAAATTGATGAAAGTGTGTGCATAATATAATAATAATAATAGATGACACCATATCAATGTTGGGTTACGGCAGAATTTGGAATATATTGTAAAATGTATACATGTATTTTTTTGATGTTATTTGTACATGTATTTTGGAATATAAAAAGTTATGCATGATGGATTTTTTTTTTCTAAATAATAAATTAATATGATAGAGATTACATTCATTAATTGATTAACCTTGTCTATAAAGCATGGAACAATATATATTAAGCTTATACGTGGAATGTATCATGTTGAATGGACTCTTTACGTATTATGCAATATAAATTTTAGTGACTAGTGTGAACTATTTAATCTAACAATTAGAATAAATTATAAGTAAATGAAATTTATATAAAAATAGGTATGGATTCACTGACATTTAAACGCTACTTAGTATGTAAGCCATGTTTAATATGCATCTTAGTGTATAACATTTTTTAACACTTCCATTCGAAGGTGTTTGATTATTGTGGAATTCAAGAGCATTTCTATCTTTCATCATATATTAACACTTCGTCTAACTCTTTTTTATCAAATTGTTAGAGGGAAAGTCACTAACAAGTAATAAAAAGTTGTTTTCGTTTGTAAAAAAGCAAACGCGAGGGTACTAGAAGTAAATACTTTTATTTCAAATTATATCACAAATTATAAATTCGTAGTTGACAAATAAATATGCATAACCCATTTTGTATTTCTTGTTTTTTTGAGCTACATTTTGCATATGTTATATGTACTAAATTACTACATTAAAAGTTGGAACATGTAATTTAAGAAAACAATTTGAAATATCAAACGCAATGAAACTAATTTAACGGTATATCCCTTATATTTACCCCATAAAATCATAAATTTAAACTATATATTTCTCCTCCAAATTTAAAATTAATTATAGTATTTAAAAAAATGAAATATTGAATGTTCGCTAATAGTTTAGTAATTGTGCATTTCCCTTTCATATATTAGTAAGGTTATACGAATGCCCATTTGTATATGGAGAGAAATATCTTAACAATCACCATTAAATATGGACGGATAGCGCCCATTCAGATTTAAATTGCTCGAACGTAAATAGTATATAAAAGAAAAATTGAGATAAACGGGTCGAACCATGTACTAATTGGGCATCGGTTGCATACGGATGAGACCATTTCCGAATTCCGACCCACTGGAAATTTGCCCGACCCGCCTGGTCACTTTCTGAGAGTTCCGAATATTTTTGAGGACGGAAGTAACAAAGTGATGCTCTCTGGAACGGACCATCATTCGACGTCGTTAATTTCCAAGGCTTCTTGTGAAATCAAATGGTACAATTTTCAATTCAACGTATTTTGTTTTTAGCCAATAAATTGTGTTGTGTTTATGTATGTGAACGCACAAATGTCATTATCTCACTTGCAGGAACGTATTCAACAGAGCGGATGCAGAGAGCTGGCCAATTCCTCCTCATTTTATCGCACGGTGTACTCAGAGGTGATTTATTCAACTGTATTTATTTTTAGCTCTTCTTGCCATTATATTTTATATCATTGTCATTTATAGATTTTGTATTTTGTTTAATTGCACAAGTTACTAATAAATAGTGTATATATGTGTGTGTAGCCTGATTTTACTGATAAATAAATTTGATTTTCAGTTTGTTTAACTTTTCGAACAAAATTTGATTAATTTTCTGATGCTGTGGTAGTGTATATGAAGTGTCTTTGCTTTGCTTTACATATCATGATACCTTTTACAGCCATTATAGTATATGTGAAGTGTCTTTGTTACGCAAATTACCATCGAAGGGTAATGTTTCATGAATATTTAAGTTGAGTTTGTCATTATAAATAGTGGTGGATTTCAAGGGTTTTGTTGGCGTTCATTTGTATTGATCTAAGCTGCTTTGTATGTACAGATAGAAGAGGTTGGATGGGAAAATCTGTTGAGGTTGAGTGGAGATTTGGAGTTTCTTAGCTTTCGCATTTCGTAAGATACTCACGCTTCTATTCATTAATAAGTTTTGGTACTATTGTCTTTTCCTAGGAAGGAAATGGACTACAATATTATTTCTCATGTTTTAAGATTTGTCTATTATAATGTTAAGAAGGCAAATAAACCATTGATTGTAAATTGTAGTGCACAATTCTGGTGCTTAGAAATTATATAATGCCCTGGCCTGCCTGCCACTCATATTGTGATTGTTTTTGGATCTTCTAAGAGTAATTGTTTCTACAAAATATCATTTGCTTGTGCTTGTTTGTAAAATTGTCGAAAGATGCTTTGTTTTTCATGAGTGTACCAGAAGCTATAATGTTGCTGAAATGGTTCTGGAATCATGAGGATCTAAGTGATTAGGCATGCTTTCTTAATAGGTGGGTTAGATGCCACTTACATGATTATCTTTTGTATCAAGACATAGCATTTCTTGTATGATACTGTGGCTGTTTTGATTATTACTGATGTTTTTCTCTTAATATTTTGCTGGCATGACCAAATAAATATGGTAAAAAATCCTTAGTACATTTACATTGACAGCACTTAAAGCAGAGTGGGTTCTACTTCTTTATTTTCTTTGGTTATATGACCTCATTCTTACAAACTCAAGCTTTATATGTTGTGTTTAAAGTTCATAATAAACATTGTTGTTAAAACTTTATTTTGAATCCTAAGACCATACATGACAATGGCTTCATAAAAAATGGTAATTGCTCTTTAATTTGCAGTCATGTGAAGCAGGTTTAGTATTGAACTAGATTATGATTATGGATCAAACCACCAAACATGTAAAGAAGCAGTCAGATCTCCCTTCAAATTGGCCTATTGTTTGATATATGTAGATCGTAGTTAGTATAAAAATGAAACAATAGTCTAGAGGTCATTTTTTGTAAAAAGAAGATATTACCTGTTCTTATTTAAAAATGTTTAGAAACCACATAAATTTATTAATTCATAATCAAGCTATATGATACTTGCATACACCTTGGAAGCAACCGGTTATAACTAAGGGATCTAACATTTTTCTAAGATCGGAACTTATACACTGCATGGTTCAGTGCTAAAAAGTTCTAAGTTTTATTATATTATAACATTTCTTGTGTTTTAGGCTGCTTTTAAGGGAAAAAGAATGCTTTAACATAGGCTGATCTTATTATTATTTATAATTTTTTGTTCCTCGACTCTCTTGCATGTATGTGGATTAAGACACACATGCATATTTGTAATGAACTTAAAGATGATAAATTTCAATCTTTGAACATCCCATCAGTGTACATGAACTTGTAGAACTGCAGTGGGTATACTATTTATTATGCTAATGCTGCCAAAAGTTTGTAGATTCTATCTTTGAATTGGTAGATAGCCTTTTAAATTGACAGATAGCATGTTTTATAGAACCGATTTTAGATAAAAAGGATGCTTTAATGTAGGCTTATATTATTACTATTTGTAATTCATTTGTCCTTGACTCTCTTGCATCAATGTGACCTAAGATGTGCATGCATTTTTGTAACGAACTTCAAGATGAAAATTCTCAATCTTTGAACATCCCATCAGCGTACATGAACATGTAGAACTGCTGTGGATGTACTATTTATTATGCAAATGCTGCCAAAAGTTTGTAAATTGTATCTTTGAATTGATAGATAGCATGTTATGTATTCCTGCCTTCTTGGTGCCTGTTTTGTGCATCAGTTCTTTGTAATTGTTTGTTCCCTTTCATATGTCATCATTTCTTGATGTTCTTTAAGTTTGTATTATTCCTTTATTTGAACTGGGTTAAAGTTTAACCTTCTGTTTTTTGAGTACTAGAGATTCGAAGGGAAGAGTGCATTGTGTGGAAATCAAATTGGACAAAAACTATCCTGGAAGCCCACCATCAATTTCTATGGTTGGTATGATTTAATCTCATTGGTCTTTTAACTCTTTTGTTTTAGACCTAACGCCTTTCGGAACTGTTTTTTTCAGGACGTACCGTACATATTTAGTTTAAAATGGTCAAGTAGCTCAAGGTTGAAAGACCTACTACAGCAGTTCCGAGAGGTATTTTGCGAGATTGAGAAGCAGTGTTCCTTTTTCTGTAGTGAGTTACTGCTTGAGGAATCTATTGGTCATTTTTGTGAATTATTGCTTTTACTAAAGAGTGCCAATCACATCTTCTACTAGCATCTAGAGAAGCTTCAAGAATTTTGGATTATATTGGATGAGATTGACAAATCTCTTTGGATTGTTGGTATGAAACAGCCATCTCGTGCTAATGCTTGTCGCCAAATTAATTTGGGTGAGCCATTTGTTGATCACGCATGTATTGAGTAGCTTGGTTCTGATTTTTTCTCATTTTCGCTTTCATCTTTATTATTAACTCTTCAAGGTTTATATATCTTCTTTGCTTTTCAGGAAATGACTGCTTCATCATGTTCTCTATACATGCCAACGATCCTAGGTCTTTACCTGAGTAAGATATTATCACCATGTACATATTTTATCACTATTGCTAGCTTTGGAGTTTGGTGTTTTGTTGTTATCAGTTTTCCAACTTATGGTAGGTGTCGTTTTATGGGTTCTGATCCAACTGTGAATTCCTTGAGGAAGACATGGGCAAGAAATAGCAAGAGATGGTAAACTTTCAATATCTACTCTAGAGCCAAAGAATTGTCTATTTATGATGCTTATAACAGGAAGTTATAGAAAGATACTAGATGTACTTGCCAGAGAAACAACTCTTTTGAGAGAGGAACTTAGTTCACCTGCAAGCTGTTACTTCTTTTTTGTTTCTTCTAGAGACAAGCCATGGCTATAATGTTTCTTGAGGGTTTGCAATCAGCCTCAGATTAAGAGGTTGAAGTTAAAGTGACTGAGGTAGCATGGGGATAGTAATTATTAACTTTCAAAGTTCCTGATGGCTGAATTTGCTATCACATTTATTCAATCCCTTTTGTAGTGGATCTGTTTATGTTATCAAAATTTTGAGTGATCATCAAATTTATTACGAATGATATTGTATAGGAACAAGGATAAACCATTTTTGGAAAATGTTGCAAATATTTTGGAGACTCAACTGCCTAGGCGGCCTGTAGATCATCAGAATGATGACCATCAAGTTGAATGTGGGATTTGTTATGCCTCAGTTCTTCCAGTTGGTAATGCTTGTAAAATCTGAAATTTTTTGGACTTGTACTTTATTGATCTGACTCTAACTTTGGAATATTGATCTAGATGACGAGCTTGGAACTAAGAGTGGAAGTGGAACTGATTATACTTGTGATAATACCAGCTGCAGTCGGGCTTTTCATTCAGTTTGTCTCGGGGACTGGTTACGTTCCATCACAACAACAAGGCAGTATGTCGAGTTTCTCAACCATTGAGGTTTATTTTATTCTATCATTTTTGGTATGGCACTTGGATGTTAGGTCGGGGTGTGTGGCGGCTGGATCCATAGGACTTTGCAGGATCCAATATCTAATCTTATCCAATGGGATTGGAGAAATTACAATCATATTCGATTTGATGGTAAATTGGATATGAGCTAATGCAATCTAGTTCTTAAAACTTAAATCTGATTTGGTCTGTCTTGAGAACACTTTTAACATAATATAGATCAATTAAACTAAATTATTATTAGTATATACAAGTTAAAAAAACATGTATAGAATTAGCTAAACGAAATTTATTGTAGTGCTACAAACTTGAACCAGTATTTTATCAAAATAAAAACATAAATGTTAATATAAGTACGTAATCATCAAAGCATCACATAAACAAATGTAAAGACCAAATCGACAAGGGTTAATGATAGTTTCATTTATTGTTAGTGCTATATGATGTTTCAATAGTCATCGAGTGAATACATTTTAAAACCGGATATTTTGCAAAAAAATAAAAATTAAAGTTAAAAAATTAAGTGAAATCATTTATATAAAAGTTACATATAATTAAGAATAATAACCAAAAGCATGTTAGAACTATATGTCATCTCTTAGCACAACTGGTTGTATACCTCCCCATTCTCCAAGAGGTTGGGGGTTCAATTTCCACCAAGCACATATACAACTTGTGTGGGTAGTTTTCTTCCCTTATTGTAGGAGTAGCTATAATTCGTTCAGTGGGAGTAGGTTTCTTGACCGTGCAAAGTAGTGTTCCATCTCAGCAAGTTCCACAGAATTTTAATACGGTTCATTCAAGATTATAGCATTAATTCTTGTTTCTAGTATCCGGATAAGAGTTATAGTTATAAGTTGAGATTGCTTGTGGGTTGTGGCATTCCCTACTTTTCTGCTGTAATCCATCCTAGTCCGTCCTTTCTCTTGTTTTTTTGTTATTCAAAGAACTTGTTTATGGTAGAAACCCATAAACAGTTTGTTGATCTCATTTTTAATGACATTCTAAAGTTAGTATTATGTGCATGTTGGGTGGAACTTGGAAGTATAGATTGGACATATGTAGATGTCGGCATGAAATTACATATCTTTATTCTCTTTTCATGTGGCCTTGTAAGGGTAAAGTATGCCATTTTGTTTGCATTCTTGAAATAGTAAGAACTTAGTTGTGGAATTGTCCTACCATTTAACGAAAGAATGATGCATTGCTCTTCTCTCGTCCACCATTGTAGGTAATTATGGTTACTTTTTATTGTGTCTGCTTGCTTGATGACAATTCATAGAATGCTCTGCAGATCATTGTATAGATTATCGTAATCCATTCACATTTCCAAATTTGTCTTCATGAGTTCATGTCTTCCCTTTTCGCAAATACTCAATACAGTAGTAGATGTTGCTTCCCAGTTCAGTTGCATCCAATTATAATGATAGTTGTCCATAATAATTGGCAAATGAATTTTTCAGAATGAATTCATGTGCAAGATATATTGGGCCTCTGTGAAAATTATGTTTTACCAATGTGATATGTAGTAGAAACGTTCTACCAATCACAATGTCATGTGTGCTACTTTGACCTGTGTATATCGTCTTTGGTCTTTCAGGCTTAGCTAATTTTCTAATGGCATATGCGCTTGTATTGCAGATCTTATGATATTCTATTTGGGAATTGTCCATATTGTTCTGAGCCAGTTGCAGTCAAAATCAACAATTTAAAGAGGTAGGTGCTACTTTTACATCTTCCTTTTGTTGTCTTCCTAGATCTTCAAAGATCCAATTCCTCGGGATCATCCTTGAAAAAGGTTGTCAGTTTCTCAACCATAAACTACGAACTGTATTCAATATATTGGATTGTGAATTTATGAGGACTGAATCCTCTTCTGCAAATATCAGTACAGCAATATTATTCTTCTAAAGAGTGAAAATTTTGTTAATGTCAATGACATGAATTATTTTAGGTTGAAAAAGCATCCAACTCTTCCCACTTATTGTACTCTTATAGTTTCTTAACATTCAGAGAGATTTATCAATAATATGTGGTGTGGCTTTCTATCCATTATGTCTTGTAGCAAGTCTTATCCATTGGCTCCTACTTGATAATAGTTTTCACACCTGATGGGGACCTTCCAAAAAGATACAGATTATCTCAACTCTATGATTTGTAGGTTTTTTCTCTCTCTTTCTTTTCTTCTTGCTGATGCATTAATTTATGTCTTGGGCGGTATATGTTATGCTTATTGGAGCTTTTCAGTGATATTGTTAGGTAGCTTTTTGTTTGAACCTTTGTGGCACCAGGTCACACGTTTGGAAAAACTTTTTCCTTTGCTACCATTGTTGTATCACAATAATTGCTATGACTTTTGTGTTTGTGTTGTTTTGTCTCACATGCATTATTTTTGGTTAAATTTCATTGATGTTTCGCTATGATAATTAGAATCACATGCGAATGTAAGTTTCTTAAATATAGTTAGAAACCTTTACTGAAATGCAATTCATAGAGACCCCTTTAGAATTTATTAATCAGACACCTAATTTATAGTAAAGATCACGAATAAAAAGTATAGTTGTTACAGATCTCAATTTTGGGAATACGGTGACATCAAATAAGTGAGATGATGAAATAATTAATGTGTATTTAATATTTATATTTAAATTGCAATACAACTGATGTATCATTTGATGTTTAAAAGCTTTTGTTTATTTTTGAACTACAAATTTGAAAGTCGGGGTGGTTGAGGAATGAGTATATGACTTGAACCTATCAACTAGCTCATTAATGTGAGAGTTGGGGTTTATTAGTAAGTCACCTCAATTTTTATCATTTGGAATTTTAAATTTGAGATAATAAAGTTGAAATTTGTAGCATTATTGATGTAAGAATTCTATAATTTTATATTGGGCTACGTTTTATAAAACGAGTCATATTATGTATACCCTTGATATAGAAAGATTTATAAAATGAAATATTAATGGATGTATGCTAACATTTTCTTTATAAAATCAGTTTTATAAAATGATCTAATTAGGGTCTGTTTGATTTTTTTATTTAACACGTAATGATACTTAATGAAACACATTAAGTTGTTTTGTTTCATTTTTGAAGCGATTAACTTATATAAATAGATCCTAAAATCACTAGATTATAAAAGTGAAAAAGTTTTTGCTTTTCACTTAAACAAAAAAGTACTAAATTCAATTGAAGGGTTTTTTTTTTTTTTTTTTTTTTTTTTTTTTAAAAAAAAAACTTCTAAAATTACCTTCAACATATTTATATGTTTCTTATTTTATCTTTTCCTTCACACAAATTCATTATTCTTTATTAATCTTCTGTTTTATTTTGATTTCTTGTCGGTGTTCCGATAATATATATATATATATATATATATTTTATCTCTTTTTTGCATAATTGAATTGTTTTGTTTTATTTTATTTTATAGCTTGACATCTCTTTTACCGATTCTTCAAAGTGCAATTGGTTACTTAGTTTTTTGTTTTACGCATGCACTTTAATGGTATTGTTACATACTGATTCCAAAATATAATTATTATTAGTTTATTAATGTATAGACAATTATCTCTTATAGACATAATCGAATAATGAATTCATAGTTGATTGCAGACTGCAGTTATCAATTTCTCTAAATATTTAAAAGAAAATTAAACTACTCTTGTTTTAGATTTTATTAAATTATTTCGTTTTAGTTGTTTTTAATATATTTAAATGTATATTTACAAAAATATAGTTGAAAGGTGATAGATGTAAAAGTAATGGTTTTCAATTGTTTGTAACTTAAAAAATAAAAAATAAACAACAACTTATCAATTGTATTCAGTTTTGAGTTTTAAAACATAAACATGTCATTTAACCTTCAATTTTCGGTCGTTATCAAGTTTTTAACAATATTCGGCATTATTCAATCTTCAAATAAAAATCAAATAAAACATTGATTTGCTTTTTTTTTTTTTAAAAAAAAAAAGAAACTCAAATGAACATCCATATCATAAGACAGATAATATAATTTGGTTAGATGATGTCAATTACGAACATAAAAAATTACTAAATTATCAATGAATCACTTTATATGATAAACTTCAATTTAATGACAAATTGAAATTTGAAAACCTGAAACGTGATATAGGGCAACATACGTGACTTCGTAAGATGGTCCCTATCAATGGGACAGCCCAACCGTAAGAAAGATAGTTTGGTCAGGTGATATCCATAAAATTACTAAATCATCGATGCATCATTTTATATTATAAATTACATTTTGACGACAAAGTAAAATTTGAAAACAGCAAACACGATATAGGCAATATATGTAGCTTAGTAGGATGGTCCCCTTGTGTCTTGTAATATTTCAACTGAATAGGCGGGGCGGGGTCCTGAGCTAAACCTCTATGCTTTATCACCTCTGGCTCATCAGTCCTGCATGCCTATGCGTTTAATCCCGTGAAAAGAGGCTAGTTCTCAGAAATATGCTTATGGGCTGATGGCTATAATGTCCATCCCTTCAAAAGGATGCAAGTTAGTCAAAAATTGTTCATGATTAGGGCATTGTGGCGTAGTGCACTACCCACTAGGAATCTTTTTATTTCAATGACAAACATCATCCCAAATTTAATTCTAATTGATGTGACACCTTACTTTGATTTAATTACCATATCAATTTTTCATGACTTTGCTATCATTTACATGGTAATGGAAAGGAAAAAATCAATTTAGTTAGGTTGATTTTTAGGTTATCTAGCAAATTTTTTTCCTAATTATACTACTCAATGTAAATTTTATAAGGTAAAATTTTTAAATATCATTTTTAATTCATTGAGTTTTAGCATTATCAACTTATCAATAATTTGATTTTATATAGTATCTATTTCAGATTTTAAATAAAATTGCCTTGTATATATAAAGAAAAACGATAAGCACACCACTTAGTTCCTCTCAATGGAAAATTGAAGAAATTAGAGAGAGGGAGAGAGAGAGAGAGAGAGAGAGAGATGGCGAGAGCAAAACCCAAACTAGGAGAATGCCAATCGGAGCAAACTTTGACGAGTTTAACCAAATCAATGGCTAGACCGATGGCTTGAAGAATGATAGTGACGACAAGGACAATAGAGGCGATAGTCAGCATTGTCGAGGGTTGTGATTGATTGGAGCAAGGATGTTCCGAGTGCATTGAGACATCAGATATGCACTGGGATGTTTGGCATCTCTAGTGTATTGAGATATCCCGAGTGCATTGGGGACATGTCAAATGCATTAGAGACATCCTGAACCTAACAAGATCATATTAGGTTACATACCATCTTCCCTATATTTTCATATAATGAAGAGACATTTGAAGCGTTCAAAATCAAGTATAATAAGATTTAACTCACACAATACTCACACTATAACTAAATAACTCTATCAACCACTAAATATATACATCAAACATCACAAGTAAACAACATTTTTTTTGTCTTCGACAACAACAAATAACATTGCCCTAAAGACGAAAATTCTTTAACCAACTTAAATATATATATATATATATATATATATGAGACAAAGAGAGAGAGTTTAAAAGAGAAATGAGTGTTTTCGAATTTGACAGGACTGTTGATTCAGTCTAAATTTTCTTAAAATTAAAAATTAAGAGCATATTCAAAGGAATTTTTTATTTGTTAGCTAAATTTTGGCTAAAATGATAAGAAAACCATCTTAGTTAGCAACTTTTGATTGTGTCACTCCATCTATTATTTCTATTTTGATTAAATAAGTGTGAAAATTCATGCAAGTTTATTTTTTTTAAAAAGAAAATCCTTCGTTTTATCACAAATTAAATATTAAAATAAGGAGAGAGAGTTTAGCTAGAACTTTCTTACTCATTTGGTTAGAGTGATTCTACTTTTTCAAAATAATTAATAATATAAAGAGTGGTAAATGTTAATAAAATATCATATAATAACCTTTTTGGCTAAGGACAATGGATAACTAATTATGGTTATAGATGCCTTAAGAGAAAAGGGAGAAAAAGGGAAATCGAATTTGTCCTATTCATTAAGGGCAAAGTGAGGAGATTCATCTTTTAGGCATTCTATAAATTTGAACTACTGATCAAGTAACAACAATAAAAATTAAGAGCAATTTTGTGACAAAAGGTATTATTTTCAGAATTTTATATCAAACTCATTCTACAAAATATGATAGATTATAAAGTAGATCTTATACTCATTCAACTTACAATTAAGATGAGTTGTAACCTTCTTTAAGGAAGAATTTTGCTACAATTTTAAAGAATTTAAGAAAATATTTATATGAACTTCAAATATTAATTAGAGAAAGATTTCGATTTCAAAATCATTAAAATCTTTGTTGTTTTACTTTTGGGAATCCCAGTTTCAGCTCTATTTTTATTTGGTACGTGTTTGGTGGTGTTGGGTTAAAATATTTATTGAGCTTTTAAAAAATTAAGCCATTTGGACACTGATTCACAAACATGAAAATCATATTACGCAGCCATAAATTATTTCTACCCAATATAAATACACCCAGTTCTCGGCAACTAGTTTGGGCCTCACCCTCACGGAACGCAGGCCACACCCACATGCCAACCCTGTCAACATCATAGGACCGTTTATGTAAATGCTCTGCGAACCTCTGCATGCTTTGTGCGTTCAAGAGGCCAGCTGATAAATTCAATCAATATATTTACAGTTCACACATCGGAACCCTTGACAAAATGCTATCAAACAATTTGATATCTTTTCATTTGAGTTTTATCATGCAATCCTAAGATTTTTATATTAAAACTAGGGTTATTATGGAAAATGCGCTTGGAAAACGAACTAATGATGGTTGGCATCAGGTTATTTTAATATTAAACGAACAACCTCCTACCATTGGGTTTCCGTTTAAAAAGTTAATATTTTTTATCCAAAGTTGTGAAAGACCGAAATATCCTTAAGTTAATATTTTTCATCCAAAGTTGTGAAAGATCGAAATATCCTTATCAAGACTATAAAATTCTTATCATACCCTTTAAACTTATGTAATAACTTAAATACCCTTACATACATAAAACAAACTATAAAAAATTTAAAAATAAATTGAGAATGGTGAGAGATCCCAGATAGGGTCTCCACCATCCATCAAAAAGTGATTAGGGAATTTTAGAGTGGGTGAATGTTGTCTGATAACTTGTGTTTTGTTTATTTTTTAAAAAATATTTTTATTAATTAATAGAATTATTAAAACAAATAAAATTACTCATTCAAATACTATTATGCTCTTTATATTTAATACCATCCAATTTGTGTTTTTTTTTTTTTATTGGTAAGAGGTTGTCCGTTTGATGTTAAAAAAATTGAGTGCCAATCGATATTTATGTGTTTTTTACAAGGATTTTTCATAATAACTCTTAAAACTAATTACAATTAAATTGAGATTTATGAAAAGTGTAATGATTTTTTATTTTCAAATGAACGTGTAATGATTTAAATTCGTGGTCTTTAATATGCAAATTTAAAGGGTTTATTATTGGATGAATTTTATTTTATAAATAAGAATTGAAAAGATTTCTGAAAAAAATATACTATATAGGAGGTCAGTTTTTCCTCCCGTATCTGCTTTTGTCGGTTTGTCCGAGTATGGACCGTATAGATTAACCTTTTCTCTAGTTTCAACACTCGAATTATTAAAAATAACAAGATTTTTTGCTTGGCGTCTAACAACTGCAAACTCTGAGACAGCAGAAGTCATCATTTTCAATAATTACTCATCAGGCTTTTTATTGGCGCAGAACACTCTGCGAAGAAATACTGACATATACATGCTACAAGTAGGAATTGACTTTTCCCCAATCCCAGTATCAAACTTATATGGTACACACCGGTTTATTTCCCTTTTTACCCTTTCAGTTTGCATCGCTTTTAATAGCTTACAAGGACTTGTATGTGAAGTATGATATGAGTCATATATGTACGAACAATTTGGGCGGTTTGAATTTAGATGCCGGCCGTGCACTCCGGTGGGGCAACTGGGTATCGAGATTTATCCGTACAGTAATCGTAGATCATGTGGTTGATACGAACCCACCTGTATTTTCTTGCTTCGACTGCACTGAGGCCTTGGTAATTGGTTGCTTCCCACCAATTCCCAGGATTCGAGACACAGTTTGCTGGTCCTGGAACAGCACATCCCTCAATGTCAAAGTCCTTGTAATAAGCATAAAAAGGGGCTTTGCTCCAATCTATTTTCTCTAGACCGCCTCTTGTTGCCCAGTCATCTGCTTCCCACAGTGTTGAATATACCCCCATCGGTTGGGACATTGGATATGCGACCCTCCCACTGTTCTTGTAGACCCGGATTGGCACATCATCCACATAGAAACTACAACCACCCAACCAATAATCGAGTAAGGTGTATTTGAAATATGTTTTTAGAATGGTATTTTTAAAAAATATTTTAAAAAATAAAAAATATATTTTAAAAATAATATTTTTAAAAACAATAATACGTTTGGTAATATTTTAGAAAGTATATTTTGAAAACGAAAAATGATAAAAAATTATTTAATATCATTTTTAAAAATAGATAAAAATTAAAAATATATCTAGATAAAAACTGTTTTTAGAAATGATGATGTAACTGTCATAAATTAGTGTTTTTACTTTTTTAAATTTTACTGTATAAAAAAAATGATTTTTAAAAATGATAAAAAATAAAAAAAATATCATTTTTTATTTTTATTTTCAAATTTTTTATGTAGTTTTAAAAATATATATTTTTTTATTTTCGAAAATATATTTTTAAAAACGATTGAGAAATATATTTTTGAGTGTTTTTTATTTTTGAAAGTGAAAAACAGTTTTAAAAATCAGTGGCAAACACCACCGAAGCTTTTCTTCTTATCTTGAACTTAATTACAACTATCTATATATATATATATATATATCAAATAGTGTTTATGAAAATAGTCAACTTACACAATATGGTGATGGTTCCAGAATATAGAATAAGTGTGAAAAGCTGCTGCTGGGTCGAACCAAAGGTTTACTCTTTGTTCCCTGTCACCTTTTCCATGAGCATAGATGTTGGTTTGGACTGTGTAAGGCTGTCCAGTTCTGTTCCCCAAGAACTCAAAATCCAACTCGTCTCTCACAGTGTCGGTGTTCGAATTCATCTATGTCGAAAATTAAAAAATACTAATAATAAGAATCAGAACCGAGATTGATTAATCAATTGTAACTTCTGCAACTGGAATTTAAGTCAAAATCAGTAAAAATGAATGCCAAATATAAGTAGTTACGTAAAAGGCGGTGACGGTTCCGGCAGAGTCTCCGGGAATGAGCTTGATCTTCATGCTAACACGCCCGAACAAATACTGCCTTTTGGAAGCAAACCCACATCCTGAAATATATATGTTTTGTTTTTAGCATATAGGAAAAAAAACATATGAATCTAATCATGATCCAAAGAAAGTTGCTACAAGCCTACAAGAACCAAATTTTACACACACACACACATAAAATTATAAGTGACCCCACGAAAAGTGAGAACCTGAATTTTGGTCTAGAACGAGTTGGATGGCCCTCCCTCCTTCGATTTTCCTGATATGAGACTCGGACCATGTGATTCTAAAGTCTTCAAGAAAAGTGGCCGGTCGGCCAAAAACAGAGAGAGAAATTGCTAGACTGTAGAACGAAACAAAAGCAAGAGCATTTAACAAGGCCATAACTGTGACTTATTACTAATAAGAATATGAGTACGATATAAAAATTGCTGTGCTTGTATGTGTATTTATATAGGCGGGAGAATAGCGAGAAAGACCTGACGTGGACTGCTGCATTCAAATTGAAAGTTGCATCAAAGCCAAGCTTTCCATCCAGCTAATCACAAGCCGTCATTAGGCCCTACCCAACCCAAATCGAACTGTTCTAATTTTTATTTTCTTCTTCCTTTTAACATCTACCGTATGATTCTTCTAGTCTTTTCTTTCATGGAAACGACAAAGGAATCCAATTCTTCTAACTCACTTATCCATTCGAAGAACAAACTATATGCCTAAAATACACGAAAATAATACTATGATTATATGTGCGTGTACATATATCTAACAATTATTCATCACTTTTACGGACTTTGGATATGCGTAACTCTATTCAATTATTCCCATGTCATTTCACAATCCAAAACAACAGTGAAATAATGTTGTAGCTGATTGATGAAAGCGTGGACCATGTAATTGATATATAGGGTGCTTGTGCTCCACTATTATAATGAGATCGGTCTGATTGAGCTTGAGTTATGAATTTCTTTAATGTTATAAAGTTTGGTACACTGTGTTTACAAACATATAGGCTAAATTGAACTCTAAATTAAATATTAAAAGAAGTTTTCGGAAAATAATATGAAACTAATACTAAACTCTGAAAATTAATTTTTATAGCACAATAGTTTATTAAGCGAAATGTGAACCTTTCTTTCTTTTTTTTTTTCGTCACAAACTACTTTGCCCATTATGAAACATTTAAGGAAAAACTTTATTTTAGTTCTTAAATTTTAGAAAATATCAAAATGTTCAAGTTTTTTTTTAAAACATCTCTTTTCGTTCCCTAACTTTTTCAAAACTCTTAAAAAAAGTCCAAACCACTAGCCAATTGACGATTATTGGTAACAATCATTTGGGTGGGAAGATTAAGGTGGTCTTTTCATGTGAGATACTAAGATTGTGACACGTGAACTTTTAGAATTTTAAACATATAAAAAAAAATTTTGAAATCAAAATTAATTTAAATAATTTATTATATACTTAAAATTAATTTTATAAAAAAATTGAAAAAAAAAAAAAACAGTGGAGATCCACTAGATTGGATCTCCACTGCCCATCCGGATAGATAGTGGAAATCCAATCTGATGGATCTCTATCATCTGCAACCTTAACAACCGAGTTCATCAACATCATCAACAACCGAGTCAATCAACATCATCTCCCATAGTCTTCATCATCATCAACAACATCACAACATCATCAACGTCATCATCTCCCACAACAACAACATCATTAACAACATTAAAACAACATCAAAACATTTTGTCAAAAAATAAAAATTAAAAACAGGCTTTATCGGTAACCTGAATTGGATTCCAACTTTTGGGCTTTCATTCGAATTGAAACCCAAAAATATGGGTTTTCATTATTTCTGGCTTTCCATTCTAATGGAAATCGGGATTTTTGGGTTTCCACTGGAAACTCAGACCTAATGAAAACCCAAGTTTCCAGACCAATATCAATCTCCCAAACCATCATCAATTATCAGACTAACATCATCCATCATCAATCCAAAATAAAAGAAAGAAAAATTGAGGGAGAAAAAGAGAGAAGTTTCGAGAAAGAAAACCCACCATGGATCCTCCTTCAAACCCGCCAGACTTTCCAACAATTATGACAAAAAATGTAGTATCCGGTGAGAAAAGGGCTGTAAACAACGGGAATGAACCCGAAACCTATGGTTTTAAGTTCTATCGAACTCGGATCGAACCCAAACCTCTTTGGTTTTGGGTTTGATGAAACCCAAAACCTCTTTGGTTCTGGGTTCCATCGAACTTAGAACCATAGTTGGTTCTAAGGTTCCATTGACCTAGAACTAGAGCTAGTTTTTGGATTCGACTGAACCTAGACCATAACATCAATTAAAAGAAAAAAAAACTAAAGATATTGAATAAGATAGAGAGAGAGAGAGAGAGAAAGGACGATACAAGTTTTTTTTTTTTGAAAGAGGCGATGCAAGTTGAGATTTCATTAGCGTTGTTCTTTAAATTTTTTCTTTATTTTTATTTTTTGAACTGTTTTGCTTAAATTTTTATTGTTTTTAAATTGTTGGGAAGGTTTAATTTTTTTTTTTTAAATTATCTGGGTTGAAATTTTTTTTTTTGATTTTTTAAATTATTGTTTAATTTAAAAAAAAAAAACAATAATCATATTTTAAAAAATAATAATTATATTATTATGCATGTGCCAATTTTTTACTGGTAAAATGACATGCAATATTTTGATTTTATTAAGAGTAAAGCGGTCATTTTAAATGATGAGGGCCAATTGAGTCTTTTTTATTTTTAATTTGGTTTGACTATCCATTGACTGACGATTTGAACTTTTTAAAAAATGTTTGGGAAAGTTTGGGAAAGTTAGGGATGAAAAGAGCCGTTTCTAAAAGAACTTTAAAAATTTGATATTTTTTTAAACCTCAAGGACCAAAATGAAGTTTTTCTAATATTTAAATGTTAAAAAAAATTATTTTCATATTTGTTACTAATTTCGTAATTGATATTAATTTTAGTGATATAAAAAAATATCATATTAAAATAACAATGATCCCTATTGACCTTTAATAGTTTAGCAATTTCTTATAATTAACATACCCAGAAAACTTACTTGAATCTAGCATTGCTTGTATATATACTCTACTCTAAATGGCCAGTACAGTGGGTTGATATGTCTGATTAAATTTTGGTCAACTGGCGCGCCGCGAGGGTTAAAAGTTCCAGCTTCCCATCCAATCATTGTTCACTCTATATTTGTTGACAGCCGTGCGATGGGGATTGATTAGGATCGGAGATTGGCGTTTACCGCCGATGTGGATCCCACTCTTCCAGTCTGGGATGTGGTAGGACTTAATGGCTTGCTTGGTCCATAGGTTTTACTTCTTAACTTAAGCTTGATATACAGATGGACATCACTGGATCATTTTGTGTGTATAGGAAAGAAAGCGAGACAGTGTACACGTGGATGATTCAAGACCAATCAAAGACACATTGTTGGATCCGAGATTTTACTGTTTGAGACAATTCTATGTCCTGTGTATCTCTAATTAATCATATAATATAATATGTTGTCCCGTAATACGGATTATATGGTATAATTTAAGGGGCGGTGTGTATACTGTATATCTAAAGTAACTGTGGTTCGAGGGTGGCTTGTAGTTTGTGGATGCACACGTTCACATCAAAGGAAGGGAATATGAGAAGCTGGGCCCGGTTTTGTAGCTGATACTGAACGACGGAGACGCTGAAAGGGCATGGACAAGGAAAATCACTTTTCCGACTGCATAATTTTAACTAAGAATCACTTGGAGTGACGAATGAATAGCTGCCACGTGGTAACTAGGTTCTGTGGACAAAAGAGACCACGTTTTTCAGTGCCCCAACAGATGAACCTTATATCCAAGGTGGGGACTACTCCTTGAATGTAGAAATTTGGCAGTAGAATTATGAGTGCGATCACTTCACTGTGGGCTCTACACTTGAATTTGTGGGATAGGTGTGTCACTTGTGAACTGTGATTGGTTGTTGGACCGGTTTCAACCCTAAGTGAGTTCGCATGATTTGTTCTCGACTTGTAGGATGAGTTAGATTGATTTGTTTTAGCAAAAAAAAATGTCGTTTTTCGGGTTCACAAGAGATCGCATTTATTCCTATAGCGAGGGAAAAATTATGCATGTGTTAAAAAGGTGCGTTACATATACAAAATCAAACAATAATGTTACACTTTTTAGCTTTTACTTTAATTTTATATCCTAATTATTAAAATTTTAAATTATATTTTAAAATAATATAGATTGTAAAAAACGCTGAGATATGAACGAATTCAATCTAATTTTGACAATGAGACAAGGGAAGAATCTGAATTTAGTGTGGCATAATTAAATATCAAAATACGTAGGTGATTTTGTTTCTTTTTTCCCTTAGCTATACACACCTAATATCACATTCTCACCTCACAATATGAACACACAATGAAATGAAAATTCTTCAAGAGATCCAACCAATTTAAACTTGACTCGAAAAAAAAAAAAAAAAAACTACATTCGTAACTGGATACAAATATGAAAGATAGTAATTATCAGAAGGACAATTTTTAAGTAGCTTGGGCTAATAGAAATATGTAAGAGAATCTCATTCTTTTTCAAACATAATAGAAGAATTTTCGTAGTTTAATTATACACTAGTATAGCAGTATGCTAGAATCGTTTGTTTTCTTAATTTCTATTATACAAAAGCGCTATCTAGCAAGGTAAAAAGTAAAGATCTTGGTATAACCATCTAAAGTTATGTAAGAAATTTCCAAGATGTCATCGTATAGAGAAATATCCATTTGATATTCATGAAAAAAAAATTAAAAAATAAAAAATTAAGTCATGGATGCTCACGAAGCAGAAAAATTATTGAGTGTTCCATATGGAAGAGAACTTTCTGTAATTGCGCGAACGTCAGCATTCTGTATTCCATTTAATAATATATGAAATGTGATTGCTCAATAACGTTATTATTTTCTTTTAAATATATTACCAAAGAAGTTTTATCTGTTAATTGTGGTTGATAATAACACCCTTCTCACATCACATAACTTTGTATGGGCATACAGCTCAGCCTCCATCTTAGTGATCATGAGGGTTCAATACTTCAATTCATGATGTGTACTCTTATAAAGGTATGTGAAAATTTTTTTCCTTTTGTTAAAAGAGTAAATTCTAATTATAGGAGTAGATCTTTGAATCAAACGAAGAATAATTGATCTTCATATGTCCATATACTTTTAAAATGTTTGATATCAACTTTAAAAATATATTTAAAAAAAAAAAAAAAAACTGATATTGTGATGTTATATATAAATCTACACCAAAAATTAAAAATAAATAAATGAATAGAGCTTAGGTATGTGGAACTGTAACTGCAACCACTAGTCTCTAAAATTAAGATCATTGTTAAATAATTAATTTTTCGGAGTCCACAAAAAGTCCCTCTAGTTTTCGAAATTCTAAATATTTTAATGGGTTTGTGGAATTATCCCAATAATTTTTATGAAGTACTTTGTCCAACTCGTATATCTGATATTTTCCATGGGAAGTACTTTTGCAGAGTTGTCTCAACAACATTCGGAGTAATTAGATTTTAATTTTTGACAAGCAAATAGCAACACTAGTCTATTTCGTTAAATTAATGATTAATCTGTACAACCGCTACAATGATGTTTAAAGAGAAACTTTGCCTTTGGCATGAGGAGGACAGGAGGTGGTGAAGCCTTCAAGGTAGCAACTTACATCCCTCTTATAAATTTCAACCTCGGAAAAGTGGACAATTGATTTTTTTTGGTGTCCAATATGGTAATATATAATCTCTTAGAATAATTTATTTATTTTTTAATTTTAATATTTATTTATTTTTAATCCAAGATTATTGTTGATATTTATTTTAATCCTTTGATCAATTATTGATGAATATTAGTGAATCAAACAATTAAATTAAAAAAAAAAAAAAGCTGCATATGTGCCGCACCCCGTTACTCGCAATCAATAAATATAATCTTTAAGCATTATGGTTTAGACACACCACTTCTTAATATAAGTTGTTGCATACCTTCTTATATTCTAAAGTGTAAGGGATTTAATTCCCACCGTAAATATATTATAGTTTGCATAGATAGGTTTATCAATATTATAAGAATAATTGTCCCCTATTTATGAGAATAGGTATTTAGACTATGTAATTAGTATTTGATATTGGTAATTCTCGACAAACCTCACACTTATCCGGTGTCAACTTATAAAAAGGAAAAAAAATAATCATTCCTAATGGGAAAAAAGGGGCTCTCATCCCTTGCAATAGGCAAAACATGTTAATTAACTGTTTTTTTTCTTAATAGGCATAACATGTTAATTAACTGTTTTTTTTCTTACTTTTTACATAACAACCTATTAAGTGTTAAATATATATATATATATATATATATTTAAAAAGTTTAAGGGTTATGTACAACTACCTATCAATTTTCTAAATATTCCATAAATGCACAATTGCGAAGGTCACAGTCACAACTATGAGTCTGTGACTAATTTGCTTGCTAAAAAAATTATCAAATATATTCTTACACTTCTGCACATATTCAATAAAACTGTCAGCGTGCGGTAGGGTTTGAATTTATATAAAAAAAAAATGTACATACAAGTAATGATTTCAGCAAAACATCTTAATTATAAAATCTAATCAAGAATAATGATAATGATAAGAATACTGGTCTTTTATAAGTCAATTTAGCAAATAACAAAATAATTAGCAAGTCAAGTCGTTATTAATCAGGCTCATAAACAGGCAGACAGCTATCTCGTGGTCTTTCAATTGTTGCCTGTAATTGGGGTAACTAGATTTGACTAATCAACTAATTAAAGTGAGACATCAAATTAATGGAGTAATAACAATTAAAATATTTGCTTAATCTGTTTCGAGATAATCTTTTGTTTTCCCTTCAACATTCAATGCTAAGGCAATAATGCAAACGAATAATTGAATAGTTTTTTTGAATTTTTTGAAAAATATTTCAAATCTTACTCTAGCTTTTCGTGATTAATTTGTCACTGAATAATAAATTTGATCACCATGACACCATCCCACATTCCTACTTGTCCTATTCTTAAAGTTTCTGGTTTCTTATATACTACTAGCTCAATTACAGCGCCAACCTCAGCTGATACTGAAGAACCATATATAGCTATCAATTAAGTACCACAGTTTCCAGCTGTAAGGTTCTATAAACTACGTGTACCGATAAAGTCGAACTATAATATAATGTCAGCATCGGCCAGGTTACGTTCGTGTGGTTGTGATGTATCGATGTAGACCTTCTATTTCTGGATTTAAATTGGTGGCAATCTGTTAAAGAAGGTGTAGGTTATTTCATTGATGGAATTTGGAAGAGAGTTGGTGCCTCCTTTTTTCCTTTTCTGTGCACCAAATGCAGACCCACAAGAAATAAAATAATTCACGTGGGGTCTTGAGAGAAGCTATCCTATTACAAAAGTTATTTGAAAACCCCTAATTTTGTAATTTGTGTAGTTTGATTCGAAAGGTAGCCCTAATTATTGGAGACCCATTGTGTTTTTCCATTTAAATGTAGAGACATATAAATAAACTTGGAACACCCCTGATTCTCTTATATGGATAAGAAAGATATCAACCATACGTTTATGCAGAAAAGACGCAAGGCTGATGCTGGCTTAATGTATTCAAGATGATACTACTGTTGTTATCATGATGTGCATATCATAACTACTTCATGGTTCATATTAAGAGAATAGCAGCTCCGCTTTGATCACTAATAATTGAATGAATAAGATGGGAGTTATGAATCCAAACACTCTGTGGTTTGAGATGAATTGTAAATAAATTTCTGATTTAATTAGTGTGCACATGTTATCACTATTTTAAATTGAAAAAATCTAAAACCAGCATTAAAATTAATGTGAATTAGATTAGCTTTAAATTATAAAAATAATAAGTTTGTTTAGAGTATTACTTCACAAATAAAGATACTTTTTTTTTTTCTAAAAAAAAAAAAAGAAAACTTATTTTCATAATTTATTATTAGTTTAAAAATTCACACTAATTTTAATATTATTTTAAAAAAAGGAAATTTTATTTCAATTTGTGAAAAAGTGATCCTAAGAGATTATCATCATTACTCAAAAGGGAAAAAGAAAAAGAAAAAAGAAAAACCATATGTCCATTAGCATTATATGTGTGTTCTAATCTCTGTGTCTTCAAGAGGAAAAAGTTTCGAAGCAGTTATGAAACCATCTTCTCATCTAGAACTTTATACATTTAAATATCGTATCATCATAATGTTTATAATCTATGAAATAATTTCATATAATGAAATTAATAAATGCTCTTAATTTATATTATCAATGTTTATAAAATATATATATATATTATCAATCTAAATAGTAATAACTAATCCGATGATTCCATCACCAGTGAGTACTCTGACTCTCAGCACAAAAAAGCTTGGATTGAATCATATCAAAGAGTGATACATGCTACGAAACGTAAATATGACTTTTTGCAGTGAAAATTTGTGAGCAAACTTTTGAAGGACAATAAAACAACTCTTACAGATAATTAATCCGAAAAACTATTTCTTGATCAATCGATGTTGAATGTGCAACAAATTTAAACTTAAAAAAGCATTTGCACATGCTGGATGCACGTGTGGACACACGCTCAGAGAGAGACTGCTTGAAATAAAACAATTTCTTTCTTCAAATTCATTAAACAAATCTATTACCTAAATGAAGCTGCCAATTACATTAGACCATAGGCCAATTACGCACCCAGAAACAACTTGATAGCCACAGCTATCCTTGCAGATTAAGTAATTTTTTACTTTGTATGTAAACAGCATGTAAGATCTACTGATGAGATCACAATTTAATTTGTTCAGGTCAGAGAATTTCCACTACATGATGATAATTTAATGAGAAAATTGTGCATGTGACTCTCATGTTGCAGGTTATTTTAAGAGTAGATGGAAACATTAGTGACGCAGTAAATGCTCCCTCCCCTCCAAAGATATTTTCTCTAATTTAATTAAGGTTCAAGATATATATACTCAGCTTATTGAAAGTTTGAATGATTCTTAACATATAACAATTATGATAATTATATGGTTAAGTTGTATTTATTTGTTAATTTCTTTTTAATTAAGTACCAAGCGAAAACCAGACAAAAAGTTGAAATTAATAGGAACCGTTGTCCTAAATTAAAATGTTAAAACAAGGGTTTACTGCATGGATTAGAAAAGCCTTTAAGTTTTACATTGAAGGTTCGAGTGAGTAGACGTTGAGGGTTGGTCAGCCTAGCTAGCATCAATCAAAAAATGGGGACCGATAAATTTTAAATTGAAGGTGCGAGTTAATACATTGAAGGTGCGAGTTAAAGTGTGCTCAGATCAGGATGTTCTTGTGCCAACCTATTTGGTGGTCCAAGCTGTTCTTACACGTAGACATGAGAACTATTCGGTTAATGATCACTTTAAATGCATCTGGATTGTCCAGCCGTGAGAATTGACATACCAGTATCAGATACCTCTGAGACGTTAATTATGTATGTTCACAGAGCTGAGAACCAACTACATGCACCAAGATAAACCAAGATACCTCTGAGACGTTAATTATGTATGTTCACAGAGCTGAGAACCAACTACATGCACCAAGATAAACCAATACAGACTAGAAGACAATATATTTACAAGAATGATAAATTAAATTCGAAGATGATATAAATAGGAAACATAGAAAATTAATATAATGTTGATTTAACAATAATAAGAAAATTTGGGAAATTCAAAGATCGAAGGACAACCTGACATTTTGGATCCACAAATTATAAGTCTTAATATTACAAGCCAAGACGCGGATTGCCTTTAAAACGTTTGGCAGGCATGGTCCACTCACACAAGACAAGTTAGAAACAAGTAATTTCATCTGACTGGCACACTGTTCCGTGCCGCCTGTGTCACGTTATGAGTGGGCGGATGTGCAAGATATATTTTCTCCCAAAAGGTGTATAAAGGTCCACATAAATACCTGATGTCAGTATGATACGTTAGGATTGTACTCTCTTAATTTGAGTTGTTTTATTGATTTTAATTTCATCGATAAACGATTAAAATGTAACAATTTTTTTTTTTATTTATTCTTTTTAACCACTAGTCAAATACTTCAAAAAGATTAGGAAGAAAATAGACTGGGAAAAGATCTGAATACACTAAGTTAGAGCTCGCAACAGGAGTTACAGTGTAATTTGTCACTAAACAATAATTCCACTTTGTATACACGATCACCTCACACAGTTCTTACTAGCGTAGCTCTGTTGCGTCAGGACAACTTGAGCCCTTAGGTCTAATATTGTTTTCAATGGGCTTCGTGACAATAAAGGTGGGAGCTTTCTTCTTCTCAATAATTGTTTTGATGTAGCAAAGCTTTCCACAGCATTAAAAATATTGTCGTTTATTTAGTCAAAACTCTATCTATTTTTAATTTAAAAATGAAATCGCATGGGCCAGACATCATCAACCAATAAGAATGTATATCACGTTGTGCATATTCTCACCATCCTTAAAAAATTTACAACTTAAAAAAAAAAAAAAATAATTATGAGATTTTTATCTAATTCAAAACTCAAACATAGTATCTCATCAATTCCGACAGGTCGGATTTTTTGATGCTTGATCTGGCTTGATGCAACCCCGTGAAACCTACAAAACCAGTAAACTCGTTAGAATGCCGTTGGTGGTTTGCACCTGGTACACCATTCGATACTTAAATCAGATTTATGCTTTTAATGTGGGTAAAATGTTTGTTAGAGAAGAATCCCTACCTAATGAAAGCATTTGTGGCATATTTATAGGCTCTCACGAAGTTTTGTCGTAGTTGCACATGTATTGGGCTTCCTTATCACTTGTCTAGTTTCTTTGCACCAGGTATACTCTCCAATGCTTAAATCAAGTTTATGCTTTTAATGTGGGTAAAATGTTTGTTAGAAAAGAATCTTTACCTAATAATGAAAGCACTTGTGGCATATTTACAGGCTCTCGTGAAGTTTTGTCGTTGTTGCACATGTATTAAGCTTCCATATTACTTGGTCTAGTTTCTGTATGAAACGAATGACACATTTCTCTTTTGATGACACAGATTCTAGTTGACTCTTTAGTAGAGAGATCATTCTTTCCTCAATCGGGGTACATATTATTGACCTCAAACAAAGTATTTTCCTAACCAACCCGTTACCTACACTAAATATATAAATTTGACTTAGGTGTCAGAAGGTAGATTTGGTGTAACTCACCCAAGGGCTCTCTAACGAATTATTAGTCTTCCAAGTCTCATGCGGTTGTATCAAACCAAAATCAAGCATTAACAAATCCAATCTGTTGGGTCGGATTAGAAACTATTTTTGAGTATTTTTATTAGATAAAAACCTCATTTTGTATTAATTTTTTCTTAAGTTGTAAAGTTTAGTGAAAACACTTCTCTCAAGGGGGTTTTGTTTAAATACAAAAGTATAGGTTCCTTTTAGAAACAATTAAGAAAAAAAAAAAACTTTAGGGGCTTCTATAAATCTTTCTCTCTTATGCAGTGATATATAAACATATCATATATAGATTATAAATTACATATAATACTTGTTTTCCAAAAAAAAAAAAAAAAAAATCAAACTATCAATGTTGTATTGCAAAAAAATCTTCGAAGGGTGCTTTTCATAAAAAATTCGTCCAAAATAGTACTTTTAAAAACAAATGGTTATTATTAGCATGTCATAATCGTTGTGAACTGAATTATTCGAATTAATTGACGAAATGAGATTGACTTAATAATATCTTTTTCATATCTATATTAATAAGATCTTTCCAAAAAATTCTAAATTTTTTGATTAAAATTATAATAATCGTATAATAAACAAAGAATTGGATATGAGTCAATTATCAAGCACTTCAAATATTATATGAGTGAAAGAAAGTGGTGTAATTGCTCAAGCATTTGATATGTTTCCATGAAAGGAGTTGATCAACTACTTGTACACTAACGCCTTATACTCGAAGGAGCAGGTCACTTCCAAGTCAAATTTCAGTAGCTTGAGGAATTGTCAATTAACAAAAGTCTTGGGCCACGTGAGCCTGTTTGGGAATCTTACAAGTTGCGCGAGAGCTATTTATAAGATAACGAAAGCCTTTTTATTTATAGCATAATCGATGAAATTCGTAATATCCATAACCACCGATTAAGATAGAATATAATTCTCAAAATAAATAAATAAATAAAAAAAGATAGAATATGAAGAATCTAAACAACAATTTGACGTTATCATGTTAGTATGTATCATAATTATTATATATATATATTTTTTTATAAACATAATTATTATATTTGTCCCACTATACCCCGTATTTTTCATGTCTCTCCATCTTATCTTTTTTGAATATACATAATTTCGAGCTTATTTCTGCATAAAAAACTGGGCACGTCAAGGGCGAAACTTCGAAGATTAAATTTTGGGATTCGCAGTATACTTTATACATTGTTCAAGATATGTATTAGAAACAAATAATTTAATGAATTTCCATAAGAGATGAATTTATATTTAAAATTTTTAAATTTTAGAACTACTAAATATTTTACATTTTTTAATTAGTTAGTACATATGTATGTTTTTGTACATGTAATTTTATTTCTGTTTTTTAAAAAAAAAAAAATTCTGGGGTCTATATCTTTCTTTCTTTTGTTTTTTGAAACTGAGTCTATATCTTTCTGTTTCCTGAATTACAAAGGTGCAAACAAAGTTGATAAATGTAAGACAGCAGAGTTTATAAACAAAAGATGACAATTCCTACTTCTACACTCGATTTTATAATTGGTTATTACTAATTAAGACGTTCTTTTGATTCTCAATGCTACAAGCATAAATTAATTGAACAATTGCTCTGACATAGATAACTAGGGAACACATTTAGTTGTACACTGCATGTACGTACAGAAGCTGAACCAATTTCATATTTTGTGCTGTTGGGTAGTTCGGGCCCTAACTTTAAAGGCTTCTAAATACTCAGAATTTTGGAGCTGACTAATTTAGAACATTGGAACTATTCCGATATCAAGATATAGCCATCATTCATGAATCTAGAGTCTCGTTGAGAAATTATTTTTGTTAAAATTTCTATTCATGAATCTAATTGCCTACAAGCATGGGTTGGTAAGTGTTTGATCAACGAAATCTATATGGATTCTTGAGTGAAATCGATGTTAAACAAAACCTAACTCAGAGAATTTGCAGAGAATTATATTGATAACAAAGAATGATACAATGCTACTCTATATTTACAAGATTACAGACTTCTGCTTATATATTCTTGATAGCTTTTTAATCGAACTAACTAACTTATATGTGTTAAAATTGATTGGTGGAATGAATGCTGACTTGGACTGCTCATACTTGTTTTTCCCGCCACTCTCTATTGGGATTCAGTGTCACTGGTTCACCACAGCTCCTATGGAGACTCCTCTCATACAAGCTATTATAGGTTGGCTGGAATGATGCGCGCTAAACTGAGTGTTCAACTTGAATAAGCTGAATCTCCTTCTCAACACTTTCCCTCAAACACAATGTGGGGTTTGTCACATTGAGTTTGGCCTTTAGAATATGAAATCCGGGTGCTGACAGTGGCTTGGTGAACACATCTGCTATCTGATCAATAGACGGAACATGGTTGAGTAAAATTTGCCTTTGAATGATTTTTCACTTTGACAAAACAGAGATCTAACTCTATGCGCTTTGTTCTAGCATACAGTACTGGGTTGTTTGACATGGCAATTGTACGCAAATTATCCTCCCAAATCGTGGGAATTCTAGACTGTTACACTTTAAGCTTTTGAAAAAGAGACTTTATCCAAGTTTTCTCAGCAATTGCAGAAGCAAGACTTCTATACTCAGCTTTATTGAGGATCTTGAAATGGTATGTTTCTTCTTTACACTCAAAGAAACAAGATGTGATCCAAAGTATATGCAGAAGCCCGAAGTAGACTTTCTATCATTTGGGTTTGATGCCCAGTCAGCATCTGAGAAGCCAACTAAGTCATTCCATAAACTTGAGTTGCTTGGCTTCTCAAAGAATAGACCTTGATTCGAAGAACCTTTAAGATACCTCAATATCCTTTTTACTACCTTCTAATGCTCATCTAAAGGGCTTTGCATAAATTGACACACCTTATTCATTGCATAAGTGATTGTAGGCCTAGTGATTGTCACATATTAGAGTGTACCTACCACTGACCTGTACTCAACTGCATTTTCAATCGGATTTCCTTTGTCGGCTGACAATTGACTACCCACACTTGCAATCATAGGTATAGAGAATGGTTTTGCATTCTCCATGTTTGTTTTCTTTAGCAGTTCCTAAATATACCCATGCCGAGAAAGATGTAATCCTGAAACTGTTCTTTGAACTTCTATCCCCAAGAAGTAATTCAATAAGCCTAGATCTTTTCGTGCAAAGGATTGGTGTAACTGTTTTACTAGCATATAAATCTCTTCCAAGCTAGAACCAGTGATGATAATATCATCAACATACACTAGAACATAAAGACATGTCTTGCTTGTAAACTTGCAGAAGAGGGACTAAACAGCTCTACTTGAAGTGAAACCAAGGTATAGAAGAGTACTTTTGAACTTGTCAAACCAGGCGCTTAGTGTCTGTTTCTGCCCATACAAGGCTTTGTGTAATTTGCACACAAGATGATGACATTTTCTCTCCTAAAAGCCAAGGGGTTGCTGCATGAAAACTTCCTCATCAATAGTGCCATTAAGAAAGGCGTTGTTTACATCCAACTGCCTTAAACACTAGCCCATTGAGACTGCAATGGAGAGAATTATTTTTATTGTTGCAGGCCTCACTACCGGACTAAATCAAAGCCAACAAGTTGGTGATAACCTTTCGCCACAAGTCTTGCCTTGTGTTTGAAAAGTGTACCATCAGGATTCCTCTTGATTTTGAACATCCATTTGTATCCTATAATTTTCCTTCTAGTTGGTGGAGATACTAAAGACCAAGTCTGATTATCTTTGAGAGCTTTGATCTCTGTTTACATGGTTGCCAACCATTGTGGATAAGCTAAAGCTTGTTAAAGATTCTTAGGTTGTGTGTCATGTAAAGAGGTAGTTAATACTTTAGGCTTGAAGATTCCTGTTTTTGCTCTTGTTATCATAGGGTGACAGTTCTGGACTGGTGTAATGGAATCAGCTGGTGTACACATTCTAGCTGGAGAATCATGTTGAGATTGTGTTGGTTTTGTGGTTAAACCAGAAGGAATGTAACTGTCAGTGTTGTTAGGCTGTTGAAAAATACGACCTGTATCAGTAATCACTCGAGGATTGACAGAAAGTGTACTGAAACCATGTGAGTGACCTTATGTTAAAGGCAATGAAGAACCAACTACTAGAGAAAACAAGGACGTATGTGAAGAATAAACATCTTGCACAGAATTTGACTGAGTTCTACCTGCTATTTGAGATGAGATAGTAGCAAAAAGGAATGCTTCAATACTTTTTTGTTGGAAATTTGTGGTAGGCACTCGAATATAAAGGCCAGCAACTAATAATTCAATAGAAAATGTGTGTGTGATGTCGCTACAGAGATGCACAACCCAACTACTGAATTGTCATTAGCCACATTTTCCATCGTATATATAATAAAATTTTCAAGTGTAAATAGTAATAATACAGGCTGCTAAAAAATACAAATTTACTTATTTCAAGTTATCCAAGTACTACTATTAATTAATTATTCTCAAATTTTTCATAGAGCTACTGCACTAAAGCAGCTAATTGCATGATAAGCTTACATTTGGTTGGAGGTTTACAATAAAAAGTTAGTATAGCAAATTTGTAACTATACAAGTGCTACAAAACACAAATTCACTTACTAAAATTTGTCAAGATACTAATTAATTGTGCTGAAATTTTTTCATAGAGCGACTGCACCAAAGTAGCTCAGTGAATAATAAGCTTACCTCTGGAGAAATTCTTTTCTAAGGGCTTCGAGATCCGACTTCAACCGGCTGAGGCCATCAAATTTGAAAATTTGTCAGAGAACGTGAGAACAATAAAACCATCTATGTTAAGTAACCAATTCATCTTGGGCCGTAATGGGCCCTCGAATTGGGGTTTGTATGGATCTTAATATGACCACAATTGAAGCAGACTTTTTTGACATATAATTAAAGCAGACTTTGGTTTAGCAGAACATTCTCGTTTTCACTTTTTGTGGGAAGTTTACATTTCACAAGAGTGTTAAATGCCAAGTTTTCCAAAAGGATATCGATCTACATAGTCTAATTTATTTAATCAAATTCATAACTACATGTGATTATTTAATATTAGTAGCATTAAGTTTAATAACTTAATGTGATAAAAAAAGGTTTACATGTGATTTTTTTTTTTTTTTTCATTTTGTTAAATTGTTGATGGAAATCCAAATTGGATCTCCATCGTTGGATGGACTCCATCCGATGGTGGAGGTTTAATTTGGAATCTATCACATTTTTTTATATTATTATTTTTTTTTGTCTTGTTCATAGGCAAATTTGTTATTTGACTAAACATCCTGGTCAATTGTTAAAGCTGACGAAAGTCAACTAACGGTGTAAAGGTTTGGTGTATTAAAAAGGTAAATATGTTTTCACTTGGTTTTAGGCATACCTCATAAGGGCTGTTGTGCAATTCATTCTTTTATTAATCACCCTTGTCCTAAGAGCACAAGGCGTAGATAGTTTCTTTTGAATTTAATACATATTCCTCACCATAAAATAATAATAATAATAATAAATGAATACTTATTATATTTTTGAAAGGAAATATATTTGAGAGGAAACCATTACAAACAAATAGTAAGTCTTCATAAACAAAACTCTTATGGTGCGTCTATTTCACTTGAAAGAATCAGAATGACTTGAAATTAGAATAATATATCGAAAACAAAATAAGTTTTTTACTTCAACTATATGAAGCAAAATTAGGATTAGTAATATTTTCATTGAGCTGTATATTTTACTTTAGAATCAGAATGAATTAATTATAATTTACAAAGATGTCATTGATTAAATTTATTGATTAATTATAATATGCAAAATAGTATTTATGATGCAGTGTCATATTTTTGTAATGTAACTCATCATAATAAGCTTAAAAAAAGTGAACTTTCTTAATAATATTATTATAAGCTATATTGTGTATCTTTTTTTTTTTTTTTAATTAAAGAACATATTGTATATCTATATTGTATATCGAATTGTGATTTTTTATTTATTTAAAATATTATCAAAATTGATTTTTTTTTTTTTTTTCAAAAGAATGATATAATGAGACTTTTTATATTGAATTTGGAATGAGAATGAGATTTCTAAGTGAAGTGGGGGAATGTGATTTCTATTCCACAACTCCAAATTGATGTGGACCCACACTTTTATTTTCATTACGGAATGAATTTTAATCAAATAAACACCATCAATCGAAGAAGTAAACACACCATTAATACTACTGAGGATATTTGTCAACCCAAACTGATCATGGCCCGTAACAAAAGCAAATTTCAAATAAATGAATACATGTTACTTAAAAGTGAAGATACTGAATATGTATCATTTTCTTTATTTTCAAATAGGTATTTCACTAAGTTAATCAACTAGAAGTTCTTTGTGTTATATTAATTTGATCATTTCTTAAAACTATATTGAACGGGTTAGAAGTCTGTCAAAATTTATTGAGATCAATCACTATTTGTGCAGTTCGAATATTTATTTTCATTACATTAACCAACTAAAAGTTTATTGTGTTATATTAATTAGATTATTTTTTAAAGCTATATTGAATGGGTCAGAGGTATGTCAAAACTTATCGAAATCAATCACTGTTTGAGCAGTCTAGTTATTTATTTAATTTCATTACATTAGATATTTACTTTTACAATAAAAATAGGTCAGAAGTCTGTTGAAATTTGTAGAGATCAATTACTGCTTGTTTAGTCGAAATATCTACTTCCATATATTGATATATTTACTCCTATAATAAGGAGATAAAACTATCTATGTAGAGTTTGTAAAATACGTTTGAGTGAGATTTGAATCCCTACTATTAGTATGGATCAGGAGCGGTACAACCACTTAAACTAAAAGGGAATGTCAATTATGAATTAGGATCATCTTCTATGCTAATTTTTTTTTGTTGCCCTATATAAATCTATTAACATGCATAATCAATGGTTGGATTCATTTTTTAATTTTTTTCTCAATCCTCTTTTTTATATTAATTGCATCATCATTAAGTGTTTTATATCAATAAAGAAATCTGCATATGAGAGGATATCAATCCTTGAATTATATACTTTACATATTACCAACACATTAAATTATAATTTGACAAGAATGATACAATATGGTTCAGACGCAAAATTGAAATTACAATACTCTGACTTGAAGATAAATATCTGTTTAATCTTAAAAATTAGGTATGAAAACTATCTCTTAACAATAAGCCAATTCTTAGGTGAGTTAATTAAAATATCCCTATCACTTTAGTAAAGGTGGTTCAAATCTCACTCAGTTCATAAAAAAGTAAATTTAGTTAGAATTCTTTAATAGTTAGTAAATTATTTCAACCGCGTTTGTAATGTTTTTATTTATTGAGACTGATTCAAAATATTACTGAAATCTTATCGGCTAGAAACATTGGAGGTCAGGATTCAGCTCCCATATGGAATGAATTAGCCCACACCCTGATTGGGTGGGGTGGGATTGGGGGGTTGTGGTAACACAAGTACACAACCCACCTCTTAACCGTAACATTTGATCCTATCACGTGACTTATGTTAGAAGTCAGTTACGTTATCTCTCTTTGTATATGCAGCCTGAGAAAAAAAAAAAAAAAGGGCAGAAAATCAGACATTTAATGGTGTGGGACTGATGGAGCGGCAGCGCATCGCATGTGATTAGAGTATCATGATTGGAGAGAGATACGAGGTGCGCGCGACTTAGTTGAGTTTTGTTTTTTTTTTTTTTTTTTTCAAAAAAAATACCAAGATTTGCTAGATATATACCATTCGATTACCGATAAAAAATCGAGATAAATTATTAATAATATAATTTAAATAATTACTCTCTCAATTGAGGATAATTACTCTCATAAAATGAAATTCACATTTATATTTTCTTTTCGAATAAAATGAAATTTGAGATTTAAATTTATAACCTTTTAAAATAAAAAAAAAAAATTCAATCCTTTTTCATTTTAGCGGAGAATTGTTGGTTCAATAAAATAAAATGTGTGATTTAATTGAGCATTTTGTACATGATTAGTGTTAGAGAGAGATATTACGATCGACATGGCGTGATAAGGTGGGACTGCTCAGAACAACCACCACAAGAAATCCCAACTCGAAATTTAAAAAAATAAAACATACATAAGGGAATCGAAATCCGCACAGGCACAGCTAGCTTTATTATACTACCATGCGTCCTCTTGCCGTCCGTCTATCAAGTATCAACCTACTCTCTTTATTTTTTAGCGTAGAATTGTTGGTTCCATCTCATATCTCTCTGTCGTCTCTGCTCTCACACACACAAGGCCAGTACGACTACTTCAGTGTTGCCTCTCTTTCTTCTATTATGCAACTGTACTCTCTTCTCTTTATCTCCCCCAAATATTAATATCTTCCTCAGACAGATTATGGCTCATAAAACGAAGTTAATGTTCTTTCTTCTTCTGCGTCACTTCTCTTCTTTCCTTTAGCTTTAATTGAGTTCTTTCTCTCATTTGTCCTTCCACGTATCGTCATCTCAGTAAAGAGAAAAGAGAGTACTGAAACAACATTTTTTATTATACAAATATATACACTGTCATTCATTAACTGAACCTCTCTCTTGTTTGTTACGACTTTCTTACAAGTTTTAATATTTTTCTGCTATCCTCTCAGTTCTCAGTTCTCATTCACAGCCGGGCCACCTGATTTATATATATGTGGTCTCTCCCTTGCCTCTTCTGCTTATCGGTTGTCTTCCTAGTTGCACTTTCTCTTGTTCTCTTGAAAATGGGTTGTCTACAAAATATGACATCTTGCCATATATTTTGCTCTCTTTCCTTTTTATTTTTCTTGATTTTAAGCTCAACCCAGATGAGATTCATGGTTGAAGGTAAATGGGTCACTTTTATATGTTAATTTTTTCTTTTAAAAAAAAAAAAATTAATGAACACCAAAAGCAATTTATTGTTGCAGCTTGTACTCTCAAATGCCACTGTTTTCTTATGTCCTTTTATGTTTTTGGTTTCACAGCAGCTAGAACAAATTTGAAATCTCCTGGCTTATCTCATGTAAGCTTTTTGTTCTCATTCTTTCTCTAGTTTTTCATACAGTAAAATGGGTATTGAGTTTCATTATTTTTGGACAGGCAGTTGAGGATGATAAGACTCTAGTGAGAGCACAGATAGGGTCAAGGCCACCAAGATGTGAGAGAAGATGCAGCTCATGTGGTCACTGTGAGGCCATACAAGTCCCTACAAATCCACAAGTTAAAAATGGCAAGACCAACTCAACAATCTCTAGCATTGACTATGCAAGAGGAGAAGACAACTCCAACTACAAACCCATGAGTTGGAAGTGCAAGTGTGGCAAATTCATCTTCGACCCATGATTTATCAATTTCCACTACTACTAGTAGCTAGCAAGTTTCAATTAGGGAAATCAAAGCAATATATCCATCCCAACCCCCAAAAGAAAAAAAAAAGTTGGAGTCTAATATTATATATTAAATGTAAAGTTATGACATTTTCCATTTTTTGGATCCTTTTTGAATATCTCATGCTGTGTAGAAGAAGATATGGTATCTTCTTTGCCTCAGCCATTTTCTCCCCGCCCCCGAGCTCCCCATTTTGTTTTTATTTCTCTTGGCATAATCATTAAATTTTCTGTTGAATGTATTGATTGCCGCATACACTAATTAATGCCAACATCATTTCATGACATGCGACGTGATTGTAATCTTTGTTTGTTAGTGTTTGTGATACTATCATATGATATATGATAATACTGTGGTGGAGCTGTCAACATATAATACTTGATATTGTTTTCATCTTTGGAATTTTAAAAATTAGGTAATTGCATGAAACGTATGTTATTACACATTGGATGATGAATAAGCGCGTACGTAGTACAGAACTGAAAAGTGAAGAGTCGCTGAATGCGTTTGCTTGCAATGGACTCATCACAAATCCAAAAGAGAGGAGGAAAGATTTGGTAAAATCAGAGCATATCTGCTCAAGAAGAGTTGTTGAACCAAAAATGTTGTGTGAAAATAGAAGCAAATACAAGATACACGGAGCATTTTCAAAGACTTGTCACCGCCAAATTTCGGTTGTCTTCCCGATATTTCCTTTGACGTGTTGAAACTTAAAATCGCTTATTAACTACTTCCCGAAATTCTAAAATTGGTCTATACTAATACCTTCTGGTGTCTGCCCTACTGGTTTGGCAGCTGGCGACGTAAAATACTATTAACAAAATTTCAGAGAGAGTTCAAACTTTGATTCAACAAACAATACTTCAGGGGGTCGATCGGTAAAAGTCCATGACTATAGTAGACTTTGAAATTTGTAAGTAATCCCATTTTTTAACATTTTTGTTTCTGACATGGACTGCATTTCCAACTTCAAGTTCACCCACTTTGGTATTATATTAGTACTTTTTGAAAATATTTTAAAATGTTTTTATATAATATAAACAAATTTCTAATTTACCGTCCGTGATGTTGTTTTCGAAAAATAAAAAATAGCTATCCACATGAAATTGAAAAATTACCCACTGTTATGGATCATATTGATTGTTGAACCTTGTCTCTCGCTTTTAGAAAGCAAGACAGGTGTGATGACGCTACTACACTATCCCACTTGAGCTTTTACTGATATCTTTGAAATAATGTTTTAAAGCTCTAAACTATGTCTTAATTTTAATTAGTAGTCCATTCTACTAAATAACAACGTGAATTCTCCCTTGTAAATTCTTTACTAATTTTGTTTTTCTTGTTCCATGAGCCTCTTTAATTTACTGTCACAAGCAATGACATTGTGTCCACATACAAATTAAAGGAAATGTGAAATCATTTTCTCTTCATTGATGCAATTATTCTCTTATGCAAAAACTGTCTTTTATTTTTCCAAATTGAGAGAAGAACACAAGGCCAACGATTAGATAAGATAAGATTCATTATAGTAAACCCTTTTGTGCTCATGTCAGTATTACAGGGTCTAAATGAAGAAGTAAAACTAAGAAGAGAAAAAGCGGCTGCCATTTCCATTTGGAACCAATATTTCCAGAATAAATTGTCGAAAAAATACTCTCATTTGAACAAAGCTGGAAATGAAAAGACACGAGCGAAAAAGAATCGTTATGATTAGTAAAATCTGTATCTGTTTAAAGTTAAAAAGATACTTTTTGCATGGTAACGATGGGATATTACAAGGAAAATTTTCCTTCATTGATTTCCTCCTCTTTCCTAGTCACTGCCACAAACACATCCATCTTTCCTTCAGAAGTGATTGAACGTGTAAGATCTAGCTAGTGTTTTCATACGTGCATAGTACGAATTTTCAAGCTCAAATCAATCACACACAACTGACAAATTACTGTTCTTGAATGACCACACACAACACCAACGCATTGTCCATTGTTCCACAGAAACCCAAAATTAACACACAAATACGAGATTATACTCGTTTGTTGGATATTAAAATCATTGAGATAAGGATTGAGATTAGACGTGATCAAAGTGGATTGGAATACATTAAATTAATATTATATTTTATTTGATTAATTATGAGAACCGACTAAATTTTAAATATACACGTAGTATGATGTTATCCAAATTTCCAAGGGATTGATACATATACCGGGAATATATATTGAATATAGTATTTTTACGTATCTCGATATATCTATGAAAAATCTAAATATTTCCAAAATATTTTGATATTTTACAAAATATCCCGATTATTTTTAAAATGGCAAATTTAGACTGATATTGTTTTGTCTCATTAAAATTTCAAATTGTAAGTTGCTTAATATAACATGATAACATAATAACACTTTAATAGGATCAAAATGTCATTTCAATTTTTAGGGTAATTTTATAATTATAATAAAATAGGTTAAAAATATATTTTACATATAAAACGAATTCCACAACACTTCGCTGAGATATGCCAAAAAAAACGTAGATAGACATTTACCTATTTATTACATCAATTCCACTGCCATCAGCCTAATTCCGTCAACTTTAATAGCTGACCAACTTTTTAGGTTAAATAACCATTTTGCTCATGAATAAAAGAGATAAATTATGAAAAAAATAATATGATGGAGAGCTAGATTGGATCTCCATCGTTGAACAGGATCCATCTAACAATATAGTTCCAATTTGGATCTCCACTAATAGTATTTGAGATTTTTTTTTTTTTTTTTTTTTTTTAAATGTGCTGGAGATCTAGATCTTCACCATTAGATGATGGGATCCATACCTACAATTATGACAATGAAAAAAAAAATCTTAAAAATTAAAAAAAAAAAAAATCATTTGGTTGAAGATCTTCATATTTAACCAGATGAAGACAGAGAAAAAAATTAAAATATATATATATATATATATATAGGATGGTGTTTCTTCATCTGGGTTTGTCAAAAGTGATGGAGGTGGTGGAAAAGAAATTATTCTACATCAACTTAGTATACTTGTAAACCCATTTACATAGATCGGTCAATACATTTATCTAATTGAAAGTACAAATCAGTAGTCATATGAATGTCGGTGTAGAAAGTTAGATAGGCAACAAGGAGGAGTGCAACAAATTGACAAGAAATTTTTTACTATGACTTTCTCCTTAATGATCATAAGTGTTGAAATCGAAATATAATTCTTTGATGATTCACAAATAGGGTTAGGATCAGTGTTAGGTTCTAATGTTCAACATTATGGTAGTAATGGAGGCTATAATATACTTGACTATCTTTGCCACAAATACCATATGAAATTTCAATGCCTACTGAACAACAATATCCACTAACTTAGGTAAATCCAAATTACCTAATTTATGTATAAATTGGAAGAGATGAAGCAACATATTTGTGGCATTTTAATAACTACCTTCAGAATTATGAAAGCATTTGTTCATGGCAAAATCACTATGCAAATCCAGATGAAAACATGTCTTATATCATTGAACTATCGAGAAACTCATTTTGGTATTGATTTCTGCTTCTACAAGCCTTTGTAAGCATGTACTAACTATTAAGGAAATAGAGTTTTAATTTCGTTACTTGTACAGAAGTAAAAACATAAAATAATATATTATTTCATGTATAATTTATTATACGTATAACCGCTGCCGTGCTATAGATTATGGTCTATATATTTTCTGTTTATATTATTGTTACTTGTAAATGAAATTTTAAATTAAAAGTAATTCATTTGATATATTATTAGTTCTTTTAGTTTAGTTTAAAGTTTTATTATAAAATTAAGCTTTAGAAGCAAATATCCATCATTTTTAAATGTCTAGCTAGATATCTAACTGACATTGATATTATTCGGAAATTCGAGAGCCCGACACTAATTTCAATACTGATTTTTAAAATATTTATGAAATGAATCAATTAATTTATATGCATTATTTAACAACATATAAAAATATTCCTAAATAAAAATACAATATTTGATTATTTTTTAGATATAGTCAAATGTATTATATCACTTTTAATATATATTTAAATATTATATTATTTTTAAACTTTGTAACATAATTATTAATACAATAAAATAATATATATATATTAGAAATAATTCCACTTAGTTAAAACCCACTTGAGTTGGATTTCGATAATCCTAATGTCCAACCCAAGTGTGATAGATGCCATTATAAATTCAAACAATAGTAGACATACAAAACATTTGTCAGACTTTTTTCATTCAACTATAGTTGATATGTCATTAAATATTTGAATTTAAGATCAATAAAATAATTGAGATAAGAATGACATATCAATTGTCATATAAGGTTAGATGAAAATGTTGGACAAAAGTGTCCAATGTCTCTTACTACCCTTAAAATTCAATTCTCACCCTTTTTATGGTGCAATAAATGCATCCAATTAGAGACGTCCAAGTCCAACTAAATAGAAGCACACAAAGAGGTGCACATTATTGATGATACATTGTCAAATATCAAATATCAGTTATCTTCTCAAATATCAATCATCTTCATTTTGTTCCACAAGCGGGGTTTATTAGGTACTTTAATCAAAGAGCATAAATTAATGATACACGTAAATTTATCCACCGCTTCACAATCAAAATCGTGTAAAATTGTAAAAATTTTATATTCAAATTTTATTGAATGCATTAGTCAATTTCACGTATTGTACAACTTGCATTAAAATTACATAGATATTGAATTCAGCGTTACAAATATAATGTTAAATTTCACATATCTGACATTGCAACAGACAGTAAACAAGCACAAGAGTGTACAGTATAGCAAAGAATCATGATATTTTAATTTAATTTTGGAACTGTTGTTTGTGGGCCTTCTCCAACATATTTTCAACCAAATGTAAATGAGAGGGGATTAGAAACCAGTAGAGCAGTGATTGGAAAATGTTGCAGAAACATCTCATTAATTACAAGTTGAACCAACATTCCTTCATTTCCATGCTCCACAAAAGAACATACAGAAGGATGCACAGCTCTCTCCCCATTTGATTCTGATTTGCAGTTTCTTGGAACTCTACGGCTACTTTAGACTTGAATACATCCCTAGAGAAAGAACATTAACGTACATTAGATATTGGAACAGTCACGTGGGGTCATGGACACACGTACGATTTCACCCAACCCACCACCAATCCCATAAATCCAAACTTAGAGCTAGAGAATGTTGGTGCAAAAGGTGAAGACAAGAGGACTGAAAAGCAGAGGGGGGCCACAAGAGCAAAAACGGATTCTGATTCCCAAGAGAGGGCCTTTTCTCTCATGTACATTTTGTGCATTGACATTTCTCCCTCTTTGACTCGTGGACAAAATTTGATTGTACCAATATATATCATCACTGCAAAATTTGCAACGGGATAGCTTTCCATTTAATTATAGGCCCACATTCCCACTCAAACAAGTCTCATTGATCAGGATACTGTACACCCATGTTCCCTTTTGATGCAGATGGGCATCAAGAATTGCATTATTGTCATTGGGCATAGGAGATGGATGTGACTATAAATTGTATAGTCTTGCTTTGAGCATTTTCATGGGGCCGTGGAAAGATTTGAAAATTAGGTTGGGCAAAACTAGGATTGATGTGAAACAACAATAAAGAGTCTGTCTTATGCAAGGGTAGAATGGTCTACTTCGATTTCTACTCTGGCTAAAAACCTATATAAATTCCGTCACCAGGTGTGCTTTTGGGATGACCAAGCCAATCTTGAATACGGACTCTCATGGATTAATCATAAATTTTTATGATTAAAGTTACACACAAGACTGAAATCTAGTTTGCTCTTTTACCAGTTCAAAATCATTTTTCAAAAGCCTAATCATCAAAGTTTCAGTGCTCATGTGAAAGTGTAGGGTCTTTGACATTAGGGTCACAGGAACATGTGTCATATAGCACACCAAAAAGATTATTTTAACTATTGGATTCTTTCCTCTTCTTTTTCTCTTTTCTATTTTGTTTTTGTCTTTAGTTTACAAATTACCATGTCCTTGAAGGGTCCAATGGATTAAGGGAGTGAGAAGAAATTTGATGGTATGGCAACAAAAATGTTGACTGGTCGTGTAATACGTCACAATCTGAAAAAGCAAAATGTATCCATCTCGATTTGGCGGAGGTCAAACTAATATTGTCCCGAGGAGAGGTTTGCTCAGAGGAAACTTTCCTCGATATCCAAATATTTGAATCACTGCGAACTTAATAGATCGACGTTAGTTCCAACCATTCGAAACGGCATACTGTGGAATAAATAACAAACTTTTTGGACTTCTAAGTATACCGTTCAGAAAGATACATATAAATTATCAAACTCTCAATAATAATTATATCAACCATCATCATTTAACGTCGTAACTAGTGATCAGTTCTAGAATGAAACTAGACAACTTGTCGTCCGGAAACAACAGATTTTGAAGGTTTCTAGACTTGATAAATAGGATTAAAAAAGAGTGCATGTATTTCGAGATCAGGGAGTCAAATATTTGATATCAAACAAGGATGAAAAAGGCTACATAGGCAATTATAAAATGAGGAAGGCCCTCATTATATACATAAAAATCTCTTCGTTCCTACCATAAATTCAAGCCCCATTTGTACTATAAATTTCTATCGAATTGAGTTCATCTCATAGGAGCTCTAAAATTCATGTCACAAGGCTTCAAAGAGTCACATGTCCATAAGATTTTCTTTAACCGCTTTAACATCAAAGAGTGTGGAAGGGACCTTCCAGTGCCAAGTCACAGATTTAGGCCTTAGTTATCTGTTTTTCTACCCACTGAATCACAATCCACCAATGAGTACGATTGAATAGTCATCTTGAAGTTCACAACTTTTAAATAGCATGACAGAGCTTGATATCATAACATGTCTTATAACATGATTAAATTAATTCATTTATCAAATCTAATTGTAATATAGAATTGGGTGACCGAACCATACAAATCTTTAATGAAGTTCAAGATTATGTAGTCTTTAGCAAAAAACAACAAAGCAACCTATGCCGGACACTTCAGTAACAATTTTGTACTACAACCACCTCATCAATGGTTTTATAAGATAAACGAGCAGAGTGGAGTAATTCCTCCCTGTAAAGCGATGCATCAAATCTGAGAAGGGCCGCAAATGAAATTCTGGCGCACACCAGCAAAATTCCCTTTGCAGTGCCACCTTACGTTCATTTTTAAGGTTTGGCAAAAGTTGGAATAATCGAAAATTCGAAACTAATGGTTAATACCCACAGAACAACATTCTCTCTGCAATGCCGATAGGTAATATCCAATATCAGTGCCTAACAAATAAATGTTGTATCTACTAAGTAATTAATATATAATTGTTGTTTCTTAAACAAGGTGTCTTGTTTACAGAAAGATATGGTAATGAAGTAATCAGTAAACCAGCCCCGTAAAAATATTAACTACAGCAGTAACCATCAGAGTTCATCACAGAAGGATGTGAATTGAAGTGATTATGTATAGTGTAGTTTCAATTTTCACAGAAATCTAATAGCAATCAAACATATATGCCCAGAATTGAGCTAAGTTCAAGTAGTTTCAGAACAAAATTACATATATTTTCATGTCAAAGTAAAATAGTGCCATACACTGTTTTTATTCCCAAAAATTTCCTAAAGTGCAACTTATCAAACTTACATATGCACATACACATTCAAAACAAGTAATGAATCAGAATAAAAAAAAAAAAAGTAATGAATCAGAACCCTGATACAGTCACTTTGGTATGAACACTAAGTTATCAACTGATTTTCTCAATATAAACTGGATAGCTCTTAAACAGAGCATCATCTTGCCAAGAGCACAATATGACTTGCACTGGAAAATTTTAAGAGATGCATACCATGTTCTCAGCATTCATTCAGTGCACAAAATATTTGATATGGAAATGAAGAATGAAAATCTATGCAATCAAATATTGGCACTCCACTGCATTTTGTGCTATAATTTACTATTATTGATCTTTGTGTCTGCTCACCGTTTATCTGCAAAATTTTTATATTCAAGCGAGCTCATGTCATGGCAATATCCATATAAACAGAACACAAATCAGAAAATCCTACAGCCAGGACACTGGGTAACGCTACAGCCGATAAGCTGAGAGACCCTAAGCAAGTCATTCTATTTACTGAAAGGGGCGGGGAATGTATGTGCCTTTGCTTTCTGACCACTCTCCACCACCTCATAGTTCATACACTGTAGCTATATTTTATATAAAGTGAATGCCATATGTTTCCACACTAGCATTTTTTTTATTTTTTCCTATAATCCACAAATCCTTTGAAGCCGCCTAGCGAATTCGAGTTTGAAACTAAAGCTTCTACTGAATCCTACAATCTTTGGGAAGCAGTAAACTATAGTCTTTGACGATATAGATGCCCATAAGGGTTTGAATCTTAAATCTTGAGGGAGCAAACCCCAAGACCCAACTGTTCTTACTTCTTACTAACCACTCATAGGTCACACTTGCTAATATCTGTTCATGCCTTACTGGCATTATATCCTCAAAGAATGAGTTATGAATACATTAAAAAAATTAAATCCTGCACTTCACTCAGATTATGATGTGAAGCAAACAAGAAGACAACCTCGTGCACAGATATCAGGCTTACAGATGGGCAACTTCCCAGGTGAGAAATCCTAAAAGCATTAATGGGCGACACTAATATAATTAATTGCCCAACTGCAGTCTGTTATGGATTACACATTCATGTAAGAGGCATAGAGGCAATATCTTTTTTTTTTGGGGGGGCGGGGCCGGGGGTGGAGGAAGCATAGAGGCAATATTCAATTATAGTAGATCTGAGGAAAAAATAATCCAGGACTGTTTTTCAAAAAAGACAAAAAAAAAAAAAAAAAAGGTAATCCAGTACTGAACGCTCATTCAAGCAATTGTCCTCCATAAAAGCAATCCTATAGATAACATATCTCGAACATAACATTTATCACAAATTTATTTTTCAGTTTCAAGAACTCGGGCACAAAAATTAGTCTATATATAGTATTTATACCACATATGTGTTTCGTTTATAACTTGATTCAGATATTCTCCTCGGATAGAAAAGACAAACTTCTTCAGACAAAGCAAAAATCAAAAAGTTTTTCAGTACCTCATTTCTGACACTGGTTCTTATTTGCTTGTCACTGTTCCACTTTCGCTGCTGAACATTCTCATTGGCTTTGTGAACCTACAGAAGTGTTGTGTTGTGACTAACTTGACCACTGCTAAGCTTAATATTTGATATTGCAGCATGAGACCTCAGGTTATATTTTATGCAGCTACAAAGCTATACGGGCACAGGCAGCATCATCTGCCTCAACACGGTCAAGGAAATGAAATTTGTTACTGCATGGACTCTAGAGGGGTTAAGGATGCTAGCAACCATCTACAAACTCAGACTTCAGTATTTGAAACTTGTTTGGGCTCATTACAGTTCAGGCAAGCCTAGAACTAACTGAAGCATAATCGCTTGACAAGTGAAGCCAAGCAGCTTGGCTAGTTCACGTCAAATAGTTCTACGGAAGCAAACAGTCAACATTATCAAAATATTTGGCCACAAAAAAGTTTGGAAAGCACCATAAACAGTGAGGAAATGTCCTATATGACTAATAAGAGGTTCATGAACAATTTTATGCATGGCCAGATCATTAATTATGTTAAAGTTATCACCAAATTGCTCTAGTAAGACAGATTGTTTGACATCCATTAGTCATCCTAGGCCATGAACCTAGAACTGTATATAGTTCCATATACTGTAGATCTCTCCATTCCTCTGCCAAGGGGGCACAACAGATTCATATAACAGTAGAATGAGAACTTACTTACAGTAAATTCAAAGCCTAAAGCTTACTATCCACAGGTCACATGTTCAAAGAAAAAAAAAATACGGGATACATCTATCACGACCCTTTATCTCATTCTTTTCTGCAACTCAAAATGAAGTAAGAATATGGTACAAATCCGAAAAAGAAACACAATACAGCAGCCATTATTGAAAATACAGTATACCTCATATCTGACAATGGTAATCCATACAGCTTACATCAACTACCAAAGACACCATTTAATTCCAAAATTATATCATAGTCATGCACTATGAGACGGGCATTTACAAAATACTAGATTAGACACGAAAAAGTGGTTAAGCAGCTCTACCTCAATGTTGAGCCCATTGTATCTGCTTTATATCGATCCCTTCTTTGACCATCTCATAAAGGGGGCTCATTTCCCTCAACTTCTCAACCTGGTTGACAGTAAGCTTGACTGCCCTATCAATCTCAGCCTCAGTAGTAAACCTCCCAATCCCAAACCTAATAGAAGTATGAGCCATATCCTCATCAACTCCCAACGCCCTCAACACATACGAAGGCTCCAAACTAGCACTGGTGCAGGCACTCCCACTCGACACCGCCACCTCCTTCAACCCCATCAACAAGCTCTCCCCCTCCACATATGCGAACGACAAATTCAAATTACCAGCATACCTCCTCTCCATACTCCCATTTATCACCACCCCGTCGATTTTCTCCCTAATTCCTTTCAACAACCGTTCCTGCAGAACCATAATCCTTTTATGATCATACTCCATTTCTTTTTTGGCAATCTCACAAGCTGACCCGAACCCGACAATCAAAGGGGTAGGCAATGTGCCACTCCTGATCCCTCTCTCTTGTCCACCTCCATTGATCAGTGGCTCCACACGAATCCTCGGTCTCCGTCTCAAATACAAAGCTCCAATGCCTTTCGGCCCGTAGATTTTGTGCGCACTCAAAGACATCAAACTAACATTCCATTTCTCCACGTCTACCGGAATCTTTCCCAACGCTTGTGCAGCGTCCGTGTGGAAGGGGATTTTGAATTCTTTGCATATTTGACCTATTTCTTCCATCGGTTGGATCACTCCTATCTCGTTATTAACCGCCATAACAGAAATCAGGCCCGTGTCCGGACGAATAGCGGACCGGAGCTCCTCCAGGTTCAGGATTCCGTCCGACCCGACCGGTAGGTAAGTGATTTCAAAGCCTTCTTGTTGGAGATGGCGGCAGGAGTCGAGAACGCACTTGTGCTCCGTTTGTGTGGTGATGACGTGGCGTTTTTTGTCTCTGTAGAAGTGCATGACTCCTTTGATGGAAATGTTGTTGGACTCGGTGGCGCCGGACGTGAAGATTATTTCCTTAGCGGAGCATCCGATGAGGTCGGCGACTTGGGAGCGGGCGGTTTCGACGGCCAGATCCGACTCCCAGCCGAAAACGTGGGTGCGGGAGTGGGGGTTACCGTACCGTGAGAGGAAATACGGTAACATAGAGTCGAGGACACGTGGATCGACGGGAGTTGTGGCTTGCATGTCAAGGTAGAGCGGCCGCCCGGCGATTTTTACTCCCTTCATGGTGATTCCATTCTGGTCCTCGTAGGAATCCAAAGCCGGACTAGCTACGGCGGCAGCGGCGGCGGTGGAGAGGTGACGTGTGGTGGTGGTGGAGGAGGCAGTGGCTTTGGTTAGGGTTCGGCGTAGAGTTGAAGCTACAAGCTTAGAAGCCATTTTCGAGTTGGTTGTTTGTTTGTTTCAAGCCCCAAATTGTGGTAAGGTTTCTTAAAAACTGAAATTGATGCTTCAACTTACTTGATATTTTTGTGACATCGGCTGCTTAAGACACGTGGCAGTGGAGGGAATATGTTTAATCTCAAGTCCCAACATGAAATTCCAACAAAAAAAAAAAAGAAAGAAATTCCAACAACAAGGGTATGTTTGGATCGTGGGAGTGGGAGTAAGAGTGGAAGTGGGAATGAGTTTAGGATTTAAAAATTCTAAACTTCTTAAATATCATATTTGGAGATCAATTAGAAAACAATGAATTTGAGATTCTTTTGAATCTCAACTCTCTCCTTTCTTATTCATTTGAGAAGCCTCATTTTCATCTAAAATCATGGGTTTTGGTGGTAATGAGATTTCTCATTTTCAATCTTCTTCCTATTCTTTCACACATCTATCTATCTCTCATTCTCTCACCTTCCATCATTCTCTCCTCACACATCCACAAAACCTGTAATACTCTCTACCCTCTCTTTCTCTCTTTTTACTTTTTTTTTTGTTTTTTTTTTTTAATTTGAGTATCTAATTCTGAGAATGAACCTAGAATCATATTCTGGGTACGATAAAACCAGAATTAAGTGGTTTTGGGTTTGATGATGAACTCAAAACTGGGTTCTAGGTTTATGATTTGGGTTCGACGATAAACCTAGAACAAATGGTTCTAGGTTAGAGAGAACTCCCTGTTCTGATTTTTTTTTTTTTTTTCATGTTTTGATGTTTTGATATTTTTAATGGTATTGTTGTTGTAGGAAATGATACTATTGATGAATTGTTTCAATGATATTGATGAATTGTGAGAAATGATGATATTGATAAAATGTGGTTATTTTTTATTTAATAAAAAAATTTAAATTAATTTTATTTCAATCTACACTAAATATGATATAATATAATTTTTAATCCAATCTTAAATTTTATCATAGATGAGATAATAATGTTTTAATTTAATATAATCCAATCCATTTCATTTGATTCTTATCTAGCGTGTGTTTTTTTCTTTTTTTGAGAGAACCTTGTCTAGCGTGTTAAACGTATCTTTTATGGCATTTGGGTTAGATAAACGGCACCGTTTAGGTGGTTGTCAGATGCGAGGTGCGTTAATTGGATTTGGACGAGTGACAACAAAAGAGTAGAGAGAAGCGCATTCTCCGTCATTGTTTATTTATGAGAAATCACGATCTGTGGTCTGAAGCACTCCACTTTCCAGATCCGATCTTGATAATAAAAGCACTTTCTAGCACAGAAAATAACACGAATTCTCGTTTCAAACCCAACCTCATTTTCCCATTTCTACGTTTATACCAATTTGTCCTTTTTTTTTTATTTGTCTGCCTTCTTCAGGGTACGTCCAATTTAAAGTTCTTTTGAGTTACCATATTTATTTGTATCCGTTGCAGGGTCTGATGACCTTGTTTGAATGCAAGATCTGTTTGTATTTGTTGCTACATTTTGTTGTTCTTGGCTTTACATTTTATTGTTTGTTAAATGTGTCTTCAGTTTAATGAGTAGAATTTGTAAGTTTGAATGTGTCCTTTTTTGTGTAATTCATACACTTTTGTAATTTTTTCACTTTGAAGACTATATTTATGGTCAGGCATATATATTGGTTTAGAAAATTTTCTTTAGTTTCATTATTGCAATGCATTACAAGTAGGTGCAGTCATTTTTTTTTTTTTTTTCGAATTCTGCTACTTGTTAACTGCTGCTGATTAATGTTGTAGCATATGAGTGTTGACGTTGCGATGGAGTTTGTTAACTTAGTGATGATCTAATAGGAGTTGAACTTGTGGCAGTTGATTGAAGGAAATTCACCATGTTTAGTGCTAGAAACCAGAGATCAAAAGGTTTCAAGGTGAAGCATGCTGTACAGCTGTGTCTACTGGTTGGTGTTTGCATCTGGCTGCTTTACCAAGTCAGGCACTCTCAAGATAAGAAAACCGTGTATAAGGAAAGCACGAAACCTGGGAACGGATTTATAAAGTTTGGGAGGAAGGATCTGCCTAAAGGGGGTGACGGATTTAATATTAGAGATGCAAGGCACAAGGAGGATGAAGATGATGAAACCAAGAATGAAGAAGAACCGAGCAAGCCTTATGAAGATATCAATGATCGTGAGCGAAATAAGAGTGATGAGGAAGCTGAGCGTAGAGAAGATGCTGTGGATGCAGAGAAGGAAGGGGAAGGGACAGATGGCAGTGAAGAGAGCAAAGACAAAGATAGTGAAGTACAGGAGAGTGGAGAGAGCAAAGAGAAGGAAAATGAAGTCCAGGAGAGTGGGGAGAGCAAGGAGAATAACACTGAAGATAGCAAAGAAAAGGAAAGTGAAGAGAATGTGAATGGAGAGAATAAGGAGAGTGAAAGTGGACAGAAGGAGAATGGAGAGAGTAAAGAGAACGCGAGTGAAGAGAATAAGGAGAGCGAAAGTGATCAGAAGGATAATGGAGAGAGTAAAGAGAATGCGAGTGAGGAGAATAAGGAGAGTGAGAGTGAACGGGAGGAGAGTGGAGAGAGCAAAGAGAACCCAAGTGAAGAGATCAAGGAGAAAGAACGTGAACAGAAGGAGAGTGGAGAGAGCAAAGAGAACCCGAGTGAAGAGAATAAGGAGAAAGAAAGTGAAAGGGAGAGTGAAGAGAGCAAAGAGAAGGATAGTGAACAGAATGGAAGTGGAGAGAATAAGGAGAACGAGATTGAAGAGAGCAAAAAGGATATTGGATTTAAGGAAAGCGAAGAGAGTAAAGAGAAGGGAAGTGAAGATAATGCAACCAATGAGAACAAAAGTAAAGAGAAGGAAACTGTAGAGAGTCTAAAAGAAGAGGTGAAAGATAATGGAGAGGAAACTAAAGGGAAAGAGACAGAAGGGAGTGACGTTAAGATAGAGAATTCAGGTACATCAGAGCAATTCCATGATGAAAATGGAAGTAACCATGAGGAAGCTAGAGAGAAACATTACAAAGGGGATGATGCTTCTAGTGAAGTTGTCCACGAAACTCAAAATACAGCAGCCGAAAATGGACATGGAGATTCTCAAAATCCCAATGAGGTGGAGCATCAAAATGTAGAAGTTGAGCAGGGGAAGAAACCGAATAGCACTGAAGATGTCAGCAGTAATCCAGATAAATCAGCCTCATATGTGCAAGAAACTGAAACAACTGAGAAGAATAATTCGTCTAGTACAACTTCCAGTGATGAGGCTCCTCATGAAAACAACCAGTCAGAATCAAATGATGGATCTAGCTCCACAACAGCTACAGAATCAAATTTGCAGCAATCGAGTTCCAACACCATAAAAACTACTGGAGAAACGCAGGATTCATCCTTGCAGGATGGGAAAGATACAATATCTGTCACAAATCACAATCAAATTGAAACAGTGGATGGTGCATCTAAAGGAGATGACTCTACCCTGAAGGATGTTGAACTTCAGCAAACTGAGAGATCGTTTTCGGATACCAACGGTGAGCATTTAGATGTGAAGGCTACGTCTGACAACAGGCATTCAGCTAATGATGAGTCTAAAGATTCTTCTAGTAACTCTGAAACTGATAAGCAGAGTGTTGATGACAACTCAACAACTGGGAACAGAAAACAATTCTGATCCTTCAGTGACTAGCAAAAAAGATGATGCAGTTATGAGTGAAAAATCCAGCAGTGGGTCTGGTGACGGGACAAAAAATACTCATTCATCAAACAATAATGACAACGCAAATGAAGGTCAGAAGGAACAACATGATTCGTTCAATTCTTCAAACAATCAAGAGAAGTATGAATCATCAAGTGACAATGGAGATGGTGGTCAAAAGGAACAAGTTGTGTATTCTGATTCTTCAAACACCCAAGAGAAAGACACAACATTAACCACAAACTCCAATGCAGATTTGGGCCAGAATGGAAATGACAATGATGTGCAGAGCAACAGAAATGACAATCAGGATGCTGAGAAGAAAGAACAAGTGGATTCTTCAACAACCTCCCAAGAGGAAAAAGAGGCATCGACAAATACAGATGGGAACACCGGAACTAATCAGAATGGCTCCAGTGATTCTTCAAATTCTTCTGTCACTCAAGAAGAGAAAGAGGCTCGCACAGACTTAGGAACTTTGCCTGAGACTGGAACTGAAGGAAATGATGGCGAAAATACAGCTGCAGAGTGACATTTTTGACTAGTAGTGTTGTGTTGTATGTTATCGCTGTTGTTCTTTTTTGATGCTATTTTCTATGTACTCCTTCTAGTTAACCAGGCAAATTTCTGAGGTTCTTATGTTGGATCTTGTGCTTTGATACAAATCTAGAAGATATCATCCAGAAACCAGTATATTGTTAAAATACCATCATGTATAATTCTGTTTCTGTTCTGGTTCCGGTTCTAAAATTTCCAAATTCTATTCTTGCTTTCAAGTATTAAAACGCCTCTGGGCATCTACATCCTGGTATGATTCTTCACTAGCTTATTTGCAAGCTGTGAGTTTCAAACCAAGAACCCGCTTATCATTTCAGTGTTCCTTTCTGATGATTGAATGCAAATAAATTGTTGGTGAGCTGCATGAGGTTCAAAGAGAGAACCCGCCAACTATTTTCCATATCTTCATGTTTCGTTCCTTTGATATGAATTCAGGACCGATGGAGCCTGCCATACAAAAATGGGTGGTTATCATGTTCAGTCTGACAATGCCCTCGCAACTAAGATGTGACTGAAAAATCTTTAACACCAGTCTTGGGCTTTCTGGACAATTACCCAACCCAACCTCTACTACAACTTCAATTTGACCTCCTAACCTTGGCTGGTACAACCCCCAACATTTCTTCATCAGTGCTCAGTGACATGGGATCTACACTACCTTTTCCATATTTTTACATTTTACTTTGGGAAAATGACCCGCCCAGAAGCCAGAACCAAAGAGAGCATCTGAAATTTGTGTATATGTTGTGATCCCGTATTTTTATCGTAAATGTATGATGAAAGATGCGTGCATTACTCTTCCAGAGCTTGAACATCATTATATTGTAGGAGCACTTACGTGATGACAGTTCCTAAGGTGATTACCTAGTTGTTTAAATCTCTTGCAGCAAAACACTATGAGATAAAAAGGATGAATCTCACTAACACCAACATATATTAAGAATTTTTAGTTTTTTTTTTAAAAAAAAAAAAAAAAATCGCAACACACTTTTATATGAGAACCAACAAAGTTAAATCAATTGCTGGGTTCAAAAAATAAAAATAATAATAATAATCAATTGCTCTTAATACGAATGAATGCATGATTCTATCAATGTTGACATAACTCATATCAACAATTAATTAGTTTATTTTTTGGCAAAAAGATATATAATTCGACACCCTCACTATATACGATCCTTATACTACTGGGGTAATGGCTTTTGCCACAGTGAGGGAGATGCCCCAACTATTAATGGTCTTCTTTAAGAAACAGCCATCTTTTTCTTATTCTGTTTTAGTACTGATATATTGTCAGAATGCTACCAGACCCACTTGTGATTTGACTTTAGGATGCGACTTGAAAATTTAATCCCAAAAATGGAAGGAAACAACCCCCGTTAAGTAAAGGAGCAACCAACAACAGATGGGAAAAAAAGTGCCTACAAAATAGGACAAGTGAGACAAGAACTCACAACCTTAAAGCAAGAAATAAACACGATCATGATTTACCATCCAATCAGACCACCTTTCTCAACAGTTCTCTTTTTTATTCAGCAAAAATGCAGTAAATTGTATTAGGCGAAGCCTTTTATCTGCACAAGCAATTTCTGCTTGTCATTTAAGCGGTGCCAATTATAAAACCATTAGCTAATCTTTAAAATCAATATCTTACTGAGGCTGAATCCCTCGAATTAATTTTATACAAGCAATCCATTTTCCACATCGATGAGTTATAACCAATTGCAAATAGATACGCTATGTAAAGAAATGGACCAAATCATTTGCCAACCTTATTTGCAAGAAGAGTTTTACAGGCAACGAAAAACAATCAACTTTGCGACAAGCAAGTCTATAAATCCGCAACTGAGTCCCAAAAGGATGTTCTACATTAACATCCAAACAAATAACCAAACCACTTGATACATCCGGAGAGTTGCACTAAAGGATTATTCTGAAAGATATCCTTACGATATAAGCAGTGATCAGATATCCTAGTGGTGCTTCGACTCAAAAAGGCCATCTGGACCTGAATATCACAATTGGCACATCAAAAAAAGGAAATGTATAGGAAAAACAAATGTGATTTATTAAATAAGTACCATGTTAACATCAAGTTCTTACAAAAAAAAAAAACAAGTAAAATCATAGACATGTACATACTGGATAAAATTTTAATATGTACATACCGGATAAAATTTTAATCATGACGTGCAATTCATTCTAGAAAGACAAATCAACTTAATTGCCTAATGATAAACAATAATAAATTCTAAACCCCATTAGGCATTTCCAACAACACCAATTGCAGTTGTTTTCAAGGACAATAAAAAAATCTGCAACAATTTTCGAAAGAAATATATACATAACAGGTTATGATTACTGTGATTTAATAGTTATAAATAAAAAAACAGAAGAGTGCTCCAACACCATGTACCCAACTGAATTACAAAAGAAACTCTTACAAGGCTTCAGATATGAGAGAAAAACAAGACACCACGATATTCAACCCAAACATTTTGCTGCTCTGCCCACAAATAAAAAAACCTACGACTAATAAAATATGTCTTGCCATAGTGGTTTGACGCGTTTCTCCTATATTGTATACATGGAGTTAAATAATTTGCATTAATGCAAACATGGCCCAAAGAGTGAATATCTAATAAACCATCATTTCCGCTTCCAAAACTTCAGTTGGTCTCCACGTTTAACTGTTTAAAAATTTTTCAAGTACCTCTCTCCCCACTCAAAGCTTTTAATTGTCCATACAGTTTCTCAAATTTCAAACAAATCTTCCATGTTACCCTAAAGAACGCTCATCATAAAAAATAAATTAGGAAAAAAAATTCAATATTATCCTTAAAACATACAACTACCTTAAATCTAGTCAACATTTCCCACCCAGTGAGGAGGCTATGGTGACTAGTTCTCTCAGTATAATATCAATTGGACTCCACGTTCTAACAACGAGATAAAATATCTTATAGCAATATAATGGGGATAAAAAATGAGACAAAAAGAACTGCTACCAAAAAGTTCAAAATCAAACAATTTAAACAGACCCAAAGACTTTAATTTTAACCGTATCAAAGGTCTTATTGATTTGCAGCACAAGCATGTGGTGTAGTCCACTACCATCAAGCCAGGTTTGGCCCTGGTATCAAACCTAACGTGTGAGTTTAAATTCAAACATATTGATATAGATTTACCGCCACTCATTGTTACATTGTACTATGTTGGACATCTCTCAACCTGATGCCAGAATGACCCACTCAGATGACCTAAATTGTCCACAAGGTTGCTCATTTTCCAAATAAGGTTCGGTACATTCCTGATCTACTTAAATTCTGCTCTCACACAGAACAATAAGTCAAGTTGAACAGAGACAAATATATCAAGACAACTGCATTGTTTTAGACTGCCAACACCATACAACAAATGTCTTATTATCAACTAAAAAAAGCATAAAACCCCAAGGCAGAAAATTCCACCAAGCTCAGTACAAAATGCAATCAACAACATTGTTATGCCTAAACATTCACTTAGTCAATATTTATCTAAGCTGTTTAGGCTCTCAAAAGTCAAAAGTAAATAATGAAACCTAGATGATTGTGGCATTAGGATAAGAATTAACAACCGCTACAGAATTTTGCTTGGTAAATATTCATGTACGCTTTTTAAGCTCAAAGTAAATAGAGAAACCTAGAAGATTGTGGCCATTAAATAAGTAGTACAACAACCAAAGGATGCATTCAAGAAAGATAGAATAACATCAACAATAATATAGGATAACATCAACAATAACTGCTTAGTTTCACCAAAAATACACCCAAAAAGTGAGATTGTGGGCCCGCATAAATAGAAATACTAGCTTGCATGAATAGTCATTTCTCAATTGTGCTCCCCATCCAAATAGCAGATGACAAATCTAGAGAAAAAGTGACTTTACCAACCAGCCCCAGGAAGAAAAGTGACTTAATCATCTGCCAATGAATGGGACTATAACTTGGAGAGGAAAGGATATTCGTCTGTGCTAATGGGCCCCTCTTCAGAGATTATAAATTTATCTATGCTGGGCCTATAGACATGCTATTTGTGCTGTACATCCTCTTTTTCCTAAATACACCGTCCGGTGGACATTATCTGTTTCCTAGTGCCACAAATTTCCAAATTTCACCATTTACTTTGAAACTAAATAACTTAGATATATATTCACTAAATGAATATTTAGGCATATCAATCATATAAGACATTTGACTTTATCTCAGGAACTCAACAAATCTTTTCACATGCAAAAACATACCCCATGGGAACTCCTTATTGCGAATGTGCAAATATGGATACGCCTGCATGCGCATAAACAAAATCAGAATCAAATTGAGGCACTCAGGACAATACATATCTACAGATTTCAAAGGAAAAAAAGTGAAAATAAACAAAAACAAAAACCATAATTAAATAAACAACACAACATCTATATCCCACCAAGTAATGTCTATTTAGAACGTTGAAAATCCTAAAAACAACTAAGAGCCCCCCATGTTTCACCCAGTCATATAGAGTCAAAATGTTCTATATATAATACAAATGAGTAAACATGTTTACAAGAAGCATACACTAAAAGAGTGAAAACAAAGAACAAAACATTAAGGACAAGAAAACAGTCTCACCGGAGGCTCTTCATGGTGAGGATGCCCCTTCGAAAGGTTATAAATAGCCAACACGGTGCACGTAGCAATCCCTAAATATGTTATCTTCTCCCACTTTGCCGTTTCATCTGATAAATTTTACAACAAAATTAATTAATTAAAAAAAAAACCCACACTAACAGTAAAGTAGATCACACAAAAATACGAAGGACTAAAATTAAAATACACAGACAACCAAAAAAGAGCATTTTTGAATCACTATACTAGTTTGCTAAAAACTTCCATATCCAATCAGATTCAAAATTTTCTACACAATCTATATAACATTTCATACGGACCTATAAGTCATGACCTGGATAGAAATCAGATGCAAGTAAACCGATAAATCAAAATCTGAAATCAAATAACAAATCGAAACATCGATGATATGTGTATAAAAGCAATAAGGCATAAAAGGTGCATACAGGCATCGTCGTGATGAGCAGAGGAAGCGAATCCACGCTTGGGAGGAGCGGATGAAGTTCTAGAACCTCCGCGAAGAGCGGCTCGGAGTAGACCAGATCGGACCATCCCCATTGTCATTTTCGATTCTCGAACTTGAAATTTGTGTTAGATTGCGAGGACTAAACCCTTGCTTTGCTTTCATACTTGCATTTGCATATGTTGGGCTTGTACTTGCCAAATTTCACGGCCCATTGGGCTCCTGCTCACTTAGCCACCACCTTGGGTTTTGTATTTGAGTGGCGCTATTTCCACCCTCCAAACTTGCATGTACACCCCAAATCATTATTTTTTTTAATTCCAATATTACCCTTAAATAAGACTGAAAAAAAAAAAGTTTACTCTATTTTCTCACTCAATGGCAACATTTGTGTCTGGGTTTCTCCCTAGATATAATGTAACAGAAAAACAATCCTCTCCGGATGTGTAGAAGCAAAAACAACTTGATAATGAGTATGTCCACGAGTTCAAATTCAAGACGACTTGTGACCAACAAGTGAGTTACTCTGAGCAGGTGGTCAATAATGGAGAAGACATTGTAGCTGCAATAAAAGCTATGGATCACAAAATGTTTGATTTATACATTGTAGGTAGACAAGCCATTGAATCACTAATCACGACTTGTTTGTTAAAGTGGAGTGATCATTGTCCATAGATTGGGGTGTTTGGGGACTTGTTAATTTCTTCAAGTTTTATTAGCGTTTTGGTTCTAGTGGCGCAACAATATGCTGGTGCTTCTAGAGACTCTAGTGCCATTTGGCTCAAGACAGACTCTGTCCACTTCGTCCATAAAATCAAACCACTTTAATTACCAGTCATAGGCCGTCTTGAATCTAAAACTCATGGACATACTTCTTGTTAAGTTGTATTTGCTTCTTCACGTCCGGAGATGATTGTTTTTTTGTTACGTTGTATCTAGGTAGAAACCCGGACACAAATGTTGCCATAGAGTTACAATTATTTTTTTTAAGGTGTTATTTAAAGGTAATATTGGAATTTTCAAAAATATTAATGATTTGGGGTGGTACATACAACTTTGGAGGTGTTGAAATATCGCCACTCTTTGTATTTTTATTTTTTAGTATTATTATGATTCTACTTTATAATGTTTTTGGATTCTTAATTAATTATTTTTTTTTTTTTGTTACGAAACTTAAATTTTGATTCTATTAGTATTTTTAGTTAATTTCTTTTATGGTTGTTATGATTTTTAGTTCTTCATCTTCTTTAGATTTTTCTGTTAATTTTTTATTTAAATACCACACACGATGTTTATGAATATTATTTGAATAATATTTATGAAAATTATGGATAAACAAATTTCATAATCATGAACAAGATTAATAATGATAAATAAAATAAATGATCATGAATAAAATGTTATACAAACAAATTGATGAAATTTATATTTTTTTTTGTCAATTTATTTATATAATTTACTTTTTAATAAATCTTAAAACTATTCATCGCAGGCATTGCCCATTGTAGAAAACATTTTTATAGCGGGCAATGTCCGTTGTAGAAACGTGTTTCCATAGTGGGCAACCCTTTTCTTGCTTGCTATAGAAAATTCACTTTTATATTATAGTGGTCCATTACAGAAAGTCTTTAATAGTGGCATATATCCCTCTGTAGAAAACTTGTTTTCTTGTAATGATATAGGCACTTCTAGACACTTGCTCATTAAATACCATTAACTAGTTTTCTTTTTTAATCAAGCATTGTACTGTCTTATATTCCTCCGTTGCCAAAATAAAGAATTATCGAGTTTTCTGATTTTATATAAGATCCTTGAGTGTATTTTCTCTTATTTTAAAAATTAAGTTTCAAAAGATTTTCACCGGTGAACCATTAGTAACCTGACCTCCCTTTTCTTTGTTCCACTACTGGACGAAAGACCAATGCTCACCTAAATTCGATTCAAGCCCTTAAGGGTCGGAACCCTTTTCACATCTTAGAGATACAACCATATAAATCATCACTTATGAGATCTTCAAAACCCATTTTCACTCGTTGGCCACGAAGGCGAAAATCCTACATTAACAAAAAAAGTAACAATATAGCGTCAGCCTAATTAATATCGATGTTAATTAAATAAACATGCAAAAGGATAGTAAACCATCAAATATTGAAATTATATTTAATGAAGTTGGCCCTTTTGACGATAACGGTGGCAGTTGGTTGTTTGCTTTTGAACTATTCGCATTCATTAAATAGATATGTTCAATTTTCAGAGTGTTTGTTGGCGACTAGCAAGATATCTATTGTAGCTTTCTGCGGCTAAAGAGCCAATGAATCAAAGGAAATAGGAGCATTAACACACTTTTGTTGAAAAACCAATATTGTAGACATCGTCATTGGATGGTCGTCTTTTGTTATTATATTTTTTTTCCGTGTTTTTTTGACTAGTGCAAGACAACCATTAATTAGCTTAGAAAATTTGCCACTTTTTGTTGATTAAGTAAACAAATCTGCGCCCCCGAGTCCCTTACCAAGTTTCACAAACGCGGCTATGAGAAAACCAAAGTCTCCGTGCAGAATTCCAATTTTATATTGTTGTCAAAACCAATTATATATCATTTGAAGATAAATTTGATGTGTTATTATCTTGCACCCGAATGAAGAATATACAGGGTATCTTGTGTGACACTAGCCACGGCCACCCAAACAAGGCTAGTGATGATCTAATGCATTACTGCATTATATAATCAATTTAGGACCGCTTTCACTTTTAGTCTTTTTGGTTTGATTTTTAATAGTTGTAATAACATTTCCCTAACAATGTGCCGTCTGTTATAGGTATCAACTACCTCGTAATTAAATTGGTCCCCAATTTAACCATTAAAGCCCATCAAGAATCTGGCTGCACAACCAATATATTTAACCCCAAATGAATAGATGCAGTTGAGTGTAACGAGATCTAATTATTCACATGAAATGAAAGAATGATCTACATTTTACAATAAATTAGATTAGAGTCTGTGTATATATTATAAAATGGAAGTCAAAAGGTCTATGTATCAGACAGCATTCATGGAAGGCATGGCTCCTTAACGCTTGAAGATCATGCACGTGCATCAGCTGTTTATTGATTATCTTCATCGTTCTAGTTGGAGCAGCCGGCGGCCGGTTTGATGTTCCAACTCAAAGTAAGTTGAAATCTCTTCGAGAGGATCACCGCCGTTAACGATCTCATGATCTTGAAGATTAAGTGAGTACACCACGTCTTCTCTGCTCCAGCCCGCCTTGAGTAACGAAACAGACAAAAGTCTCACGTGCAACATCATATTCATACCCTTTTTATGATCTCCAACGAATTGGATCTTGTCATCACAGCCGTCCATCATCATCATCTCTCTAATCTCCTCTTCTCTCCACCCTCCTTTTCTCAATCTCAAATTCACCTCCTCTAAACAACACTTTAATCCCAACCCACCACTGCCATAGCCACTCCACCAATCTCCACGCGCCGCCGCACACCCTCTCTCCGCCACCTCCGGTCCAGAATGGGATCCTCCGTGCTTCCTTAGCCGCCCAAGCAGGCATATATTCAATCTTTGACTTGCTGACACTTATTGGCTTGAACTTGAAAAACCCTACCTACGTCCGCTTGCAAGAACTCAACTTCTTTGAAAAACCCTGCAAGATCAAAGCTCAACACTTTGACCTCTTCAACATCAATATAAAACACGGGGTTGCCGGCCATGTTCGGCGTCGAAGGTATATAACAGTTCCTGTAAATGGGAACGAGAACCGGTGCTTTATCCAACCACTGCTTCACCAAAGACAATGCGTGATTCTTGTTTCCTAGGTTTGGGGCCCCAAGAAGCGGACCAGAAGTTGTTAAGAGAGATGTTTTTTGACAAAGACAGTAAAGGGAGGCTCAAGAGAATGCGAAGCTGTTGATGGGAGGAGGATCGCCAGTTGGGGAAGGAGGGCCCCACAGGAAGGCCTTCTTGGAGAATAGACCGGAGGTCCGGAGGAAATGTGAAGTTGAAGGTGGCTTCGATGTCGGCGAATTCGTCGTCGTTTAGGCCAGGGAGGATGGGGACGTTGAGGGATTTCAAGTGGTCCTAAAAGGGTCTTGGCGTATGCAGCAAAAGAGAAGCACACCAATTTTGTCCTCGGTGGCTTGGTTGTTGTAGTAGCCATCGCTGTCTCTGTTGTTGTGGCAGCCATTGAACCAAGTTTGAGTGTTTTGATGGAGTGGCTGTAGTTGAGAGAGGATGAGATTGTGTTTTTTTCCTTTTGTTTTTTTTAAGAAAAAAACAAAAAAAAAAAGAAGCAAAAAGGATTGATTTTGGTTTAAACAGAAAGCGGATGAAGAGGAAGGGCATAATGATCGCCAACTGTTGAGAACTTGATATTCAAAGAGACTAAAAAGGATTGAGTGTGTTTGACTGAGTAGGAGACGTCGACGTGTACGTGTCATGACTGGCAACATAGGTTTCCTTAACAACCAATATATGTGCATGCTTAATGGCACCACCCAACCCACGTGCCATTTTTGCCGACTTTGCTCTATATTGACGCAGTTCATATCATTTAAAGTCTTGTTTAACGAGCAAGTTACCGCGGTGGACAGCAACCCATTTGCTCATGTGTTGGTGGCTGGTTCGAGCATCATCACTAACAAATATATATATATGATAATTTTTTCATTAATTACATAGATAAATCATTATAAAATTTCAGACAGTATGATAATATATTATCTTGTTAAATTTTGATAGGTATCTAATATAGTATCAATAAAATTAAAAAAAAAAAATCTTATTTAAAAAAGAAAGACTGCCCTAATCCGATGAAAATGCATGATAAAAAATTATAAATTCAATCTCGTTAAAATCTCATTTTATATCGTGCATGTCATTTATACCGTAAAAAGACAGGGTTGATAAACATACCGGGACGTTGGGGAACCAGGTGGGAGCCAAGTCCAGTAATAATAAAAGATTTTATGTGCATGAATTTCAATTATATGTCTAATCAAATGTACAGCTAATTTGACTAATTAGATCCATATGCGGTTGCATTATTGCTTCTTTTAATTAAATAATCTCCACGGTCGGTTCAGTATATATCATCCCATGAATCGAAACCGGGCACACTTTCCTTATTTTCAATAAATCGTAAATGAAAATGATGTGCCGAAAATGCTAGGCCTCGAGTGATGACAAAAGTCCTGGGCTTCTAGAGGAAGATGCTGGACTGACAAGTATATACACGTTTTGGCGTATGCCAAGCGTCATGAATTGTGGTCTAAGCTCAAATGACCTAGATGATTGAGGGCAATTCAAGAAGCATCACCTAATTGGGAGCAATAATTTAATTTGTTGTTTACTTTTGCTTCCAGAAGTTTGATAAATGCAAAGTTGGTAGCATTATTCTTTATTTTTTTAAGAATATTACACTTCTTAAAAATTTATCCAAATGATGTGATAAGTTGATTTATAGCTCCAATATTAATTTTGAGATGATATGGTAATTACACTTAAACTTGTCACATCATTTGGATAATAAATTTGAATAAATTTTTGGATAATATAGTATGATTTATATAATTTATATGCTATTTACTTAAGTAACCTTATTTTGGTTATGGAAACTAGGTAATGTAACTCCTAGTACACATTTTACCTGACAGACTTAAGATAAGATGACGGTTCTTTATTTCTTTTTGTTGCAACAGTGACATAATTAAAATAGGAGGAATTAACACTACTAATCTATGCTTAATATAAGTAAATAGGGCTGAGCTTATTTTGTGCTATGACCAGGCTGATCTTGGTTATACCTTCTGTCTGCATTGGAAATGTATAAAGATGGTGGACATTTTCCCAATTGCCTGTGCATTGGCTGTCACAAAAAATAATTTATTCTGTTATAAAATAAATGATAACAATATATAAAAGCAAGAATAGTTGAGAGAGAGATCGGAAATGATAAAGAGCAAATTGCTTATGCACTTATTTTCTCATTCATTTTGCACAAAGAGAACACACTTATTTACAGTAGTAGTCGGCTAAGGAGTGATCAAAATGAGTCACGATACACAAGTCATTATAACTTGCCAACTTTGCAACCGATGGATCGTGCCTCCAACTTTGATCAATTAGATTTTTGCAAATAATTTAAGTAATGATGGAATTCATCCACATTACAACATATTCCACTTTCTTTCTGTTTTTTTAAATTAGTTTTTATATAACTCAAGGACAGTAGCTGAAGAATTTCAAGTTGTTTCAGTTCACCTCAATTTTGACATTTAAAATTGCTGACCAAAGAGGAAGATTTTTCTGGAGCATTGCACTTGATAACAGTGAAGTGAAATCATCTTTAGATACACTGGTCAAGTTGAGAGTTCAAACTGTGCCTGCAAAATGCCTCACACTTACAGGCTAAATCCTGCTCCACTACAAAATTTTGGACAAAACTTCTACTTTCATATAGAAGCTAGCCCAAGTTAGCAGAGTTATTCATCACCAGCTACATTTGATATCTGTCAAGATTAAGCAGAATCAACACAAGTGTAGAAGTGGAGGATGCAGATGCTATTATGATTTCACTAAATTCAGATGGGCTTTCAGGACTGGCTCCTACTGTACCATCCAAGAATATGCAACCTCATCTTTCGTTCCAGCGATTTCTTCATCACCCGAGCTGGCTTCATCTCCCATTTCCTGTTCACTGCCATCCTTAGCTGATCTGACAACGGCATCATTAATTGGTTGTGAAGCATTCTCTTCATTGACAAAACTCCATCCAGGAATGTGCTTTCCTCCTGGGCTGATAACACTGCCATTATCATAGTAATCTTGATAGCTCATGTTAAAAAAATTTCTCCCACAGTTTCCAGGAACACTGTTTGAAGAACATCCAAAACTCCCAAGAAGTGCAGTTCCTGTCTGAGTAACCGACAAACCCCTAGTGTTTTTTCCCTGCTGAGAAAGAATTGAAAATTCGGCTTTTGAGTCATCAGTATTATCATCAATTCTCTTCACTTTCGAAGAGGTGCTGAGCTCAGTACCGCTAACGGGGATTTGAGGATTTTCACAATGAACTTGATTAGTTGAATCCAGGCAATCGTCAAATTGCTTCCATTGACCTCTATATTAACATTACTATTGGTAATTATATTAGAGATTTTTTCATCACTTTCTTGCTGGGCAGTGGCAGGGGAATGAGATATTTTTTCCTTCTTTTCTACCTTGTTTAGGACAACCTTCTTGAAAATGAGAGATCTAGCTTCAGACGGTTGGACCTTATGTAGTGTAGCAAGAGGTTTTCTAGCACGAGCTCGTGTACAGGACTCATCAGGAGTAACTAACACATTAACAGAAGCAGCTGATCTCCTAGGTCTTCCTCTCTTTGATGCTTTTCCAGATAAAGCAGCTTTAGTGACTTGAGCAATGGGCTCTTCCACAGCTGGTTTCAGAGATGAAACTTCGGCTTCAAGTTTCATATGGCGACTCTTGTATTCTGCTAGTTCTGTTTGCAACTGACCAATAACAGTCCATAACTGAACATTCTCTGCAGACTGTGTCCATAGCACACCAAATAAACACATAATGTTCATATCATAAGCACAAAAACATAAAAGCATAATGATAATATAAGAGTTGAAGATAAGAATTCATACTTGAGCTTCCCAAAGTTGTTGATGCTTTTGAGAAAGTTTCACCATTGGCCTAATAATTCCTCTTTGAGAGGATTGCCCAAGGGGTGTTGCTGAGCAACGAGGCAACAGAGGAGGCACTGGAGAGCAGTAGCCGTAGCCTCCTGCCAAAGTGTACATGCTGGATGGTTGTAATTGAGGACCATTGTGCATACCAAGATGAGGGATCCCAAGGACCTGTCAACAAGAAAAACTCCGCAATCATATTATTTATATTACATGGTGTGTCAAACATTAATATGAAAACCACACTATACAAATAAGAAAATTATATATTGTGATAAGTCACTTATGAACAAAGTTAAATGTATAAAACGTAACGCTAGGAAATGACCAGAATTGTATAACTACCTGGAAAGCCTGGATGTGGGTAACCAGCAGGGTAACAGAAATTAGAAACCTGAGGTTGGTTACTTGACGAAGGCACTCCGCCCATCACAGCAGGGGCTTGCCAATTAGCATTGATTGTTCCAAGGGGAGTAAATGTCTGAAAAGAAGCCAGCGGAACATTTACCGCTGCTGATTGGTAAGCAGGCCGTTGGTGCAGCCAGAAGGGCATGGCAGATTGATTGGTTGAGGGATTTTGTTGTGGATGCGCTAATTGTTGCCATGTACTACTTACAACAATGGGTGAGGGTGATTGAGCGGATAAACAGGGTCCTGAACTCAATGCAGAAGATTGTTCAACGTGTTGTGGTACATATGGCCACTGAAGAACTGGTGGATATTGCTGATTTACCACAGTTGCGTTTCCATATGAAGGGCTGCCAGTTTTAGTATTCTTTGCATCAAGTGCCAAATTGGATGTACTTTGTTCTTCATTGCTCTAGAATTCCATTATCAAATTCAACTTGTTAAAATGTAGAAACAGGCAAAAGTAGCATAGTTTTTTTTTTTTTTTGTCAACTGCACATATATATATATTGAATGTCTGCAACAGAATCATACTAAGTGAATTAAATGAGTTCATTTTGGCACTCCAGACAGCTTATGATACTCCCATTATTCTACTTCTCAAACATATATAATTAAAGAACTGAGAAAAGCTAATAATATTAATGTCTTTGTTTCCCTTGTATCACAACATTTCATTGACATCCAATACAACAAAAACCTATAGAACCCTAGCATTGCAACATTTTTATATTTTTTATTGAGACAACTTCTGAACAGTTGAAACTGGAAAAGTAATAATAGTAATAATACACTATTCATAAGAATGAAAACTATAAGGCAAACATGAAGAAAAATCGGAATTTTTTAAAAGTGAAAATAAAAAGTATAGCAAGAGCAGAGATTGACGAAGAAATCAAGCAAGCCCTTGTCACAAAAACAAGAGAGTGGTGAGGGTCATACCATATTCAAGGGGTCATTTGTTACAGTTTCTTGCTTAGTAGCGGAACCAATTTTCTGCTCCTTGTTCTTCTTCTCCATGGCATTGGTTGTTTGCCCAAAAAACCTTTTAGGAAAAAAGAGAGAGAAGTTCAAAACCCATAAACGGGCAGAAAAGGAGCTCGAATGTCGTCTTCAGAGCAAAGAGAATGACAAGGAAATTCATTGCTTTTTATCTTTGTTCCTCGTTGTTGTTGCAGGTTTGTCTTTCTGTCTTTTGGGAACCAACAATTTCACAAAATAGTTAATCCATTGCGATTTGGGACCAAGTGGAGTGGCCTACTATTTTGCTGTTGCGTTTTCACCGTGACACCTGTGTGATTTGGTCTCCTCCCATTTACTTCATATTGGTCATGTTTGTGCCTGACAGCATATGTACTTTGTTTTGTTTTGTTTGTTTAAACATATCTTTTTGGCGTCTTTATTTTAATTGCACAAAATGACGACAGTTGCCCTTTCAAACTAACGGAAGTCACAATTCAGCTTCTGTTTACCCTTTCGCGGTCTGTAGGTATCCCCAGCTATAAAGGTTCGTTATAACTGAATGAATAATTACATCCTATGCGTTCTTATCTAAATAAATACATGCCTTACAATAAATAGTTTTTAAAATAATCATTGTAAATGTATATATTTTTTCAATACAAACATAGTGAAACCAACATTAAACTTAATTTATATGACCATTGCGTAGGATTTACTTACATTACAAAATTTAATGCTCATTTGAAAATGCACAATTTGTCCCTTGTAATTGGCGATGGAAAATTAGTGCCATGGTGAAACTGCAGCACACAAACACTGACCGGCTGCATAATCCATTACAATTTACAAACGGTAGCAGATTGTACCAAGTCAAGTTAATAACAAGTTTCTCATGAATATGATGAACAAAAGATTTTTTTTAAGAAACAAGAGCAGTAGATTTGCATGACTAGAGAAATGAATGTGAAGAGGAAAACAAGAAAGGACACGGAACAATGACAGGAAGTTTGGTGAGTGGAGGACCACACTAAATGGTTGTGTGGTCAAACTCCATGATGCCCAAAGGCCCCAACCCAAGCAATCAGCCCTTTTTCCAACGCCGCCTCTAACTCTGTTACATTTCACGTGTACTCAACGTACGGAGATAACAGAACCGACAAGGAACCCAAAGACCAAAGAAATTATAGAACCAGGCGGTCCTAATGTCATATTGAGCTGACTTATTTTCAGTTTCTTCCTTTACAATTAGAAAATCATCACCCTCTCAATTTAAAAGAAAGGGTGAAAAGATGATTCCTGAATCAACAGAAGAAAAAATGATGATTGTTAAGAGAACAAACGAAAATAACTCTATTGAGCTCATTCTAAACAATGCTCAACTCTATTTCATTCAAAGTAGTCAAGCGCAAAAACAGCATACCTATAACAGGAGCTATAAAGATGTGCTGTCAACCTGACTACTTTATAGCAATGTTAGTGTTAATGTTATGACAGTAACCCAGTCTCTTATGCAATAAGGTTAATGTTATCAAGACTCAATACACTTGCACCATCTTCTGTTCACCACATTTTGAATCTACTTTAGCATCAGAATATAACAAGGTAAAATTACCAAATAAACATATACCACAGCTGCAGAAAAATAAAAGGATTTTGAACAAAACGCCACATTCATATCATGAGAAGTCTACAATAGAAACAGCAAACAACAATGCACCTGCTCCACGTAGAGGTTAAAAACAGCATACATATGAACCAATGCAATTATAATCCAACATAAAAGGCAGTGAAAAACAACAAACCAGAAGATAGAGATCATGCATCCTCTCAATACTCATCTCCCTCATCAACATCTTCACCCTCACCAGACTCAGCTCCAACCTCCTCATAGTCCTTCTCCAAGGCAGCAAGATCCTCACGGGCTTCAGAGAATTCACCTTCCTCCATGCCCTCACCAACATACCAGTGCACGAAAGCCCTCTTAGCATACATAAGATCAAACTTGTGATCAATGCGAGAGAACACCTCTGCGACACTGGTTGAGTTTGAAATCATGCACACAGCCCTCTGGACCTTGGCAAGATCACCGCCTGGAACGACAGTTGGAGGCTGGTAGTTGATACCACACTTGAAACCAGTTGGGCACCAATCAACGAATTGTATGGTGCGCTTAGTCTTGATGGTTGCCACAGCAGCATTGACATCCTTGGGCACGACATCACCTCTGTACATCAGACAGCAAGCCATGTACTTGCCATGACGAGGATCACACTTGGCCATCATCGACGAAGGCTCGAATGCACTGTTGGTGATCTCTGCAACAGAAAGCTGCTCATGGAAGGCCTTCTCAGCTGAGATGACAGGCGCATAAGATGAAAGCATAAAATGAATTCTAGGATATGGGACCAGGTTAGTCTGGAATTCAGTAACATCCACATTCAATGCACCATCGAACCTCAGTGAGGCAGTCAATGACGATATCACCTGAATCACACAACACCAACATAAATTTAAGAGACACGTACAATTTGCACTACTTTCACAAATTCACAATTCAAAAGGAACATAAAAAATTGTACCTGCGAAACCAAACGGTTAAGGTTAGTGTATGTGGGCCGCTCAATGTCAAGAGAGCGCCTGCAGATATCGTAGATAGCCTCATTATCAAGGAGCACAGCAACATCAGTGTGTTCCAAAAGAGAGTGGGTGGAGAGCACACTATTGTAAGGCTCAACCACAGAGGTCGAAACTTGAGGCGATGGATAGACAGTGAATCCAAGCTTGGACTTCTTGCCATAGTCCACGGAGAGACGTTCAAGCAGAAGCGAGCCAAGACCTGAACCAGTGCCGCCACCTACAGCATTGAAAACCAGGAAACCTTGGAGCCCAGTGCAGTTGTCGGCAAGCTTTCCTGATACGATCCAAGCAAAGTTCAACAATCTCTTTCCCGACTGAAACACAAGAAAAATGTAAGCGATAGATATCAAACGAGACAATAAACAAGGAGAGGTGGGAGCAAGATTAGATAATTACTGGTATAATGTCCACGCGCAAAGTTGTTAGCTGCATCTTCCTTGCCGCTGATAAGCTGTTCAGGATGGAAGAGTTGGCGGTATGTACCAGTCCTAACTTCATCAATAACAGTAGGCTCCAGATCTACGAATACGGCACGAGGGACATGCTTCCCTGCGCCAGTCTCACTAAAGAAGGTGTTGAAAGCATCATCACCTCTCCCAACGGTCTTATCACTTGGCATCTGGCCATCAGGCTGCACACCATCACACTATCACAACTCAGAATTTGAAATCCTATCTAAATTAACCATGTCTATGTCCATCAAAGACGAGATCAAACTAACAAGCATATGTGAATCAAGTACCAAACATCAATACGCATCTAATGAAATGTTAATCAAAACGAAACTGTGAACCCGATCTACAGATCCATTATTCTTTGTTTATTCATAAACATAACGGATCACATATAAACACTAGATCAAGAGAGAAATGACCTGAATGCCATGCTCGAGGCAGTAAAGTTCCCAGCATGCATTGCCGACCTGAATACCGGCCTGACCGATGTGAATGCTAATGCACTCTCTCATTTTGCGTTTGTGTGTTTGGGGTGTTGATCGAAGAAGACGACGCAGACAAAGAGAATGGCGTTTATTAAGACGCCCTTCTATGTAGATTCAAACTGTGCTGCTTGAGATATTTATGATTTGGTATCTTTTCTCTAGGATCGTGGTGTTTATATATAGAGATGGTCGAGGTTTAACCGTGGTTAGAGGCAGACGGCTAACACTCGTGGTTTCTTAACCATACCCTAATTTTGGCCGTTTGTTTGTCCGCTTTTTCTGGGATTATTAGCGGGCACTTTTTAATTTTCACATTCATTTCGACGTCATAATTTCGTTGCATGCACCTCATGTGATGTGTACTTTTGCTTTTTAAAACGAAATAAATATATTTAATTTTAAAAAATAAAAATATTCATAAAAAAGAGAGAATTTTATTTTTTTACATCAAAATATATCATTTTAGTTTCAAATAAAATTACAACAGTTTTTTTTTTTTTTTTGTTACTATGGCTGACCTCAAGGACTTTTCTGAAACCTTACCGGAATACAAACACTGATGGTGAGACATGGAATGCTGCTCCCATATAAGAAGCTCGAAGTATTGCTCTCATATGTGAATAATCTATCCACACGAAGGTGGGAAAGAGATTCACACGAGGACAAAGGGCAACCCACATATAAGTTGAGAGAGTTGTTTATTTTTTTGGTTTCTTAGGGGGTCGACCCATGCCAAAGGCACAGGGGCAATTGACGGTTTATCCAATGGTACCAGTTGTCATTAACATAAAATTTCAATAGTTTGATTAGTCATTTCATATATTTGTGAAATAAATTGCTAAAAAAATAAAAATTATTGAAATTTTGTCTGGAAGTAAAATAAGTAACATTTTATTTTGCCATAAAAAAAAACAACATTTTATTTGAGGAGCCAATCGATTTTTTTTTTTTTTTTTTTTTGTCAAGATGAATTTATCCCTTTTATGAAATGTTAGAAACTTAAATTTATTCTAAAAAAGGGAAAAATAAATTCAAATTCTGTGCATCTACTGTTAGCATAAGAAAGGCTCTATTGCCGCCTAATTTTGTTCATAAGAAAGGCTCTATTGTCGCCCAATTTTGTTCATCCTATACCCATTTTCTCAACCCATCCAATTTTAAAATTCATAATTAAAAATGTTACTCTATAAACCCATTTCAATAACAAAAGTAGAGGTCGTTTGTTTTTTCCATTTAAGACTTAATAGTGTTAAATTATACCTATTAAGTTGTTTTCGTTTATTTTTTTAAGTGGTAAAATAATTTCAAACTACCCAAAAACAACTGAAAAATTAAGTAAAATTTTTTAATTTTTCACTTAATTGCAAATCACTTAATGACATTTAAAAATTTTTATTCCAAGTCTATCGTCCTCAAAATAACATAATTTCCAATTCATCCTAATTTTATATTACTCAAATTATTTTTTCTTTTCCTTTTTTCTTGATACTTACAAAAAATATATTTGAAAAGAGAAACATAATACATCTCATCTCAAATTGTCTTGGAATTAAACTTATATATTTTAATTTACAATTTAAACATTCATTTTTTAGTTGTTTTCTTAAATATATTAATATATTTAAATATATAAATATGATTAATACTACTATTTTTTTAATTATATTTTAATTATGAATAAAATACTATTAATAAGTACTAAAAAAAATGTTTCGGAATTTATTAAATTTTTTATTTTCATATATAAATATTTTTTATATTAAAATAAACGACCCCGTAGTCTTTCTTCTCTTTTCAATTTTTATTTTCAACAACACACGTTATCATAAAAAAAAAAAAAAATTGCATTTGTATTACCATGATTTAATAATAAATTCTTATAAACATATAAAGATGCTATTTAACATTTAAAAAAAATAAATACTCCGTAAGCAGGATTTTATATAGGAAAAATCTTATGAAAACAATCTAAACTTTAAAAACCCAGGAGCAGGGGTACAATAAAATTCAAAATCAAAACAAAATGTTATTATTATTATATTTTTTTCCTATATTTTTCTTTTCTCACCTTAAATTTATTGTGTGGAGTTTTTAAAACTTGTATCCTCTACAATTAAATTCATACTATTTTCAATTTATCCTTAATGGGTTTAGAGAGAGGAAATAGAAATAGAGAGTTAATAAAAAGAGATTAGGGAAAAAGTTTTTATATATAATATAGCAAACATAATGATAATTTAAAGATAGTAAAAAAATTTGGTTTTACCATTGGATTTGACTTTAAAAGATTTTGGATTTCATAAAAGAAATAATTAGAGCTTGTTTGTTTTTTACACTTATGATGATGAATTACACTTATTAAATTATTTTTTTTTTGTTTTTTTAAAATAATTAAACCACTTAAAATTACTTAACAATAACTGATTTTTTTAAAAAAACTTTTAACTTAATTTCAAATCCCTAAATGATTTTTTAAATATTTCATTTCAAATCACTATTTTTAGAATAAAATGTTTCTGAAATAATATATTTCTAAATTTGTTCTAATATATAGATTTATTTTAATACTCTAATACTATTTTTGGATATCATTATACTATTTTTGTAATGGTACCTTAGCCAGCTGGGATCATAATGAATAAAAATAGTGTTAAAATCTCTCTTCCAAAATTAGGTACAACTAATAAAATATTATTCTATTATAGTCTTTAATCATATTTTAATTATAAATAAAATATTATTAATATATACATAAAAGTGTTTTAATATTTATTAAATAATTTATTTGTAATTATTTTTATTATATTAAATGATATATTATGACAACTAATATCAAAATGGTATAAATGTTAAATTACTAGTTTTTAGATAATTCTAACTTTAAAAAATAAATACGATTACTATATATTCAAAGATAAAAAATTAAAAAAATAAATATGTCATTCAAGTTTTAAGTTTTAATCATTATTCAATTTTTAATAACTTTCAGCACAGTTCAGTTTTTAGACAAAATAACAAATGGCTCCTTAGTGTTTGTGACCAATTAAATATTTTCCTTTGAAAGTATATCAATTAGATTGAGTGTCAATAATATATGTAATTTATTTGTATTATTTTGTTCATAAAAGTAATTTTATTTAAGGGTATTTTTGTAATAACAAATATTTGGTAAAATATAGGTGTAAAGAGAAGACCCTTTGCTAATAGTGTATACATTTTTAGAACCTTGGCTCGTATTCATAAATATTTAAAAGGAAAAACTCAAATTTCTAATTTTAATAAAAGAATGATTTTTACCGCTATCAAATGTGTTTACTGGTAGAAATCCTCATTAAACTTAATAATATTTTAAGTAAGAGTCCTTGCATCGCATGTGATATTTAATAAATTATAATAATAAAAATTTAAAGAAATAGTGCTTTTAGTACCCAGATGTTTTTCCATTACATTCTAGTACTTGAAGTGAGTTGCGGCAAATTAAATGTCAATGGGCAAAACCAATGCATTTGCTGTATAAATTTCTGCTTTAAAGCTGGAGAATAATGAGAAATCAATGACTATGTATGTTTTTTCTTCGTTTTAAAAATTTCAAGATTAAAGAAAGTGAAATTAGCATTATCATAACTCTTTTAAATTCATATTAACGAGATATTAATTCAAGATAATGTCTTTATATTCAAAATTGGAAATTGTAATAATAAAAGAAATTTCAAACTAGAACTACAAGTCACATAAAATTTTGATATGTAAGTTCCTAATTTTATTAATTTTAGATACTCAAATTTTCAAAATTTAAAATTAGGTCCAGATTTTTATTTTTATTTTTATTTTTCATTTTGTTTGCTTAATTCTGCAATTATTATAACAAAATATGTGATTGTCACGTTAGAAAATGACTTTACAAAATATGCGATTCCCACGTTAGAAAATGACTTGATGTCATATTATAGTGATTAATGATGAACGACTAAGGATGAGTGATGATTTGTATGTTTCACTTAATGAGATGGCTGAAGCACCTTAGATGCAAAAATGTTGTGACAATGTCATTTTCACTTTTTTTTTTTTTTTTTTAGTAATGTTAGGTTTCCGAAAAATTTCATCAAAATATATACCAAAATGATGTGACACATAAGTTGTCAAAATCTTGTCTTTACAACTTATATATCACATCATTTGAATATGAATTTAGATAAAACTTTTAAAAAATTTAGAATTACTCTTTTATATATATATATAATATATTTTATTTTCACTCCTAAAGTGATCGCGATTTTTCAACAAAATATAATTTTCACCTTTTGGGATGCTTCATCTTTTATCATTTGGGCCACCAATATTTACCTTGCTCAAAGAGATATTTGGCATTTATTTATCATATTAAAATCCTCTTACGTGCATATCTCCAAAATGATGTATTTAATTTAAAATTTAATGAAATTTAAAATATTTTAAAAATCTAGTTGTATTCAATCCATATTTGAATTAATTTCGTTTGAATGAATTTCATTAAATCTAAAGGTATTCGATATAGATTTATATAAAATTCATTTAAATTTATATATTCAACTCAAATTGGTATATAATTTAATAAAATCTAGGTGTATTTAAAAAGTTATTGACTTTACAGATTTTATTTAAATAATAGATTCGGATAAATTTGAATAGATTTTAAAATGATTTTTATAAGAAAAAAAAATTGTAACAAATTTCATCGACTTCCTTAAGATTTAATTGGATTTTTTAAATAATTAAATAAAATTAATATAAAATCTATAGAATCTATGGATTTGATCTATCATTAACAAAAATAAAAAAAACACTATCAAACTTTAATAAACATTAGATTGAATATTGAATACTTTACTTCTAAACAATAGGGCAAATTGTAATAATTCCTCTCATTTGCACACCCCTAAACTCGATCGCTCTTCCCATTGAACACCAAAAAAGTGTAGGATCTAAATAAAAGTCGACAGATGTAGTATATCTTCATTTCATAATGTTCATATGCTGATTCACATAAATTTGATGAACTTAAACGGTACGTAAACGTGTCCCTCTTACTCAACAGAATTAATTTGTTCCAAGAATCACGTTTACATGCTCAAGCTTCTAGTTCAAAAATGGCATTGCAAATGAGAAATTTTCATCTTGGCAATTTTTGCTACTCTGTTCCCTTCTGTGTAACAATAAATTTTATACTCTACATGTTATTGATTCGATAAAAATACTTTCATCATCAATTTCATAACTATATAAGAGTTTGTATTAATTTGGATCCTTAAAGAATTTTCAAAGATCGTCTTATTTTAGATATAATATAATTAATAAAATATTAATGGACACGATTAGAGGTCCTCAAAAGAGTGAAAAATTATGGTTGTGGCCCCAGGAATTTAAGAATATATATGATTTATACATAAGGTTAGATTTCTTAACGAGTTCTGCGGAAGAATTAAGATAATTAATATTTCAAGCAGTTTATCTATTATATAGTTAGGCACTTCACTTATAATATGTTTAATATTAACATGACAAAAAAGAAAACACATAATTTAACAAGAAAAACAATTACAGTAAATTATAAAATCGCTCAATATTTTGTAAATAATTTCAGGATAATAAGGTGGTAGAGTCTATGATCATGAAGTTGTAAACATGATAATTATTTTGAAGATCCATCAGCAGAGACAATGGTTTGCAGAGATAGTATCAGCGCCAACGGGAGACATGAAATTTGATTAAGAAGCACATAAAGAGATTGTAAACCATCAACTGTGAACTACTCTATTTTATGTCCATGGCAAGCTTCGCAGAAGACCAAAGCTGCGTGAACATTGCCATATGTGCATACAGTTAACTTTGTTATCTTTTAAACTTAACCCAGATGAAATAATCAAATAAAAATTTCATCAAATGATTATAAGATGGATAGTGAGCATTCAATTTGAGAGGACGGATATTGTTTGTAAATACCTATTTTAAATTTGATTTTACCTTGGCTTCGCTGCCCAGTAGACATTTTTTGGATAAAGAAAATTTCTCCTCTTAGACACAATATAGATATATATTCTCCAAAACAGCAGCCAAAACTTCAGTAAAACTCAGTAGCACTTCTATAGCTCATAAGTTTCGAAATTATACAAAATCTTGTTTGGATCCATCATTTTGGATGAGTTAATTTGTGGCCTTTGCATTCAGCAATGCAACTACTCTTCTCATAGAAGGCCTGTTAAAAGGAAATGATGATGTGCAAAGCAGGGCTACCTTTAAAACCTTCTCAATTTCTTCATAATTACAAGTCGATTGCTTCATCCTTGCATCAACAAGCTTCCTCAAATCTCTGCAGCAACTGCTATCATTTTCAGTTGTTTCTCTTTCAGGACATGATAGAGCAACCTCTGTAACCCACTTCACTATATCCTTGTTCTCACCAAAACAAGCATCATTCGGCCTTTTACCTGTAATTAATTCCATCAACACTACTCCAAAGCTATAAACATCGCTCTTTTCATTCACTTTGGATGTGTAAGCATACTCTGCAAACATTTAAAGTATTAATTAATGTTAAGGGTATAATTTAGAGGCCAAATTTGGTTATATTGCAAACCTAATCTTTTGAGTTTGATCTTTCATCATTAAGCTTCCGTCATTACAATTTACAATATTGATTTTACCGGATTTAGAAAAAAAAAAAAGAAAAAGAAAAACTATAATTTATTATTACATTTCTTTTTAAGCCAACACAAAACAACTCAAAATTCTATCTAAACTTATTAATCACTACTTATACAATTCCAATATTAACTCTCAGAAATTGGTTAAGATCTATCAATCACTATTAGCGTGATATAGATATTTACTCCCCAATATCATCTCTTAGATGTTGGTCGAGATCTACTAATTACTATTAGTGTGGCATAGATATTTACTCTCATAAAGATGAGAAAACGCTTCACACGTGTTACTAAACATGCTACTTAACCCTCACCACTAAAATGAATAGGAAAGTCCACGATACATAAGTTATAATTTTCTTCTTTCTAAAACCCTAAGCAACGATTTATTATTTCTCTACTTTATAATTAATTTGAGATTTATTGTAAACAACTTCTAATAGAAGAGTTAGATTTTGTCATTGTGATTGGTTACACGAATATTTGAACGACAATGTTTGATACATTTTACGGAAACTTTGACATGATCAGTCCCTTCCTTTTCATAATTTGTTATGACTATTTTCCTAAATATTTCGTTAGATTTCTTGAATAATTCTAATAAAACTAATATGAATCTATAAAATTTATGAATTCCACCAAAATTTATCATTAAAAAAAAAAAATTATCAAACTTCAATAAACTTTAAATTGAATACCCCCTCCCTAGATGTCTTTGGTGTTTTAATATCTTGAGTTAATACTGATTTTATAACTATATCGAGACAATTCTAAGAGAGAATAATTTTTTAAAATTTTTAAATATTTAATTTTTGTAAACAGTTGAATTGAAATCTAATGGATATTAATCAATTCAGTAAATATATAAAAATTGTATGGTAGTAAGACTCTGATATCTTTAGTCACTACTTTCTCTAAAATTTATCAATTTAGTAAATCTAACCAAATATTTAACCGTCAACTGTTATAAAGTGTGTTCAAGTACAATTATGCCTTTGTTACTATGTAATTGAGCTAAAATGACAAATTTATCATCAACAAATTAAAAGAAATAATACTATCAATAGTAAAATGTTAAATAAAAAACATTTGAAAAACATATTAGGTAAGAAAATTTTAATCAACAATCAAATGAAGAGATGAACAACTCAAATAAAAATTGTAATAAAAGAAGCATTTAAAAAATTTCAATAGTGAAAAGAGCTTAAATAACTAAAGAAAAAAGGAGGTGGTGTAATAAAAAATGTTGTTGGGAAATGTAAAATAAATTTTCTGCAACCAACATAACATAACAAATCTATAGTAATTACCCAATAAATATTTGTTATGAAATAAGTAAGAAATATATAATAAGATTACTTAATATAAATAAGAAATATATAAGTTAAAATAATATTATAAAAAAATAGAGGGTGCCTTAATCTCCTCCAGGAATGGAGGAGACCCGAACCCCTTCGTATTTGTGAAGAAAGCAGCAGTTTTTCTCAAAATTGATAAAGAAATCGCTAATAAATAATTTTATCATTAATATGGATAAAGTTGACTTCCTCCAAAGCTAATATGAAGGAATAGCTTCCTCCAGATGATTTGGAAGTAGTCACAAGTTTTTCGAATTGCCGGAGGAAATCACTGATTCTTTCCATTATTTTTTTAAATAATTGTATTTTAATGTCAATATATAAATATATTATTTTCTTACACAATTTATTTTACTAGCATTATTTTATATAATAGTTCAAAGTTTTTCTTTTTTAAATTTGACATATTATATAATAATTGTTTTACTAAGGCTAAAATACTCTTGATTCTATTGTTTCTCACTAACATTTCATAAAATAAGCTGACTCTATTATCTTTAACTAACATTTGACTATCAAAACGACTAAAGTGATAAACTGTGAAGACAGTAACAACTGAAAATCTCAATATAGTAAATACATTTAAATAGATAACCGAAAAAAACAAAAGAGGCTAGGAACTTGTGTGAAAGTTTTTCTAAATTTGAAAATAAATCTTACCAAACTATAAAATAGAGTAATAGCATGCAACCTATATTATATCATATTTTGATGCCTAACATTTTATGATAAAATATTATGAGAGAATCGTTATAACTATTGAAATCATCTTGCTTTACGGCAACTAAAATTGAAACGAACAATGATAATAAGATAAGTAACTGACCAGGGGCAATGTAGCCATACGATCCAGCTAGACGCGACATGGGACCATCAGCCTCCAGCGTCTTGGCCAGCCCGAAATCAGCCAAGCGTGGCACCATTTCGGCGTCCAATAATATATTGTTACTCTTCACATCCCGGTGCACGATAGTCGAGACACAGTCGTGATGCAAATACGCCAATCCTTGAGCAACGCCCACTGCTATCGTGAATCGACTGTGCCAATCCTGTAAACCTGCGCCACTCCTCTCTCCATGCAACACGTCACCTAAACTCCCGGTTTCCATATATTCGTATACCAAAATTCTACACTCTTCACCGCTACAAGATAGCAACAATTTTACAATATTGCCATGGCGGATCCGACCCAATATATCAGTTTCGGACTTGAATGCGGCTTCCGTTTCCAATTTTAGCTTACCGCTCCATAGTCTCTTAACGGCTACGGTTTGACCCGTTTTCACCTTCACTCTATAGACTTGACCAGAGCCACCCGACCCGATTAAGTTTTCCTCTGTTAGGTGTGGAATTATGTCCTCTTCATTGAACCCGACCCGTTGGAATGTCGTAACTTTCCATCGGCCTTTGGGTTTACTTACATAATTTGATTTGGTTTTGATGAACCAAACGAGAGACGCGAGCGTAAGCATGGCACAGATGGCTAAAATGGGAGCTAAAAACACGGTTTCGGGTTTGGCTCTCGGGCATGGAGCGACTGGTTTCAAATCCGGGCTGCAGAGAGCCGGGTTACCCAATAAACTTGAAACAAACAATAAATTATCGAAACCAGAAGGAACTTTACCGTGCAGTTGATTGTTCGAAATGTTGAACCGGTTGAGCTTCAACTTGGTCAACTCAACCGGGATTTCGCCAGTCAACATGTTGTTGGACAGATCCAAATGTGCCAGCACTGGTAGATTTCCAAGTTCCCGAGGAATTTCACCGGTGAAACGGTTGTTGGACAGGCTCAACTCGGTCAAATCGGTCAATGAATTCAATCTTCCCGGCAACTCTCCGGTGAACATGTTTTGGTGCAAGTCAAGCTTCTGTAACTTGCTCAATTGAGTGATACACGAAGGCACTTCACCAGATAAGCGGTTGTGGCCCATATCAAAGAATATCAGTTGACGCAAATTGCATACCGCTGACGGAATTTGGCCGGAGAAATTATTCCCGGAGATGAGAAGGTGTGCGAGGTTACAAGCCCTGGAAATCGAAGGCGAAATGGGACCGTCAAAGTTGTTATTGTACAATTCAAGAAATTCAAGTCGAGGGAGACCCCAAAACTTGGCGGGCACTTCACCGGAGAGCTTGTTGTTAGCCATACGAACATAGTACAGCGGTTGGCACTCACCGTATGATTCCGGGAGGTTACCTGAAAACCTGTTATTGAAAATGACAAGGTTTTGAAGCCGGTTTCTATGACATAGGAAGCGAGGCAACTCGCCGGTGAGATTATTCGTGGACATATCGAAGTCTTCCAAGTCGCTAAATTTGCCAAGATTTTCAGGTAACTTCCCGCTGAAACTGTTGTTGAACAGCTTTAGTTGGCTTAGATTTGGATTCAAAGCTAAGATTTCGGGTATTTCTCCGGTGAAGTGATTGTCATTGAGATTTATTGATTCAAGACTCATCGAGGCGATAGTCGGTGATAAAGTTCCGGTGAGATTGTTCTGGGAGACATCAAGTCTAAGCAGAGCAGTTAAATTGACCAAACTCTCAGGTAATTCACCTGACAAGCTGTTGTTGTAAAGCTCGATTTGCACTACACTTGTCAATCCTCCGATAGTGTAAGGAATTTTACCGGAGAGAAAATTGTCTGACAAATCAAGATTTGTTAAATAAGCTAGTTTTCCTATCGACTCTGGAATTTCTCCGATGAGGTTGGCTCTGGCTACCCACAAAGTTTCAAGCTTGGATAAGTTTCCATAACTAGGAGGCAATGTACTTGGACTTGAATGGATTGTAACCCAGCTGAAGAGTAGTCAACTCACTGAGATTGCTTAGAAACCAAGGGATTGAACCGCCGATATAGTTCTCGCCAAGATCGAGCACTTTCAAGGCTGGAAACCGGCCAAAACTCGTTGGTATGTCACCGGAGAATTCGTTGTTGTTGAGACTAAGGACTTGCAGGCTACTGAATTCTCGTGGGAGATCCGGCAACTCGCCGGTGAAATAGTTACTGGAGAGTTCCAAGACATGCAGGTGAGAGCATGGTGACAGAGACTGAGGAGAAAGAGTACCGTTGAAAGAATTGTCTGTTAAGGTGAGGTTTTTGAGAGTCCGAATCCGACAGAACCCATTTGGGAATCCACCGGATATACCCAACCCGGACAGGTCTACACCTGACTACAGACTGGTTTTGAGCATCACAGGTAATGCCAGTCCAATTGCATGGACCCTTGTCACTTGTTGGAACCCAGTTGTTGAGTTTTCCGTTCGGGTCATGCAGTTGACCACTCTTGACCAGAAGCAGTACTTGAGTAACCCCATTTTCCAGAGAAATCACCGGGGAAAAACTGTACAGAAGAGAAAATAGTAAGCTGAGAAATAATTTGATGCTCTGGTACTTCATTTTGCAATGAGAGCAACAGAGACTCTGCTGGTGACACAAACGAATTGGTGGGACTTGGGTTTCATGGACAGAGATCAAATGTCACAACAAGAGCAAGGCAAAGAAGGTGCGCGTTTGAAAGGAAAAATGAACAATCTAAAAGAAGTCACATGGTAAGAGCTGTGTAAAGGTGTGTTAAATTCGTGGCAGTTACATTTAAATTTTGGGATTGTGCGTGACAGACCATTTGTTAGTCAGGGAGTAAGATGGAGCATGGACGCGTAGGTGCAAGTGAAACTTCATGACTTTGCCACTTCGGCTTTGGCCTTTTAATAAAGAGACAATCTAGTTGTTTGACTTTTATTGGTAGTGAAGGTGGCAAGTACTTTTAGGCCCAAAACAGGCAACTGTCAAGAAAAAGTGTGAAAATTTCTAGGCTATTGAAAAAGGGTCCGGTTCTACATTTGGGGGCAATGAAATTGATGTGAGATTGTTTTAGTTAGGCATAATACATGTGGTGTGTGGGGTTGTGATTGGTGTGAGTATTTGAAAATAAGCGTGATTAGCTTGATTTTGAGGTTAGTGAGAAAGAGAAATGTTAAGGGTTGGTTTGTGTCAACTGAGAGCATATTCTATGAACCAAGCAGGAATAATTTGGTGGCACTGGATTGAAGTTTAAGTCTTTGGTTCAACTTCTTTGAATGAACATGAAAACCACGACTTTTTAGAAGTAAAGACAAGTCATTCTTTCGAAATTATAAATTATTCCTTCAAAAGATTTCAAATTCATCATTTATAGAAATTTAAATTAAAGCTTAAGCGAGTGTAATCGATTTAGAATTCATTAAAATTTAAATCATTATGAAAGTTTGAGTGTATTTAATTCAATTTTCAATGAGTTCTATTAGAATATACACAGATTTTGATTAAATATACCTAGATTACATTGAAATATACATTACTTTTAGTATATTTTATTCAAATTTGAATTCAATACACCTAGATTTCACTGAATCCATTCAAATCTAGGTGTATTCAATGAATCTAAATTTGTATAGAATCTAATAAAATTTAGTATATTTGTTTCATATTTATATAAAATCCAATGATATTAAGCTATATTAAAAATGTCACTAATTTCACGGGCTTTATTTAGTTGATGGATTTTGATGAATTTTAAATAATTTTAAAATTTTGGTGGGTGTATTTAATCTAAATTTAAATGAATTTCATTGAAATATATTCAGATTTGGATTGAATATACCTAGATTACATTGAAATATACATTAATTTTAGTGCATTTTATACAAATTTGAATTCAATATACCTGGATTTCACCTGAATTCATTCAAATCTGGGTGCATTTAATGAATCTAAATTTGTATAGAATTCAACAAAATTTAGTTGTATTTGATTCAAATTTATACAAAATCCAATTAAATCTAAGTGAATTAAAAAATTATTGATTTCACGAGCTTCATTTAGCTGATGGATTTTGATGGATTTTAAAGTGATTTTTATGAAGAAAAAGTTATAACAAATTTTATTATTCTTATAAAAATTTTATTGGATTTCTTAAAAAATTTTAATAAAATCAATTTAGTGCTTATAGAATTTGTAAGTTCTATGAAAATCTAATAATATAATAATAATAATAATAATAAAACTCCAATAAACTTTAGATTGAATACATTTCCTAAATCTTTAATTCAAAATCTTTGAATGAACATGAAAAACCAAGACTTCTTAGAAGTAAGAACAAGTCATCCTTTTGGAATTATAAATTATTCCTTCGAAATATTGCAATTCATCATTCATAGAAATTTAAATCCCATTTCAAATTCATCATGTATAGAAATTTATATCCCGTTTCCCTGGTATAAAGAAGAGCAATACTATCTTACGAAAATTTGAAACCATCTTTGGGCCTGTGGCCCATTTTCAATTTATGGATTGGTTTAGGAATTTTCAAGACTTTTTATTTTTTCTTCAAAGTGACTCTAAATGGGTTAATAGTATGTTAAGATTAAATACTACCTATGCAGATCCAGATATCTACTCTTGTAAATAAGAGATAATTACTCATTAATATCTACTCTTATAAATGATAGACTAACTACTTTCTTAATAAAAGGAAGAAAACTACCCACATAAATTGTAATATGAGTTTGATGAAAATTGAATCCTCAATTACTTAAAGAATAGAAAGGTACATAATCATTTATACTAAGAAATAATGGGAAATTTTCAAGACTTAGGTCATGCAGATCTTGGGATGACAATTCTAACATGAGTACCACAATTATAAACATGTCTGTTGACACTCATCCGTGATAAATGGTTTTGATATTGCTAAATATAAAGTATGAATTTGAAATTTCCTATCCAACGCAGGGTACGAGTTGGGTATGTATACTAATTAATAAATGCATACCAGCATAAATTAAAATATAATATATTTATGCATTTTCTTAAATTTTGATTTTGTATAAGAGTGAAAATTATTTTTAATTTACTTTTTGCTGTTTGCACTGAAACTTGAATACTTATTTAAATTTTTACTGAATTTCCTTTGAATTTGTGTTGTCATACTTCTTGGTCAACTCAAGTTACTCAACAGAGGTCTAATTAATTTATTAAGTTTATCTTCTTTTTTTTTTTTGGTTAATAAGGGGTATAGCTATAAAAATTTCAGCATATAAATATCTAGATCATATCCGCTTAATTTTTGTAGGTATGCAAACCCTCATGAGTATCAATATAGGGTACAAATATGGATATAAATATGACAATTTTTGCCTATACTTATTTGTAGTTTTGTTCAATTAACGGCACTATGGGAGTTAGGGAAGCTGTTAATTCAACAAAACTATGGATATAAATATGGAATTAAAATTGTGTCGGTCAGGTTGACCCAAGGTGGCGGAGGCTATGAGAGTCAGGGAAACTCTTAGTTGGATCAAGAGCCAACAGTTAAACAATGTTGTTGTTAAAATGGATACTCTCAATGTGTTCTAAGCTCTTCAATATCTATTGCAGGATATTTTTAGTTTTGGTTTAATTATTGATGATTATTTATATTTAGTTGCTGATATTGTCAACTTGAATTTTATGTGGGTTAGGAGATCTGCGAATAGAGTAGCTCATAGTCTAGCTAGAGATTCTGATTCTATGTCAGTTTTCAAAGAGTGGGTTGATTGTCCCCCTCCTTTTATTGTCCATGTATTAGTTCCTAATTTTGCTTCTTAATGAATATTATTACTTTTTAAAAAAAAAAAAAAAAAAAAAAAAAAAAAAAACAGCACCAACGAAGTAATTACACTATTGGGTTCTTACAATTTGGACATGCACAAAATTAGTGTAGGGATGCTCTCTGCACAATATCAGCCAAGGCCCAAGGGTGTACCTTAGGTTAGGCTATTTGGTTTTTGTTTTAGAGAGCATGGAGGGTTGTCATGTGCGCTATATATAAAAATATATCGTAATTATTACAGTGATGTTGCTCGGGAAGCCGCAGCAACCATCCAGCAAAATAGGCCAATAGGGTCTGCATCGCCGTGAAGAAATGGTTGTTTGGTTCGGGTGAGAATCTGTCGAAATCATGCCTTCGAGGCCAGCATTGAATGCTATTAGTTAAAATACACACTGCATGCCAACTTAAGTGCCTCCCGTTGCCCTTTAAATTGCCTCGAGCCAAGCAAAGTGTGTTAACTCCTGTTGTCAGGGTTTGCTAGGTTAGTGATAAGTTTTTTTTTTTTTTTTGACAAATAGGTTAGTGATAAGTTGACAGTAGATACAAGGATGATTTGATTATATTGAATTACATGGTTGGTACTTATCCCAAAAATTAACATAATAATAAGTTAACTAAAACAGTTTTAATTATCTGTGTATATAATTCAAGTTTTAAGATCAAGTTGCATTTGCCAATTCATTAGCAATAGCATACCCAAAAACAATCAGCTTGGTCAAAAGTTTAGGCCATTTAATATTAAAAAATTTGTTAAAAAAATGAGTAATTAGCAGCAAATTCATTTATGTGTATTTTAGACCAGTTTATGTAGGAGAGCTTGGTGCTTGGCTCATTATTTGAAATGAGCATGGCTTTTGATATAAAATTTACGCCACAGTTGCTTTAATCATTGGAAAAGACTTTGCCACAGAGAAGAAGTCAATAGATTAGTGGAGCTTTTCTGTCATGCACTAGCTCCATTGGTGGTTATTTCCAAAGTCATAATGCATGGCAAGACAAAGCTGATCCAAGTAGTTGCACCAACACGTGCTAGAAAATACCCCAAATTTGGATTTTACATACTATACTTGTTTATTGGGTTCGGATGTTCCATTGATCTATGGATTTATCTATGTACATATGTCATCATAAAAAAATATCTTTACCACCATGTTACATGCATATATGTATCACAATTCACAAATGTTTTCAAACTCAGCTAATTATGCATATTAGCACATGTCGTTATCTTTGTAGATGATCAAACCAACAAAGATTTAATCTTTTTTAGATCGACTGCTTATCTTAACAGGAATCCTAACCAGCAAGTCATGTTGGAACTTTCGGCGTGACTTAATTTGTTCCATTTAAAGCCAAACCCTTATATAGAAGAGTTTTCAACTTATTACTGTCTTATTGCAGATATAATATATGGGAAGATTTCCATTAAATTGTAGATTCTGTTTGTCATTATGCGAACTTGCGTAAGAGTCTCGTACAATGAGAAATAAATATATGGAACATCTAGCAGATAGATAAATCTTCCTACGACTTGAATTGAATTGAATAAATACATGGTCCCTATATGAACTAATTAAATCCTGTGTGTTAGAATAACAACATATCTTTAGTCAAAAGGAAGAGATATTCCATTATTAAATCAAGTTTTATCCATATCTATTAAAATATGTACATATAATATCAAAATAAAAGTAAACACAAAAATACATACAAAACCAACCAGAGGAAACATATATAGAAAACTTTTTCGTTACCAACATCTTCATTACCAAACTCAATGCCATTTGTTACCCTTCTAACAAAGAAAGGAAATAAATATATCAAAATGAGTTTATATTGTGGATATAAGATGGTTTGTTAATTTTTTTTCAAGTACACTCGGGATTTTTTTTTTGAATGTTAAAAATTTTATAACACATCCATGTTATTGTTATTGTTAGACATTGAAATTCTCATTCATAAACAATTATTAGCTCTAAATTTATTCAAAAAATAACTGAAATTGATGAAGCATCTTCTCGCATCTAAGACCACTGCTTTATCTAACGTTGGGCTTGTGTAAGACGACAGTTTGCTTGGTTCGATTCTATCTGTATTATTTAGGGATAATTCTAAAAAATCTATTATAGTTAGCAAAAATATTAATTTTACTACATATGATTTTATTTTGCTCAAAATCCTCCCAAATATTAATAAAAACACTCAAAATGCCCCTTAAAAGCGTGTAAAAGGATGACAATATCCCTAATGATTACAGATTGATGACAAAATCATAAAGGATAAAATAGATACATTCTGTTAATTTATTAATGTTATGAGAAATTTTGAACAAAAATAAAACTATAGGTGGTAGAATTGATATTTTTGCAAACTGTAACAAATTTTTTGGGATTATCCTTATTACTTATGTTTCTCATATTGTTACCTAAGAAAACAAATTCGGTTCCTCATAGTTTGGCCAATTAAATTGGCCCTTTCTTAAGGTTCTGATCAGAGAATCTGTGTTGATGACTGGCTTCCATTTGTGGGTTGTTTTGTTCAGGAGGATTTATCTAGTCTTTTGTAATTGTTCGGATCTTATTGAAATACATCTTTACCAAAAAAAAAAAAAAGTAAAAAAAGAAGAAACTAAAATCATCAGAATATATAGGGATTAGCATGAGAATTATATTACTGAACTTGACCCCTTATGTCCAACACTACCACAGTTCTTCAATTAAGTGAGTATGATCCAGGGTTAGTACATATCAGTTTTTTTTGGGTCATATATTGACATAACAAATTCAGCTTTTTAATTATCAATAGCTATTAAATTTATCTAGTTTCACTTAATCAATACTTAATTGTACTTAATCAGTTGCTCACAATCCTTTACGCTTAAATTCAATGCGCATTAAGTAGACAACTATTGGATTTTATATAAATATATATATACATATACACATATATATTCAGTGTTATTATGTGATACTTCTCACTCTCTGTTTCACAATATATTATATTATTATTTTGTAATTTAAGTTAGTACATTTTTTGAAACTAACTTAATTAAAAGATTCCTTAAGGTATATCTTTTAAGAATGGTTTTCTATTTTACAAATTTAAAAATAATAGAGATTTTCTATTTTACAAATTTAAAAATAATAGAGAATACACATCAAATTAGATTGCATTATAGACATAATTTTATTAGAAGTCATACTTCTTAGTAAAGTTAAAATCTAACCTTCAATCTCCCCTCCTCAAAAGGAAAAGAAATATTACTAATTCTTTTATATTAGTAATCAAGAAGAATGAAATGTATGTACTTATTGTTGAAAGAAAAAGTGTTATATATATATATATATACATACATACATATATATATATATATACCCCACGTGTGAACTAATTAATTAAATCACTAGCTCTACGAAAAGAATTATGATTTAATATACGTGAAAAATTACTGGGAAAAATTATTTTACTGAAATCGTTGACTTCATCATATGATTCATATCTCTAGGGTACAAAATAAAACAAGCTTAATTAAAAAAATTATTAATTCTTGAAATAATCAAACTTTTAAACATCGGCCTGTTTAAAGATGGATTAGGAATCCACGAGGAAACAGCAGCAACTCATTTTTTTCAATGCTTATTGAATAATATAATTATTCTATAAAGAATACTTACCAGTTAGTGCCAATAATAGACGTGACAAAATCATTTCTTTTGGTTCTTTTATTGTACGATTTCTTGATGCAAGCATTAAAAAATAAATGAGTATTTTTTTTAGCAAATTACAATTTAGCTTTATTGGTTTGAAAATAATTACAGACGAAGTCAAAGTTTGCTATTAATTATAATTTAACCTACTACCGTTAGGAAATTTCTGTTAAGATTAATTAAGACAGGGGCAAACTCATCTTTCGATATTATTTTTAAAGTTTTTAATAAAAAAACAAAAACCCACTTCCTCTCTCTCTCTTAAACCAGATTGTCTCTCTCTCTCATGCATCTTCTTCTTCTTTATCTTCTTCATCTTCTTCTCTTCTCTTCTTCTTATTCTTCTTCTTCTCCTTCAAACTCAGATTCATCTACTCTTTACCTTATTCTTCGTCTTCTCTTCTCCTCTTCTACTCATCTTTTCTCCTTCTTCTACTTCTCATCTCTTTTTTTTTTTTTTTTCCTTAATCTGGGTTCAAATTAAACCCAGATTTCATCTAGGTTCGTTTTGAAAGAATCCAAATGAAATATTCGAACCTAGGAACCCAGATCTTATCTGGGTTTGTTTCCAATGAACCCAAATTTCATCTGGGTTCAAACCCAGATTCAGGATCTAGATCTTATTTGGGTTGATTTGATGATGATTTGTTGTTCGTTTTTTATTTGATTTGATGTTGGATTGGTTTTTGGTTTGATTTTCAGATAACTTGATGATGATTTTTGAGGTTGGTGATGGTTTTCAGAGGATTTTTGGTGATGGTTAGATGATGATTTTTGAGGTTGATGATTGGTGATGGGTAGATGATGATTTTTGAGATTGATGACTGGTGACGGGTTGATGATGATTTTTAAGGTTGATGATAGTTTTCAGGGGATTTTTGGTGATAGATTTGTTGTTGATAATGTTGATAATGATTTATTGGTTTGTTAATGATTTTCTGGATGGTGAAGAAAAAAAAGAAGTTGCTCGATTATGTTGAAGGGATTTTTTCAATTTTTATTATTTTTTTATTTTTTTGTGGGTTACGAAGATTCCATCTCTAGATTGGATCTCCACCATCCATCTGGTGAGATGAATGGTGAAGATTCAATTTGAAGATTAAATTTTTTTTATTTTTAATTTTTTTCTAATTAAATGAAAATTTTAATTATTTTTAAATTTTTTTGAAAAATAATTAAAAGGTGAGAGCATTTTAGTTTTTTTATCTGTCAACGGTTAATTCTAATGGAATTTTCTAAAGGTAGTAGACTAAATTGTAATTAACAACAGACTTTGACTCTATCTGCAGTTAATTTTAAATTAGTAGGTTAAATTATAATTTTCTCTTTCTTTTAAGAAACTAATAAATGAGTATTATTGTTGCTTTTGCAGCAATATTTGAAAATAATGCACTTGCAAGAGCACATCGTTAATCTTCATTTTTAAAATGATGAATAAATTAATAGGAAGTTGCTACGTCCTCGTGATCTACAACACCGTCAAACCAACGTTGTTTATCTATTAAACTGACAATAAAATCAAACATTATAATTTGAGGTATTCAACCATGCTACACCTATCCCATGTGCAAGATCAGACTTGATTTATAAGCTTGCAACATAAACCAATTACGAACACAAATACAAATTCTAATTCTAATTCTATGTAAAGTGTTTACAAATAAGAATTTTGAGTTGAACAAACCATACACATACGCATACATATACATTTACCTTCCTATGCTACTAGCTACTAAATCATTGGAAAAAAAAATCATACTTTATTAAAAATTATCTTGCAAATAACTTCATAAAACACATCAAATACATGTTTGATGTTTGCGGTTAGAGATTTAAATATTTAAAATATTTCATAGAATCAAAACGGTACTAACTGAATAAATTAAAATTCTATTGAGTAATAAGTTAACAACTTAACAATAATTAATACTTAAACACTATAAAAACTAATTTCATCAAGATTTACTTCATGATCATAACCGTTATACTTCAAAATTAGAGATGATTTTAAGTATAACAATTAATGTCAAGTCAAATCATATTCATAAATCAAATCCACCTTGTCAGGTTAATTTTAAAATCCGATTTGATGCATTAAATAGTAATTTGCAAACAAATGAAAATCGGAAAATAACACAATTTTGCAACTCCAGTCTACAGTTAATTTCTTGAAATCCTTATAAGCTAATAGCAAAGCATAGAAAATATGAAAGTGAAAAGGTCCATCTCAGCCACATGCAAGATTGAAAAACAGGTAGTGCTTGGAGGAAACAATAATTAGTTGTAAGCTGTCACTAAGATATAGAACAAATCCAGGAAATAAACCACATAAATATCATGCAGTAAACAACAAACCTATCTAGGTTATTTGTTGCAAAGTGGGCAGGATATAATTAGATGTTTGAAGTTACAAAAACAAAAAAAAAAAAAGATAATGCTAGCTGAAACAAATCCAGGTTATTGAAAATGGTCATTTGAACAGTACAAAAACCTAAATTTTCAGCATTATTAATATAAGTGGGATACACCTTGTTCAGTTTTCAAGTTTATACATATACTTGGCAGCCCATCAATAAAAGCGGCATTAATATTCAACGGTAGCCGGCGGGTATATTATTGGAAAGACAGGAAAACAAAAGCATGTACATGAAAGTAAAAACAACATTAATTTGGTTGTGTTAATGGGTAGTTTCATGAGAGATACAATCTCGTATATCCAGTACCACACAAGCCTGTAAGCTTATAGATTATCAAAGTGATTCAATTGTAATATTGAAAACCAGAAATTATCATGAATCAAACACACTGATCAAATCAACCCATAATATTCTGTCCACCATGTAATTTTTATGGCAACCACAAGATTCTAGTGAAGAAAACTTGATGACAATCCTCTAAAGTTTGAAGCACACATGAACATGTTCAGATCTGCTATCATATATATTCTCTCTCTCTCTCTCTTCCTTACACTGTTAAATAGTACTAAAATAAACATATCATGCTTAACTGGATATATATAGAAAACAAAGAGAAAATATATAAGCAAGAAACACAAATAGTACTAAAACTATAAATATTGAAACGGAAATGCATTAACTGTGTAAAATCAATTCAGTTATTGGAAAATGAGAAAGATCAGCTTGATATACAATAACATAAATATTCATGAAGTTCTCATGTATATACATACATAAAAACTCAGATTCTCCACACATGCTGGAAGATCCAAGACCGATAAGATCGATGGCTGATTATGACAGTAGTCCTTCTTGCTGCTCTTCCTTCTTTAAAATCTTAAAAAAGAAAGCTAAGAGAAGATGTAACCAAAAGGAGTAGTATATAAAAACTTTGATTAAATCTAATCTAACTAGAGGTGAGCTATAACTACAATTGCCTGGCTCCATCCTGTCTGCCTTTTGTTCTACTTCTGTGAAGGAATGTTGTTGTAGTTGTTGTCTAGAGAGATAAGGAGTTACATTGTATTCTCCACCTTATTCACTTCTGTTAATTACTTCAAGTGACCCTTGTGTTTACAAGGGTGTCCCTTTGCAGGTAAGGGTAGTTTGGCCATTTCATCTTTGAAGAAAATGGGTGGTTGGAGAAAGATGAGAAGTGCTTGTCTTCTTGGGGTGCAACCCCACCAAGAATTTCTTGTGTTTGTTCTCTCTCCATCTCTCACTTTGAGAGAGAAACTAAAGAGAGAGGACATAAAGAAGAAGACTAGAGATATGAGGTTATAAAGAGTGCCCTCAGCCATGGAGAAAGGAAGAGACACAACGTATTTTGTGCCAGCGGCTTGTTTTGGGAATGCAATGTGTCTTTTGGCTGTAAGTGGCCGGTGAAAAGGCCTTTTCAACTTACCTGTTGGTATGTTTTTCTGCCAAAAACCAAAATCTCTCTTTCATGGTCCCATTTAACTATTAGAATTCTAAAGGGTCACAATATTTATAATACATATGTTGCCAACAAAAGTTCATAACTTCTTCATGCAATTTAACACTTAGTTTGTATGTGACACAATTCATTCAAAATGTTGTATAACATGTCAAACAAATGCTTATGCCACTATCTTTAAGCCTTAATCTTAAAACTTCTATTTTCGAGTTAAACCTTTTTTATTTTAATTTTTGTAGATGAGTGGTTATTAATATAATATTAAAAATTATAAAGTCTTATTGTTCAAATCATATATCTCCTCTTTTTCTCTCAATTTCCTTATTTCCTAGTTATTGAATACATTGTTATATAAGATATTTCAATAATCATTCTTTCTAGACCCAAAATCAACCCATCACCCAAAATTGTTATGTAAGAATATTTAAAGACTTCAATACTTTTAAATTTGATCATTAATTGTTTAACGTGGTTTGGAGGTAATGAACTTTTATTTAACTTGATAATAATTCAGATTCGAGTAATTATGTCATGAGTAGTATTAAAAACAAAAATATCTAAATTTGGCACCAATACTGATCTAATCTTTTACAGTTTTGCAAATTTGTTTCCGTCTATGTGTTATCAACTTTTTTGTTTAAAGAAAATGATGTTTAAATACGTAATTAAGCATATTACTTATATGATTAAGACTTAGATACTTAAATTACTTAATTAAGATTTGATTTGCACATGTCGTGTGGATAGATACGAATATAAGCATTTGCAGCAAGCGGTATTTTATTTTAATAATCAAGTTGTTAACTGGACATAAAACTATTGCATCAGTGGGACAGCCACCCTCTTTGACAACGAGGGATTGGATGTTGTGCCTTAAACGTCAATATTTCATTACATTCAAAGAAACCCATCAAAGCGCTTTCCAAATTATATCCACCAAAAGCGACTCCACCTTTTCTAGAAGCCAAAAAGCGCTTTTGGGCTTATTGGGGTGAAAATTTGGAAGAGGCCGACACTATGGTTTGCGGTCCTTGCGCACTTCCTGTTGCCACTTCCGTTACCTTCAATATATTCTTTGCTTATGAAGTAAACAAGACATATATACTTCCAATTTTAAAGAAACTTATCATTTGTGCAAGATTGGAAAAAGACTGATGTTTTGGATCCAAATTTGAATTTCAGCTTATGGTCAAAAATATGTAAAATTAACTATGTGTTTGGTTTTCTATCTCAAGTTCCTGGAGCTTCTCCACGTAGTTGTTTATTTGATTCATTAGAGTGGTAACTTGAGCTTTGAGCATTGTCTGCTTTGGTCATTCTACCATTTCATCTGGTAATTTTGTGCGATCAAGTTCTTTGATTTTGATTGCTAGATTCTCCATAAATGGTGCCAAACTGTAGAGGATCAAATATTTCTACAGATACTGATGTGAAGGTCGAACTCTACAATCAATTTTAAGGGAATTAACAACCTATAAAAAGTCGAATGAGAAGAGTAGGTTGCCTTGACAAAAACACTCTAATACTCAAATTATAATGTGGAATAAAAGAAGATAAATAGATAGTAGAAATAGAACATACGACTGTATTTTCCTAAGGTGGCATACAGAAAGAGAAAGATATGATGGTAGAGATTTGGAGACGAGAGTGTTTGTCGTGCGACAGTATAGTCTGTGATAGCTTAGTGTTTGGAAAAATTTTGGTAAAGTGACAGTGTCTTCAATTAGATGATTGTGTCTCTCTAGTTGTTTCTTTTTTATAGGCAGGGAGTAGACCGTTAGTGGAGAGTAATTATAGCCACGATCAAGGGATCTGTTTCCTTGATCCCTACATCTAAGTTAATGGAGGAATCTCCTCATTAAACCGGTTAGGCGTTAGTTGTCAAGGATCCTCTCTTCAATGCAATCAAACATGTCATGAAGGAGACTCGAGCTAACAAATGTTGCGTTAAGTCAGGGACTTCTAGGTTGTGGGTTTCATTTGGGCTGGATTGAGTTGTTGGCCTAACAGTTAGGCTGCTTTTTATAAAAGGTTAGGGAAGTCTGGGTGTTCATCAATTTCACACTACGTAAAATACAATATTTTGTACAATTTGAAATATTAATATTTTTCTTAATGTGAAATACCACTTTTTTCTTTTTCTTTTTTTTTTTAATGTGAAATACAAATATTTCACACAACATGAAATATCAAAAAGCCAATAAAATAATGACAATAAAACAAATATTATATAGCAAAAAGTGAAATTTATAGATATTAATTTAGAGATTTTTTTTTTTTTTTTACAATAAACTTGTAAAAGTATTATGTTTCAAAATGTATAAAATAGTTATTTCACATTATGTAAAATAGTTGTATTTCACACTGTGCAATATAATTGTATTTTATGTAATGTAAATAATTTACAAAAGAGTGAAATACAAGGTGTGAAATAATAATAATAAGCACTATAGTTTGGGGTTTTTTGGTATTATTGGAGTAGTGAATGAAAAATAATAATGAAAATGAGTACAAACAATTAAACTATATGTTGTTGAGTAAAAAATATATATATATATTTTAAGAAATATAAAAGAGAACATTTGAAAATCCCCAAATATTAATGTCTCTAAAATGACATCTTTAGGGACAAAATTAATAATTTGTCCCTAAAAGAAGAATAATTAAATATCCTATTTAAAATCATATTAGATATAAATAAATGAAATTAAGTAATATCAAGTAAATTATATTACAATATGCATTTGCTGTAACAAATATTAATTTAACTATATTTAAATAAAATTAAGTGTGTATGATACGTCTTAAACTCTTTGAAGAAATGCAAATAAACTAAACTTGTCAAATAAAAATATGAAGGTAAAAACAACATTGTAGCTTAATAAATCAATGTAAAGGTAAAATACTTCATTTATCTTTTTGTAATGTTTAATTGCCAAACACTTGGTCACACGGACTAAATTAATGTAGTTTTGTGTTTTGATCATTTAAGGGTCACACAAGCAAAAAGAATAAAAGTCCATCGAAATTTGGTAACTTTCATGTCACCCATTGATAAATAACTTTCATCTTACAAAATAATTACAAAGATTATTGAGTATTACATGTAATTAAAATTTAATATTTTCTATAATAAACATATTAATGTTTAAAACTAATTCAGTAAGCATTAGGGAAAAAAAAAAAAAGAAGATATACATGAGATAATTTTACCTTTGGATTCAAATGTGAATGATTAGTGCAGTGATAAAGGTATTGAACATAAGGGTTGGAATGAATTTTATGAATTTGGAGGTGGCCCAATAAGGGAGGTCATGGGGTTGGGATTGTTGATATCCTTTGGCCCCTCTTATTGGATTTTGTTATTTGTTAAGCTTTCGGGACAAATTTGATAATTTATTTTATCCGAATAGACGGTATTTCGGGACAAAAAAAAACAAATTTTGTTATTTTTTTTGTCCCTTTTTACGTATTTTTCATTCCCATAAGGATAAGTTATGACTTTTAGAGACAAAATTTGTTGTCCCTGTTGATAAATTTTATCGTAGTGATCGAAATTTGTTATTTTTATTGTCATGTCACAATTTAATACAAATTTATAAAAATTCCATCGATTTTGTTCCTATCAAATTGGTCATCAATCTAAATTTTTAGATCCATGGGGTGATTTGGTTGAAACCATATATGTATATAATAAAAATTAGTTTCTATTTTTAATTAAAAATAATTTAAGGTTTACCGATTTTAAACGTTAAAATCAACGCCAAATGTCACATCCACCGATGAGGTTGAGAAAGTATCAATATCACCCCTAATGTCATTATGTTTGATTAATCATTAACTAATGAAAGGGTATTAAATTGATGCAAATCTGAAATGTAAAGACCCAAGTGACCTCACACGCATATGTTGCGTAAAATGGTGACATTTCCCAATAAGTTAGAGATCAAAGTGTACCATATAACAAAAATATTTAAGAAAGTTTCATTTCATTTATATACAGGAATTTCTATGTAATTTTGTCTTTTAAGTTTTTTGGTCGTTGGATCCGCAAACGTCTATGGGCCTGTTATTTGTAGTTGTTATAGGCATCCACTAATCTTTAATGGGCGTCCATTACACATTCACTAATGGGTTATCAAATGAGCAGTAGCCATGGCCTCCCCTCGCGAGACCTTCAGCTCTCTTATAAAACCATTGGAATTTCAATTGCAGTCCCCTCTTTTTTTCCTTTTTTTCTTTTTTAATAATTGATCAGGCACGTTATTAGTTCACAAGCCCCTAATTTATTAAAATTGCGACACTGATAATATCAAAATCTTGACAATAAAATGTAATGGGAATTTTAACGAGGAGATAGGATCCTCTCCTAATATCATTATTTATCCAAACTTTTAATAAGAAGAGCTGGGATTTAAACGCTATAAGGAAGAAAAAATATAATAATTGTGGTAATCCAATAATTTTTATGTTGATGTGTGATGAGATTATAAAAATCCATGAGAAAAAAAAAAGGCTAAAAGAAAATCTTAACTCTTTAGCAGACAATGTTACCTTTGATATAACTTGATTGAGTTAAATATATTTTTGTACTCTAATTTTTAATAGAGCAAATAACACCATACCTCCTAAGGTGCGAAAGTACATTTTATTTTAATGACACTCACATCTTCTACCGTCAATTAAACCCAGTTAAAAATAATCACCGGCCATATTTCATTATTAAAATACCAAGATGGCCCTAATATATACATTTTTATTACCATAGTATTCTTAAATTAAAAAACAAAAATAATATATTTTAATAAAATTAAAATGAAAAGAAGATTATTTTTAAATAAACATATTTATTCTTTGAAAACTTATACCAAACTAACTACTCTTATAAATAAGAGAAAATACTATCACATAAGTTTTAAAATATATTTAGGCTCTTGGTGTGTAGCTACGGTGGCAAACCACGTCACTCATGACCACAAAGTCATGAGTTGAGCAACCATGCCACCAAAAAGGGTGGTTAGTTTCCTCCCACCTTTGTATGTGGATTGTTATTCTACCTATATATGGATTGATCTCCAGATTGTGCCACCAATATCTTATATTGCTTGGTTCCAATTATCCTCTAAATCAATTTCCGTAATAAAAAAACAGTTTCAAAATATATTTAATAAGAATTGAATTTCCAAAGCTTTAATCAATGAGATTCAACTACAGCAAAGGTGATGCGATTGTTTATTTATTTTTTAAAATTTTACAATTTAAAGAGTTAAAAAAAATGATAAGATCAAATAAAAACGATAACAGAGCAGTAAATAACTGAATAAACAATTTGGAAAGAAACGAAGACAAGTTAAAAAACAAAAAGGAGAAACTTTATTATGGTTGTTGCGTTTTCAAGAAATGTCATGTTTTTAAAATTCTTTTATAAATAACTCTTTTTATCTCTAACTTTTTCAAAATTCTTCAAAAAGTCCAAACTATGATTCAACTGACAGTCAACGATAACAATAGCTTGAATGAGAAAGGTAAGCTGGTCTTTTCATGTAAAATGCTCATATTGTGACATGTGGATAACTAGAATTTTCAACCTATAAAAAATTTAAAATAATTAAAAAAAATCAAAAAATTATTTAATTAAGTAATTAAAATTAAAACATATATGAAAGATCTCCACCGTTTATGATCTCTACCATCTATCTTAGAGATGGATGGTGAAGATTAAAAATGATTATAAAAAATTAAGAAAATTAAAAAAACAAAAATTAGATTCACACACAAGAGTTTGAACCCAAAACTTTGAACGTTGAAGATCTGGGTTGAAGATCTGAGTTTAGAGATTTGGATTCTAAACTCAGATCTTCAAAACAATTTTTTTTTTTCCAAAAATATGAAATAAAAAAAAAAACACTCAGTAAATTCATTAAATTACAAATATCAACCCTAAATACCAACCGCAAACATCAACCCTAAACATCAAATGCCAACCCCAAATCCTAAACATCTCTTGTCACCGTTTTCATCTTCATCCCTACCTCCAAATTTTTCAATTTCTTTTCCTTTGCTGACGTTGTGGGTTAGGTTCTCGGTTCAATCGAATTCAAAACTAGAGCATGTTCTGGTACCAACCTAGAACCTCAAGTTCTGGGTTCGATTGAACCCAAAACCAAATCTAGTTTTGGGTTTCATCAAACGTAAAACTAATTAGAGAAGAGGATGAGGAGAAGAAGAAGAAGAAGAAGAATGGGAGAGGAGAGATTGGAGGAGACGAAGAAGAAAATAGGAAGAAGAACAAAGAGAAGAAGATGATAGTAAGGTTTTTTGTCGTGGTAATGACGAAGAAGAATTGAGAGATTTTTTTTTTCCTTGAAAAAAAGAGAAGATGATACCGACATTTTACCACAGATTTCTTACAAGAAAACACTGCAAAGTTATAGTGATGATTTTTTTTTAATTATTAATTGTTTTTATTTTCCTAATTAAGTAAAAAAATTTTAATTATATATTTATTTTTTCAATTTTAATATTTTTATTTAACTAGAGGTAAAACGGTAATTTAATACATTACAACCAAAATGAGGGGCAAATGAATTATTTTGCTTTTTTTGTTTATTTTGACTATCAGTTGATCGATGATTTGAATATTTTTTAAAAGTTTTTAAAATTTTAAGAATGAAATGAGTTATTTTAAAAAAACTTAATATTTATCAAAATTTTAAGAATTAAAATAAAGTTTTCCAAAAAAAAAATAGACAACGTTGTGTGGGACAGCAGAAAGAACTAAGAAGGATAAGATGAGTTTCCGCGCATTCCAACACTTAGTGACGGAGACTAGGGCCCCACCCTTTGTTCTTTTGTGATGCTATAAATTCACAAAATTTTCCAGCCCATCTCTTTTGCTCATCATAATTTCATAGCACAAGACGTTTTCAATACGTCATTCCAGCCTCACCAATTTAGAAGGATGCAGCCCTCATGCCAACCCAATCAACGCATTGCCAGAATCGCTACTCATCTCGTCCCTTCTAATGATCACCCCCAGGTTCTCTTATCTAACCCCTTTTCCTATTTGTTTATTTATTTTTGTTTGTTGAACTTTGAAGTAATGATGATGATGACGATGATGATGATAGATGGGGGATCTGAGGAGGGAGAATTGCAGAGCAAAAGGGGCGTCAGGGGGTTTCAAGGTGGCTGTATTGGGAGCAGCTGGAGGGATAGGGCAGCCTCTCGCCATGTTGATGAAGATGAATCCTCTCGTCTCACTTCTTCACCTTTATGATGTCGTCAACGCTCCTGGTGTCACTGCTGATATCAGTCACATGGACACTTCCGCTGTGGTATGTTTTGGTGTTAATTCGATTGGTAGTTACCTTTGGAATTATTGATTCTTTGTCAGCAAAGGAGAAGGCTTTGAAACTTTTAAGTACTTCAAGTGAGCAAATTTTTTATATGGACTCTATGTGGGTTCTCTGCTTATGTAAACATGCTAGAGAGAAAAACGGTTTCACTAATGTAATAACTAGGGTTATGAATGCTAACCTTCGTGATCGTAATATTTAGTGAAAAATAATTGATGTTGATAGCTGAGATGTCGGATTGTTGCTCCTTGTTCCCTAATTGATTAGTTGATTTTCAAAAACCTATATGGTGTTGGAATTTGTAGGTAAGAGGATTTTTGGGGCAGCAGCAATTGGAGGATGCCCTTATGGGCATGGACCTTGTGATCATTCCGGCTGGTGTTCCGCGGAAACCTGGAATGACCAGGGATGATCTGTTCAACATCAATGCCGGAATTGTTAAGACCCTTTGTGAAGGAATAGCTAAGTGCTGCCCAAAAGCTGTTGTTAACGTGATTAGTAACCCTGTTAATTCCACAGTTCCAATTGCAGCTGAAGTTTTTAAGAAAGCTGGCACTTATGATCCAAAGCGACTTTTGGGAGTCACAATGCTTGATGTTGTGAGAGCTAATACTTTTGTGGTATGGAATGCTATCCAATTATGCCATATATCATGTTCTTGTGTTTTTAGTGACAAAGCTTTTGATGCCTGGGTCTCCGTTTGTTTTGAATTCATTTATTTTTGTTTATTCATGTTGCTGTTCTAGTTATTTATAAGTAAAGAATGCAATCTTCTTCTTATATAGGTATCAAGAGGTCTATAAGCTCCATTCAGCATTGCAGACAAATTTGATTCTTTCTTTGTATTTAGAATTTTAGATAAAGCGAATGCCATTTTGTGATCGTTGTTTAGAGGCAATAATGTGGGAAATAATAAAGATAAACACTGTCAATTTGTAAAAATCCATGGTGCTTAAAGTATGATGATTAAAGTCATCAAAAGTTTTCTTGCTGTAGATTGGACTGTCCTAAACACCATTGGTCACAGGACTCATGTTATTGATTACTAAAGATGAGGAAAACTTGATTAAATTTAGGTTCATGTTTGAGCTTCATAGTTTATACTTTTATATGGTTTCTTTAAACTTCTCAAAAGTTTGGTGAGATTTACTTTACCGTTATACCATAGTCTTGTGTTTAATGCAGGCAGAAGTCTTGGGTCTTGATCCCAAGGAAGTTGATGTTCCAGTTGTAGGAGGTCATGCAGGAGTTACTATTTTACCTCTTCTATCACAGGTTTAGAAAATTTAATGTTGAATTATTTGTATGCTTGTGTGTATATTTCTTTTGATTGTGACATTCGTCTGTATTCTTCATTTTCTTTGGATATCGATATTGTTCGGCCTTTTACAGGTTAAACCATCATGCTCTTTCACCCCTAAAGAAATTGATTACTTGACGGATCGTATTCAGAATGGTGGAACAGAAGTTGTAGAGGTAAGATTGAAAGTTGTTTTGTTTTATAGAATGTTATATTGAATTTATAACTTAGTATCATTAAATATCTGATCAGTCAAGGGAAAAGCGTTTTTTGGTTCAATCGTCTTCTTACTGGAAACAAAGCTTGATATTTTGGACTAATTGATGATAACATAGATATGGGACCTAGCTAAAATCTCTGATTTGGTTTGACTTACCTTTGCTTCAGTTCTTCTGTCAATAACATCTATTCAGCTCGCATATTCATGCCTTCGGTCTTTCTGGTATCAATGTGACACATTACTCTTGCCCTTTAAAGCAGTGAATGTGTTATGTAGAAGAATTTGAACTTGGTTGATTTAATTAACTTGAAATTGATTTATTAATAAAACTATAGATAACTGAAACTTTAAGGAATGAAAAATTAAGAAAAGGAGAGAGGAAGTATACGAATAGTTGCATTGATTTATTTGTCCTGAATTTAAATGATTTCTTGATGAAATGGGACTATCAATGATAATTTTGGGCTTTGAAGATTGGTGTATCGCTATAAACTGATCTATGATTGACAGCACTAAGCTATAATGCTCACTAGATGGTAAAGTTTGTAGAATCTTTGGTTTATAAAGCTTTAGTAAGCGCTACACTAAAAAGTTCAATGATATAGCAGCAATACAAGATATAGAATAAAGGGAGAATCAGAGTTAGGGAAGATAAAAGTAAAATGAAAAGGGGGAAATTATGGAAGAAAGGGGAGGAGAATAGAGAGGAGAATAGAGAGGAGAATTCGATATTTCTTTATTTTATCAAATCATAGTCTGAAAATTAATACATAGAAAACCTACTTAAATTGGAAGGGATATTATCAAAATCCCCACGTTTTAAAAAATAATAACCAAAATCCAACCCCATTCCCACCTTCCCACGCCCCTCCCCCTTAGTTTCAAACTATTACCTAAAAACCTTTACCATTCTTCCAAAAAGTAACCATTTGGAAAAAAAATGGAAAGACTAAATTGCCCTTATTAAAAAGAAATGATTATTGTGTTTATTTTTTATTTTCTTTGTTAAATTTTTTTATTTAACCATCATCTCTCTTTTTCAACTCCCGTTGTTCATCTCTCTTTACCCACTGCTATAACTCTAAACCACCATCACAACTCTTTGATAAAAGAAATCAACCCAAATCTAGCAAAGTATTTCTTGAAATGGTCTTATTTATTCAAAATCACACATGTATACCAACAAACCACACCCCCGCGGCAACCGCGCGCCCCCCGTTCTCTTCCCCCCCCCCAAAAAAAAAAGACCCCACCCACTACAAAACCAAGAAACAAAGATAGATATAGGTTTAATGAGTATGCAAATAGAAGGGGTTTGTGTATTTGTATTTGCATTTGAATAATAAGGTTGTTGTGCAAATTTTACCCACCAACGCCCTTCATCATCTCTCCATTAACTCACCACCATTTAACATGCACCAAACCCTAATCCATAATTTTGACATCAAAATTTAAAATGACCGAATCACTAATGATAAGGTTGTTATATGTTTCGACAAATTTTACCCACCAACGCCCTTCGGCCCCTTCCATCATCTTTTCATTAACTCACCACCATTTAACATTGACCAAACCCTAATTGATAACCCTAATCCATAACTCTAATGTCAAAATTTAAAAAAGATCGAATCACTGATTCACCATCATGTATCCTAGTTAAGGAGGTTATCGGTGCTAGATCTCCTCTCAATGGATATCGGCGCCATGTTTCCTCTTCGGGTTTATATATTTTTCTTCATTTTTTTCAAATCACTCAAATACAAATATAAGTACAAATCAAAGAGAAAGGAAGAAATCTGAGGCGAAGCAATCTTCAGTTTTGTATTTTTAATTTTTCATAATTATGTTATATTTTATTATTTTCTTTTATATCTTTGTAGGGAAACTATAATATTACACTATCCCATTAATAACTTCATAAATTTTTGGACGATAAAGTGTAGGGGGATTTTTGGGTAATAGTTTGAAATCAGGGGGATTTGGGTATTATTTTTTGAAACATGGGTTAATTTGATAATATCCCAAATTGGAAACTAAATCACTTAAATAGGAAATAATTAAATCTTAACAAAAACATAAATAAAAGGAAATTGTACATTAAAACCTTAATTGGATAAAACTAGTTTGGTTACCTTACTGGTTGGATAAAACTAGTTTGGTTACCTTACTGGTTGGATAACCTTACCCATTAATAACAACCATTGGATTATCTTTGATAACCACCCTTGCAAAGGATTGAACTCTTGACAAGTCAAATGTGTTGCATCCATTGAATGAGACAATGCCACATTTTTATTTTTTAATGGTGGTAAACCAAAGTTATCAACTGAAGCACCATTCATCACGAACACGACATTCGACAATGTCAAAACCCATTGTTACATACTTTGGCTTCGATAGCAAATAGTGGATTCTTGGCATAGTGAATGAGAAAAAATTTGTAGGGATCACAAAAGATACGTTCGAGAGTCCATTGGTGTTTCATGTGCCCAATCTTAAATAATGATTTTGATGGGAGATTGTGTAACAATTGGTGACAGATCAACAGTCCCCAAATCATCTTAAAATCTGTCACAGTCCCCAAATCATCTTAAAAATTATCTTTCATGGAAATGCCAACTTGATCAACATCTTCCACAATATTCTGGTGGGTTAATGACAATCTTGCTTCTTTTATTAGCTTATAAGTCTCCGTAGCTACCTTCTTGAACTTTATCCCTCACACTTTGACAAACTCACTATAAATTGGGGGAAAAGTGTTAGATGCTTGTGATTGTTGCCACTGATGTTGGTTAGCAATATTTGATTTTGATAGGAAACACTTGTTTTGACTCCCTTGCGGGTGGAGTGTTGCATAATTTGTTATGGAGTATAAATGAACATAATCAAAGGAGCGGTACCGGTTGTAGCCTCCTAAAGTATATGAAAATCTCTAATAAGGCCAATCATAATCAAAATCTTAGTAATAATAGGGGTTATGATTGAAGTCTCTGTAGTGGTAGGGATCAATGTGTTCATTACTTCAAAAATCATAATGATAATAGTATACAAAATTTTTTGACATAATTGATAACTTGTAGGGTATGTTTTGTACGTGGGATTTGGGATGAGATTGAGATTCATTTTTTTTCATTCTCCCAAATCCGACGTTTGGAGCCATCGGTGGGAATGGATTTTTCATTCTTACGCCCACCTCCAATCTCATTCAACTTGGGAAATGGAATCCCAAGCTTACCAATGACTTTCCAAAATCCCAAATTCATGGGATTCCTTTTCTTATTTTATTTTATTTTTTATTTTTTCATTTCATCCCCCCTCTCTCTCCACAAAGTCATAAACTGTCTTTCCCTCATCTCCACCACGACGACCCACCACCACCACAAACAGCTTTTCGTCTCTTTCATCTCCTCCTTCATCTAGATGGACCAGCTTTACCCTTTTTTTTTTTCTTTCTTCTTCTGAGTTGGGATCTAGTTCTGATTTCGTCAAACCTAAAACCATTGACAAACCCAAAACTAGATGGTTCTGGGTTCGACGATGAACCCAGAGCCATCTGGTTTTGGGTTGGATCAGAACTCCCATTCTAATGGATTTTTTGGTCATGTTTTGATGTTGTTGATGATGTTGTTGGTGTGGGAGATATTGATGTTCATGAATTGGATTAATGATATTAATGAACTATGTTTGATGATGTTAAATTGTGGGAGATGTTATGAATTGGAATGATGATGAGATGATGAATTGTGGTTTTTTTACTTCTTTTTAGATTTTTTATAAAATTAATTTTATATAATATAAAATTAAAATTAATTTTATTCCAATCCAATCCTAACCTACACCAAATATCATATGATATAATTTTTAATCTAATTCCATGTTCTACCAAACATGAGATAAGAATTTTTCATTCCAATCCAATCCAATCCATTCCATTCCATTCCAATTCAATTCATTCATTCCATTTCAATCTCGTGTGCCAAACGGAGCCATAGTGCTCAATGAAATTGGTGGCAACATGAGGTGCTTGAGACATGGAAATCTCTTTTCTTGGGGTGTGGCAAAATGTGTTTGGATGTTATGAAAGATTTTGCGGAAGCAATTTGGAACAAAGTTTGGGCTTTGATACCAATTAATATAGTACCAACACAAGATATAGGAGAATTAGGGTTGGCAAGGATAGAAAATTAGAAGGGGGGAAATTATAGAAGAAAGGACAAAAGAATTCATTATCACTTTGTTTAACTAAATCATAATCTAAAAAGACAAATACAAAGAAAAGCTTATTTATAGGCACCTAAACTTATTCGAATTGTGAAGTAAGTCACTTAAATAGGAAAGAAATAACAACATAAGAAAATCATAAATAAAAGGAAATTGCTCATTAAATCCTTGTACTAATAAAGCTGTGAATCTCTAACATAATATTATTTTCTACCCCCATAAGAAAGGTTTCAACAATAGTATTAACCACTCTAACTCACCCCCTAATATGCAAGGCTAACAGGCTTGATATGTGGACCAAACCTAAAATTAATGCAGATTCATATACTAATGCAAAATAAATGCAGAAACATGTGTATGTTGGGGAACTTGAACCCAATGCACCTTAGTAAAACCTGGTTCCGATATCATATGAGTAACCAGCAGCCCAAAAAGTCTTGAGTTCTTAGGAAAGAGCCCAACAATGGTATTAAAGCACTCTAACAAAGACATTGGGTTCAACCAGCTGCACTTTCGGGCTTTCTGCCCCTACTCTGCAACTACCAAATAAATTGTTAGGTTTGAGAAGACCCGTGGAACCAATGTTGATTCCAATGACATTTAGAATAATTATTTTGTTTGTTTCTAGTCTCAGTAAATTTAAACTGAATAGTATATAAATAAATAATTTACATAAAAGATAAACAAATAAATGAAATTTTTGGAGTTATTTGCTGTGTAAAAGTAACTGAAAACGTCTATGGTATATGGGAATGATGTGGAGACACTAAAACTTAAATGGTTCTTCCCATGAAGTACTTTCTAAACCTTAGACAATATCATGATATAAGTAGAAAAGTTGCTGAAGATTAGGATTGTGATGAAAAATTTTGGCAACTTTAAAGATTTGTGCTATTCATTGGATCCTCTGATTTTGTGATAAGCATGAAGTATATCAATATGGGATGATGAACCTGCATATAGTTTAGATTTTGCACTTCACTTAATAATATATTGTCTGAAGCTTGACTTTCTTCAATGACTCATTTGACCTAATTGTAATTGCTTTGCAATTAGTACCATTTGTTTCTACATGGTATCATAATTTTTTTTAACTGCTGCAATTTGGATTTTGTGATCAATTTTTTGAATTCATAGTGGCCTTTTTAAATGTCATCTATCTTTGTAATGGAAGGTATTCCTGTTGTTTGTTTGTAAAAATTGAGAGATGAGTGAGACAGATTTAGTTTTTTTCCTCCCATGTTCCATGGATACGTTGCTTAAATTATACATGTTAATATAAACATGTTTGCCTTTATAATCAACTGGAATTTCCGTTGATATTTTTTATGGACATCTTTGCTATACTGTGCTGCTTTTAGCCACCACCATTCAGCCCCTCCCCATCATGTATTTTCTTCTTAAAATGTTAAAATCATAGCCAAGTGTTTTTAATAATGTGGCAGGCCAAAGCTGGAGCTGGTTCCGCCACACTTTCAATGGTTAGTTATTTAATTACTTTCTGCAGCATTCATTTTTCTCATGTTTCCGTTACATCTGTTATTTCCTTGTGAATTTGGGATTTTGACGTGGTGGCACATAATATTGTCTGCATATGTGATTAAAATGCAGGCATACGCTGCTGTCAAATTTGCTGATGCATGCCTCCGAGGCTTAAGAGGGGATGCTGGTGTTGTCCAATGTGCATATGTGGCTTCTGAGGTACAAGTGAATCTTATTCACATAGAATAAGTCTTGAAGGATTTTCATTCAACATTTTGTTACCCCGCAATTTTGCTTAGGAACTTATGCACTGTCCTTTATAGGTGACTGAACTTCCTTTCTTTGCATCCAAAGTACGACTTGGCCGAAGTGGAGTAGAAGAGATCTACCCACTTGGCCCGCTAAATGAGTATGAGAGGTCTGTAGTTATTTCTGTCTTAAGTTTATTATATGTGAAACCTGCATTCGTCCTGTTTCAAGTCTGAAAACACCTTGATATTACTTTGACATGCTACTATGAATAGGGCTGGTTTGGAGAAAGCAAAGAAAGAGTTAGCAGGAAGCATCCAGAAGGGAGTCTCCTTCATCAGGAAATGAATAACTAATCACATGGTTTTTAATGAATACATTCAAGCTCGTAGTTTTGGTTTCGCTCATTCCTCAGTTTTCCCAGAATAAACGGTAAGGTTCCTGTTGTACCCAAATCAGAAGGCTGTAAGTGTCAAGTGACACTAAACACTAAAAGGTTATCTAAGTGGTGTTGGCTCATGGTGGGTATGTAATAAGTGGGTGATATATATGTAAATTAGAAACTACATTCAGTTTTATTGTTTTCATTAATTTAAGATTAGAATACACACCAAGGGCAGATGTCCACTTCAAATCCTTTCTTTGGATTTCAGAGAACAGACATTATAGAGTAATAAAGCAATTCTTGTTTTTTTTTTGGTTTCCATTTTTGAATGTTTGATTGATTCCTAGAACAGAAGGAATCACCTAAAACATCAATTACTGATGAGTTTTTCATATAGCCGTTTTTTAAACATGTTTTGTTGCAAATTCTGTGTAAACTCTAAGCTGCAAGTAACATGTACACTGAGGAATTTCATGTTGCAATATCTCATTTTGTCTTGGGCTCTGTAGTTACAACAGCATGCAACTATCAAGAATTTTTTCCTACGCAAGACATAAATGAACTGTTACGCGAATCGTTAAAATTGATGTTCAGACCTTCCGGAAATCGAAGGCTTGGTTAATACAGTAACCAAGATTCGCTTTGGTTGTGCTGGGACCTGGTATATGAGCCCATGATTAATGGGAAGAAAGGATGGGCGGAGTATATTGGTTTTGGGGTTGGGCCGCCACAATTTGCCATGTTCTAGGCACATGCACAGACAATACATGTCTTGCAGTCTAAATTGGTTTTGTATTATTATTGGTAGTTGGTGGTGGTGTGGTGGTACGTTAAGAGAACATGTAATTAAGTAACGTGCACTTTCGGTTTTGAAGCTTTGACTCAGTAATCGATGAAGCCGCCTACAAACAGTTGATGAATCGAATAATATGTGCAAAGATTGGCTCAACAATTATGAAGTTTATGAGCTCGTGAAATATTACATGATCAAAGAATCTGCCTCCTATTCATTTCTTTTCTCGACCCCACGCCCCTCTCTTCATGTCTCATGTTCCTTCACATAATTATATAAAATAAAAAAATTAATATGTGTTTTTACGGTATTGGTTAGTATTTATACAATTTCATTTTATTAAAATTTCAAAAATCAATTTTAATACACATTCTTGAAACACGTATTGATTATTACTATCTAGTGTGATTTACTATATAATGTGATTGGGTGGTAAATAACATAAAAACCATATATATATATATATAAAATGATGGCAGAAAAAGAAGAGTGGACTTAGGTTAAGTGGGTGTAGGTGCATGAGTTACATAATATTATTGGATATGATAGTTGGAGGCCATTTTCAGATGTATGTGACTGTCCTCTTCTCATAACAGATGTTCGACTTTATGGTTAAATTACTCGACAAATTAGAGCCAAAGTCCAACTTATAGCTAAGGCTTTTAATGCCCTTTTTAATTTCCTATGTCCTACCACTTTCTTGTATACAAATTTCAAAAGTTGTGAACGTGAAAGGCAATCACGTCTGGATCTCTTTTCCTCTGCTTTTCTGTGTATAATTTGCATTAAAACACTGTTTCAATCACTTTAAAAAGTGAGGTTCATTTTTTAGTCTTGATAGGTCAACACTGATCACATGCGATGACCATGCAACCAAATATAAGCTCGACAGGTGGGACATGACAAAAACCTAGGTGCCCATAAGATTCTTCAATTTCCAATAAAAATATCTTAGAAACAGCTGATGTAGCATGCATCTTTAATTTTAATCACAATATGTGATATTGTAATCAATCATATATTTTCTTTCACATTATATTGTGTAATTTAAACGAAAGATACACACATTTTTTCAGGTGCACTCAAGCTTCTCTCGTTAGACACATTTTACTTTAATATAGCCCAAAGACTGGCTGCTTTTGTGGGTCATTTAAGCATTATCGAAAGCCATTAGTGCGTGTCTATATCTTACTAATCCATTCCAACACTAACTAGTGTCTTTTCTACCGACTAGCATGCAAATGCAATGTAATGACTTGCAATGGCAGATTCATTGCGTAGAAAAACAATTTGGACTTATCCTGTCTTAAAACCTTTCTAAAATGCGAGACACTTTCAGTGAAAATGGTTTGTTTTGTCAAACTAAATGATATCAATTAAAGACAGGAACCTGCCAGTGGTTGGATGGCTAATTGTCTGATGCAATTATGCAGATAAAGCTTAAGAGCCATCAAATCTATGTTTTAATACAAAGCATTTTAATTGAGGCCAAGCATGTGCCCTGCTGCTGCTGGCCTACGTGGGGACTGGGATCATGCAATTATCCAAAGGATTCAACCAGGTGAAGTTAATGGAAAAAATGTTTCCATAAGATTGTTATACAGTTGATGTGTCGAAACGCATCTATGAAAAAGGTAAAAGAAACAAAAACATAAAAAATATAAAAAAATAAATAAATATTATTATTTTATTAATTTATTTTATTATATTAATTGTGAGACAGTCTCAGAAAAAAAAATTTCTAGATAAAAGAATTGAATGGATTGAACACTTTTTCATCCGAAATTCAAACAAGGTGGGATTTCCTTCGCTTTTCTTCATTAAATGTTTGTTGAATTTTTTCACTATAAGTAAAGAATCTTATGCCAGAAAAGTGTTAAACAATGAATTATAATTTATATAAAACTGCCTCGCATCAGTTAATTTAAATATTTTAATATGCATGGGACATACTATCACAAACGTCCAAAAATTGTTATTAAATAGTTAATATTAATCGAATTAAAATTTGATAGTTAAAAAAAAAATTGCAAATTATTAAAACAAGTGATAGATTCTTTACGAAACTATGTTCAAACTCTCATATATATATATATATATATAGTAGAATCCTTGTAGATTATACTGTGTTTGAATTATCAAAATTATTTTCGATATTTGTGTCTTTTAGGGCAGTTGACATCGATATATATCAGAGTAGTATTTCTTTTATTAAACAGCCACAAAATTTTTAGAAAGATTCTACATCTATATTTACGTAAAACATTGTTAGTGATGAACATATAATATATTTTAAATTAATATCAAGAAAATTCCTATGAAATATTGGAAAATTTTTCATGAAATATCGGGAGCATAGATTTTCATCAATTTAAAGTGAGAAATCGGTGATATTCCCTAATGTTTTTATTCACCCTTTTGTTTCGTTTCGGTTTTTTTTTTTTAATTAAAAAATATATATATGAAACTAATGTACTAATATCTTGTTTTTTTTTTTATATATTTCTAGACGTAAACAAATTATCAAATGAACTTGTTTATATTCTTTATCCACATACATATGATGTTGGATCTAGTGATGATGACTATGGAGGTATTGGGATATTTAACCATCATTCCACATAATTTCATATTTATGGACAAATGGTAAAAAGAAATCAACAAGCTTATATGTGTGTTGTGTGCATGTTCTTAATTATGTAGAAAACTACTAAAATTTTATATGATATCAATATTGTCTAACTTAATTAATATGGTAACCACACTATATTAGAACCATTTAGATCTTCCTTTTGCTATTGAAATTTCTATGACTTGTATGATGCAGTAAATCATTAGAGAATGAAGTCGCAATGAAAGATTTTTAATTTTATATGATGTATATATACATTATATTCATATTTATAACATCTAATTGATAGATATTATATTTCTTGAGGGAATGCTAGATTATTGATTTTTAAATATGTTTTAAGTTTTCTTATTTGTTTTTATGTTCCTATTCATATTTTAATACTTTTCATAAATTTTACATTAATTTGTATCATTATTAATATTTTCGTTGACATTCCCATCCACAATGATAGTATTAATAATTTCATTGATATTGATGTTTTCTACATTACATATATACAAGGCGTTGTTAATTTTGCATATAACTTTTAGAGGTGTACATATCTAGAGTGATTTTATTATTAATGTCTTCTAATTTTAAAAACTTAGTTTATTGTATTGGAATTAAATAGGAGAAAGAATCTGTTTTAAAAGAAAGAATGTAATTGATAATTTAATTGGTTCGTCCTAACTTTTTAAAGTTAGAAAATAATGATAGTAAAATCACTATATATATATAACCACAGTATGCATAATTAAATAACTCTTTTTTTTAACCATCAATTCACTTGGATAATTTGACTGAGAAGTCCAATAAATTTACCTAATGAATAGACAAAAAAAATAATCTACAAAATCAACAGTTGATTCTGTGCAACATAAACTTTTACTAATAGACAAAAATATGTTGCTGAAAAAAGAAACAAATAAACTGCTATTATAACATTTTCTTTTAATAAAATGCAGAAGCAACTTTATGAAGAACAGAAAGGATGATAAATTTCTGGAAAAAGTCCATTGGCACCAGGCGGAGCCTGTAACAGCTGCATTACATTACTTGTAATCCGGATACAAAATATTCATAATAAGGAGGTGTGGGACCACTACCTATACTTGAGATCAAAATTTCAAAGTGCTAAAAAGAAGAAAACGACACGGATCTTACTATTTCTAATTACATCTTTATATGCTTTTACAGCATAGGTAGCATAAGACAGATTACTATAATGTTTGAAAATTTAAATCTTTAAAGTTACTTTTGCCAGTTGTATCAAAATGAAAGGCCGATAGCTTAGACTAAAAACAGTAGTTTTTTTCCCCGTTAATTGATGGCTCATGTTCGGTGCAATTCTTTTAAAAAAGTTGTTCGTCACCTTTTCATTTTTCTCGCAATCTTTGACTGTGACCTTTAACTTGTTATTTTTCATAGCACATGAATATCTACATCAAATATTAATAACTATTTGGAACCCCCATTCTAAGGGAATCTTAGAACCCATTTACGTCTCTTTTTCTTACTCACATTTAGTTCCTCAGCTCCTCCTAATTTTTTGTCCTTTTTATTTGGTGTTTTCAGGAGTTTTACTAGAATTTTTATTTCCAAGTTCTCTCTATAGCTATCAATCATTCTCCAATGATCCCATAACCACGAGGTGTGGTTTCTCTAGCTAGAAGGCATTTGACAACCCAACCATTAGGATTCGGGCACTTGGCACCTGACCCTATTGACGTGCATGCATCTGTTGTTCTATTTTTATCTGTTTAAAATATTAATTTCATGTTTGTCATTTATTTCCTATATTTATTGTGTGGGTGTGAGTAGGTGGGATTACCGGATTAGGTTTTAATTATTTATGTTCACTCTCTAACCTACCAATTATTTTACTAATTAATTATTTGCATTTAAGGAGCTCTCTACACTTCTTTGTTTACAGAGGGTTTGGAGCCTGTGAAGATAAATGGTGATTTAAATTTGTTTCTCTGATTTTAATGAGTTCAGTTGAAAAGGGTCAAAATTATAAACCACTCTCAATTCATGAAATAAAAGAAATGAAAATTATTATTAAGAGGAGGCTGCCGAGTAGCTAGTAATAATTTATCAAGTTGTATATTTCTTAGGTGCAATTAGTTACACTTTAGATAGTAAATTCCTTGCACTCAAAAGAAAATATTTCATTCTTATGTTTTTCATTAAGACTGTGTTAAGCTTTTTATTGTATTATTACATGGATTATGAGATCACATACCCAAACACAAACTCTCCAGCACATGTTATTCTATATAAACATATACAGTCACTCTAATAAAGACATTGTGCATACATTGATTCATTGAGACCAATAGCAATACGATGTTACGTATATGTTCCTCTGCATTTCATGTAGGCCACATATTGAAAATTTATGCAAACATATATAAATAACGTAAATTTCGATTCTTTGGTTTTCTGCTTCATGGAAAGAATATTTTTCGAAAAAAAAAAACATGTAAAAGAAAAGTTCAAAAATTACTACAACAGAAAATTATTAAATTTGTCGACATTAGTTTTTCATATATATATATAAACTAATAAAATTCTTTTAAGAATTTTTTTGCTGGACATATAAATTCTTATTTGATTATAAAATGTAAATCTATTAGGCATATACATCCTATATGTGGTGAATAGAGTTTTTATTAAACATTTTTTTAATAAAAAAATCATCTAAACGTTCAAAGTACATTATTACTTAAAAGGGAATTAAATAAAATTGATCATTATTATTTGATCACACCGGCAACAAATTCTTAAAAACTTAAGTAACAACTTAATAGGTAAACAATTTGTAGTTAGAAAAAGAAAAAACAAGATATTGGAAATTTATTTGTATTGTGGTATTATTATCTTTGATAACTTCAAGGAATTGAGCTATGGATGGACATGGTGATGTAGCATTAACCCCTTAGCATAAATCAGGATCAGAACATTTCGTGACTCCTTGGTAACGCAAAACCAGATCTAGCAGCCTTTGCATGCGCATACAAACACAACAAACAACACGTTCCTGTTATTATAACAATATATATTATAATTTCATAAAAAAAAAAACAATGTATATTATATATTTTCTTACAAAATTAAAAAAAAAAAAATACTCTTATGCTTCCGCTCTGGAACACCTAAAAACACAGTAATATTACTCTTCTCATCAAATTTGTCCTTTCAAACCCATTCCTGGTCCCACTTCAAATTTGTCATGTTCATGCAAATTCAATTGGAATTACTAATATTTTTTAACACGCAAATAGAATTAATAAACAAAGTGATGAAATTAATATAATTAAACGTTGTACGGTGTTATAGTCTTATAGGCCAAAGACCATATCAAACATATACAAAAGCACAATATTCTCTTTCCTTTTCGTCAGTCAATCAAATGGTACGCAAAGCCAAAAATGCCATACCAGTCAGTCCCACCACCAATAAACACATTATGAGATCAAGATCAAACGGGACATGCCCTATATCACTCCTAGAAATCACGTCCCATCTTAGATCGATCCATCGGTCGTGCTTGGCTTGTCAAATCGTGATCACTCACCGACCTGCCATCTTAGCCACACAAAAGTATATACGCAACAAACGCTACCAAACAGAACGTAGGCTTTTGTCACGCCCTGTAAATTCTAAAATAAAGCGGACAAGTTCAATAATGTAACCAAAAGCCCAGACCAAGTTGTTCGTACAATATGAATTTCCGGATATGTCCTTTCCGTTTAGTTAATAGTTACCAACCCCCAAGATCGCAACACGCAAGCTATATGTTTCCCAAGAGAGCATTTGTGCCGGTTAGTTATGGCAAACTCAAAAGCTTGAGTTAATGAGAAAGTGTTCAATTATAATATTTAATATTTAAAATTAATATATAACAGTGTCAATTTGATCGATTTTGATGACTACAGAGAAGTTGAACAACCGAGAGGACAGTCTCACTGACTCTGCTTATAAACACAGAATTCAAATTGCGTGTGAATCACGTGCATGGCATATGACAAACCTCATAAGTGGGGTCCGGAAAACAGGAACCAAAAATTTGAACTATTGGTGGTCCAATGTTGCTTATTACAAGCAGAGTTAAGGCGGGTAGGAAGTTGAAAATTTATAAATGGAGAGACTCAAAAACGTATATATATGCAGATCCGCAGAGTAGTTTGCTTCTTTAGAACGGAAAGAAGCACTCATTTCACTTGTGGGAAAAGTGACCTGTTAGAGGGCAGTGTGCAGGGAGTTTTCACTCTCTCAATCCCCACTGTCTCGGTAATTGAAAGGCCACTACTACTGTCCACTACTTGTATATTTAACTGCGTCCTACCCGTATATCCCATATAGAGTCTTATCATTAATATTTATGAAGCTAATTTAAAACACATTTTTCTATGAATGGATACCCAAACCCCATGTGTCATTTTCAATCTTTTTCTGTGGCAGGTTATTTAAATAACACTAGATCAAAAACACTGACTCGCTTCCCTTGATGTTTACACTTGAGCTTAATAGTTAACAGCTGTGCCTTAAAGAAACCAGCAGATAATTGTAAAAGACTACAATTACATGATCAAGGACTTGATTCAAGACAAGTTTTCTTTTTTTTTTTTTTGCCTTTTTGTGCTTTCAAAGAAAATGCCCCCACCAATCCTACTGTACAAAAAAAAAAAAAAAAAAAAAAAAACCCTTCAAACATTTTAACACCTTAAAGTTAGAGCAAACCCCCCATTACCCAAAATAAAACTAAAAAGAACACGAATAAAAACTAACACAATTCATGGAAATTTAGAGAACAGACATTTCCTCCCAACAAAACACTTCAAATGCTAAGAAGATCAGGTGGTGGTGATTGAGGTGGTCCAGACCGTTGATGATCTTTTGGGTCCTTTGTTGAGGCATTCGGGGACTCTAGAGTAGTAGTGGCCGGCGATGGAGAGGATTCAGGGATGGCTGAGTCTGGCTGTTTTGAGCTTGGTGGCTTCGGGAGCTCCGTTAGGATTTGAACCACTTCGCGCATGGTTGGGCGCTCTACTGCCTGTTCTTCGACACAGAGAAGGGCAACATAGAATACGTGCATCACCTCATTGAGAGGAACCGTAGGAAGTCTTGGGTCTAGGATTTTAAGAACTCCATCCACATTAGAGTCTGTCATTTTTCGAACCCATTGAACTATGTCCACACCATCCCCAAATTCTCCAACCGGTTTCCTTCCTGTAATTAGTTCCAAGAGCACTACACCAAAGCTATACACGTCACTCTTCTCGTCAACCTTCAAAGTGTAGGCATATTCTGAAAAAAGAGAAGAGTTTTCACATTAAAAAAACAAAACAAAAGCATTGATTTTGAGTGTGCTCTTGAACTTTATATTAGTTCAAAATTTGGTAAAAAGTTGTAATAGACCATGTGAAAAAATAAGTTACAATCATCAACTTTATGGTCTCTATGTAGTAATCTTTCCTCAATTAAGACCTTATTAATGGTTCAAACAGAAAACAGAATAATTAATGTAGGTTCAAAGCTGTCTAGCACTGTAGCTACTACTACTATAAATGCATGAGCCTGGGACTCTGATTTAATTGAAGAATTACGATCAACTCTGAAGGAAAATTTCAAAGCAAACCATGTTATAGGAACCCCGAAGTCAAACTAGACCCAAATAGGAAGAAAATAATGAAACATTAATGGAAGATGTGAACCTATAGTATATTATGGGTCAAAAGTACTTTTGGACAAACCTATCCATAAAATCTCTACAGAGAAATTGAAATGATTAGAAATCAATATTGTTGACGATGAAATTATATACCTGGAGCAATATATCCATAAGAACCAGCGATGGCAGACATGCATTCGGATGTGCCTGAATCTTGCAAAAACTTGGCAAGGCCAAAATCGGCAACATGAGCTTCGAAATTGGAATCAAGAAGGATGTTGTTTGATTTAACGTCGCGATGAACGATCAATGGTGAACAATCATGATGAAGATAGCAGAGCCCCTTTGCAGCCTCCACGGCGATCTTGTATCGTGTATCCCAGTGCAAATGGCCCCCTTTCTTGCCATGAAGAACCTCGCCGAGGCTTCCATTAGGCATGTACTCGTAAACCAAAAGATTAGTCTCGTGATTGGAACAGAAACCCAATAGCCTAACAATGTGCCTATGTCTAATCCTCCCCAACGTTTGTATCTCAGCATTGAATCCATGATCATGAGAAGATCCACGGCTCATCGCAGGCAGTCTTTTGACAGCAACCTGATCACCATTCGGCATAGCCCCCTTGTAAACAATCCCTGCACCTCCTTTTCCAATTATATTATCCTCCTTCAAGCAATTAAGAACATCGTCACAAGTGAAGTCCAATCGCTGGAACGCAGTCAATTTCCAAGCGCGGGACTCGCTAGCTTTCTTCAATGACCTTGCTTTGATAATTGCAGCAACTGCAAACGCAATCGAGCATACGAGCAATCCAATAACAAGTAAAAGCTTCAAAGAAGCGGACAACGGTCCTTTCACATGAGGTTGGCGGGTACCATTAGCAACCCCATCTTTACAAGGCCCCAAATAAGGACCACAGAGTTGAGGATTACCCAGAAACGAAGTATAATTAAAGTAACTAAACTGACCAGTTCCAGGAACCAAACCAGAAAGATTGTTATAAGAAAAATCAACACTGGTTAGAGACTGCATAGAAGCAATGGATGCAGGGATGCTACCAACAAGGTGGTTTCTCGACAAATTCAGATAATTCAAGATCTTCATACCTGTAATCTCATTAGGAACCACACCCGAGAGTTCATTTCTACTGAGATCAACAAAAGTCAAAAGCTTGCACTTGCTAATCTCTGGAGCAATCTGGCCTGAAAACCGGTTGTGACTAAAATCCATTTTCGAAAGCTGTTTCAAACTCCCAACCTCTGGCGGGATTTGACCGGAGAACTTGTTCCCATCAAGTAGCAGCTTCTGTACCCCGGAAAAGTTACCTATACTGGCCGGTAACGAACCGGAGAGCTGATTGTTAGAAAGAGTGATTTGACCAAGGCTGACCGAGATGGAATCGGTGACGGGGAACTCTCCGGTCAGGTAATTGTCTTGCAATTCGACTTGGGTGAGCTTGGGCAGGCCAAAGAGACCTTTGGGTAGGGATCCATTGAGGAAATTCTCTCCCATTCGAATCCGACTCAAGGACTGACATTTTCCAAGCGATTCAGGAATGGGTCCGAAGAGGAAGTTTCCGAGAGTGATCAAAGTCTCCAACTGGTTCCCGGAACACATGTCGGGAGGCAAAGTCCCTGTCAGTTTGTTAGAGGAAAGATCCAGAAGTTGTAACATTCCGTTAGAGCCCAGTCTTTGAGGAATGCTACCAGTGAAGTTGTTTTCCCACAACTGCAAAACCTCCAGCTTCGGCAAATCGCCGATGAACTCGGGAATGGCTCCGTGCAGCTTGTTTCTAAACAGATTCAACAGCGTTATGTTCTTCAGCTCTGCGAAAGACGCCGGTATCTCTCCGGTCAACACATTGTTCGATAAATCCATCGACTTCAAGCTCTTTAAATTCCCCAACTCTCGCGGTAACGTCCCTGAAAGACCGTTCACTTGAAGAAACAGAGTATCCAGATTCTGCAACTTCCCTATTTCACCTGGTATTTCACCGGATAGTGCACAGTTGGCCGCATCTAACCTAACCAAAGACGACATGTTCCCGATTTCCGGCGGCAAACCGCCCGTGTAGGCGTTATAGTAACCAATGTATAGCTCGCGTAGTGTGGTTAAGTTGCCGATTTCGGGTGGGATTTTGCCTACCAGTTCGTTGCCAGAGACAGCCAAGTACTCCAGAAACTCCCACCTGCCGTACTCGGCGGGGATCTGGCCGGAGAAAAAGTTGCCACCCAGATGCAAATGACGCAAGTTTCTCAGCTGGGTCACAACAACCGGTAACTCGTCGGTCATGTTGTTGTTATACAAGTCCATGACCTCCAAGTTGGGCAGCCGCGCCAGCTGCGACGGGAAGGAGCCGTTGAACACATTGTTAGAGAGGTTCAAGAATCGGAGAGCAGAGAGTTGGGAGATCTCCGGAGGGATGGGTCCTAAGAACTGGTTGGCCGCCACCGTCAGGATTCGCAGGAACTGGAGGTGGGCGACGTCGGAAGAGAGTGTCCCGGAGAGGTTGAGACCTGTGAGGTCGAGGGAGGTCACGTGGTGTCGAGAGTCACAGGTGACGCCGGTCCACGTGCAGTGGCTGGTAGTGGCGTTCCAGGAGGAGAGCGCCGCTTGGGAGTCAGCGCTGAGGGCGGCTTTTATGGATAGAAGGGCTCTGTATTCTGAGACTGTACGGGCATTAGAAATGTGAAGGAGGATAAGGAGGAAGAGAAGAAGGAGAAGTCTCATTATTGTTTTTTTATGTGTTTCTGTTTTGGGTGTTTTTTGTGTTGCCCTCTGGTTTTGGCTTGGGTTTGGAGAGGGAGTAGAATGGTGGGAGTTGAGTGAGGTGAGCAAGTGAAGAGGAAGAGGTGGTATGATTTTATTTATCTATCTAAATTTTCGATTTTTTATATTTAAATTTTTGAAAACAATAAAGGAATAAAGGTTGATATATGTAAACAATAAATATTTTAATATTTGCCATTTGTTTTCTTCACGCCGGGCTTAATAATTGCCAAAAAGTTTCATTTATTATCATTTTGGACTCTTTTATCGTTCATTGATCAGAAATTCTATAGCAAAAACATGTATTCCTTCCAACAATGAGGTTTTGCACTGTTTTTGGATTTTTTGCTTTTATAGCAACATTTTTATAAGATTAGTATTAATTGATTAATGTAATTGAAATTCTAATTAGTGGAGGGAAGGATAAAGCTAAGGTAACACGACATTTTTTTTTCTAAGTTTGAACAAAGAGGAACCTTTAATTAAAAAAGAGCATAATCACCCATTAAGTAGGATTTTGATCCGTTGTCCATAAATATACAAACCTACGAAAGCGATTTATGTGTTTAAGATGTTACAAATACGTCACTTGAAGGTAAGAGGAATAACATACTAATGGATTCAAGGAAAAACTACATTAAATATTTGGAGAAAATTTAAAAACAAAATTGAAATAATATTTTTTTAAAAGAAAATTTAAAATAATATTACTAAAAGTGAATTAGCATTCAAGGTACAATTTTATATTGTAAGTAATACCAAAGCAAATTTAATGGGTCAAGTGGTTTTTTTTTTTTTTTTTTTTTTTTTTAAATTGAGACTGACCTAAGGAATTACCGGGACCAACTGAAATAGAAATACTTATGGCTCGACTCGGAAAACTATACCTATATGAGAGAGATCTACCCATATAAAGGTAGGGAAGAGACCCATACGAGAGTGGGGGGAACAACTCACGCACGAAGGTGGGGAAACTTGATTATTTTTGCCTACTTGAGTGTTGAACCATGCCAAAGTCTTTGACATGTGGGCAGCTGGTGCTTAAACCAACGACACTAGCTACCATTGGTTTAATGAGTCAAGTTTATTGTTATTGATTTAATTAAATAAATGTTTCATATTGTTATTGACTTTGATAAATATAAACATACGGGCTATCTTAATGTGATTTGCAATATACAAAAATAGAGTTTATTTATAGGCTACAAAAGATAATCGGATCTTCTAAACAAGAAAGAGAATCAAATTTTCTAAACAGAAAGCAGAAAATAATACCATATAAAAATTATATAAACATAAAATAATATGATATGAAAACAATATAAACAGAAAAAAAATATACGATGAACAAAAATAGAGCCTATTTGTATGCTACTAAAGAGAATCAAATCCCCTGAACAGAAAAGATAATCAAATTTCCTAAACAGAAAACAGGAAATAATTTGATATGGAAATAAGAATCTGATTAATATAGTAGCAAACTTAAAATAAATGAGATTGTGTTCTAATTAACTAAGTCACCATACAATAACTCAAAATGTTATCCTTTCCTACATGATAGCCTTTTGCAAAATACAAACATTGAATAAATTAATTTTATTCGAATTGTGAGTTCTTTATAATTATTAATTAAACAAATCAATGTTGAGATTGATATAATGTGAAATGTTAATACAAGCACGAGCACTTAATTTATGTATGTTGTGTTCAGTAATGACAAACATTTCTAAGGAGAATTTAGAAAATTTGTCCCAATGAGAAGAGAATATTGAAAAGCTTCTAAAAATAAGTCTTATTATAATTGAAAACCACTTTTACTTTTTATAACAATGACCTTCTCTATACCAACAGTTTGACTACGTTTACCGTTTAAAATGATTGAAAAATGACAAAATAGAGCAAAAAGACGAGAATACTTTAGATTAACTAATTTGTGGGCTTACTTTTGTGAAGGAAAAAAAAAATAAACTTTTACAAAATCTCAACCTTCCATCTCAAAAATAATGGTTGAAATCTAGTTAAAGAAAAAAAAAATCTTAAATTTTAGAAATAATTAAAAAATTAAAAATAATTTTTAAATTATAAAATAATTAAATTTTAAAAAGGAAAAATAAAAAAATAAGATTTGCACTGTCCATCATGTTGATGGACGGTGGTAATTAATTTTAAAAAATCAAAATAAAAAAAAAATCTTTTATATTTTAAAAAATAAAAAAATAAAGAAATGGATAGAAATTGGATTTTCATCGTCCATCTGATGAAATGAATCGTAGAAATCCAATCTGGAGAGATTGGATCTCCATTTATAAAGCTAACCACACTCGACTTATGGCTTTTATCTTCTTTTTCCCCTAACCAGTCATCATCTCTCTACCCTATTTCTCTCTCTCTCTCTCTCTCTTTCTATCTCTCTCTCTCACTCTTCTTCTTCTTCTTATTCTTTTTTTTTTCTTTGTCTTTTTCACCGGTCGACAACCTGGTTAGTTGCCCTGATGCCCAAATCAACATTTGGGTATCAGGCCCCTCGGTTTCCAGATCGAAACCTAGACGTCTATTTGGGTTTCCAAGTTTCCATTGGAAACCCAGATCGATTGTCTGGTTTTTGATCTGGGAAACTAGACGTTTAAGTATCGGGCATCCAAGTTTCTAGATTGAAACCCAGACATCGATCTGGGCTTCCAATAGAAACCCATATCAACGTTTGGGTTTCGATCTGGAAACCTAGATGTCAATTTGGTTCGAACTTAAAACAAATTTGGTTAAGTAACCAAATCGACGATGATTTGGTATTGTCACCGATCTAGTATGCTCCATCTTCCTTCTCTCTTTTTACTTTCACTAGGATTGGATTATTATGTATGCATTTGATTGATGATGATGGCAGTGGTTTTTTTTATAAAGATGACATGTGACTTTTGTTTATATTAATGATTAATGATGATGGATTCTTGTTTGTGTCGATGATGGATGAAGATAGAAGTAATTTTTGTTTATTGATGCTTGATGATGGATCCCTATTTGTGTTTAACCATTTGCGTTGATGATGTTCATCAACATGTTAAAGATGGTTGTGTTAAACTAATCTGGTTTTCACTACCATTTTATTTTATTTTTTCAATTTTTTTTTCAAATTGATCATGACCGTCCATCTCAAAGATGGACGGCTTAGATTCATTTGAAAATTTTTTAATTATTTTTTATAATAAAATTTTGTTTTTTAAAAAAATTAAAATTTATTTAATTTTGAAAATATGTTTAAGTTTTAAAATTTTAAATTATTCCAAACAATTTATTAATTAATATAATTTTTAAAAGAAAAATAAAAATCAAAGAAAATGACTAAAACACTCTTACTACAGTTACCTCTCACAGTCAACTATAATCAAACCATTAGATCGAGAGGTCATTGTTAAAAAAATCAAAAATAATTTCCGTTTGTAATAAAACATATTTTTAGAGATTTTTCAGTAATTCTTTCCTCAATAAGCTAAGGTATTATTATTAGAATAGTATTAACATTTGCTTAAGACCCAAAACATTAGAAAGAGATTTTCAAACAACAATGAATTAAAGTTATTTAGTTCAATTCATTTTCTTATTCTTTCGGTTATTCCTTGGTTGTTCGTGGTATTAACATGTACTTTTATGGCACTTACTGGCACCATCCTTATTATAATTATTGAATAAAACCTTATAAAAGTACAAACTATTTAAGAAATTTGATCATTTTTTTTTTTTTTGGTTTAATAATAAAATGACATTAAATAAATGGTGGCTTACTCTAGAACATGGAATACAATGTAAAAATTATGAATTTATGCAATTAATTTTGTAACAATAACAATTATTCGTTGTAGGTATATATCTAATTAATAAATATTGCAGAGATTTCTATTAATTAAGTAGCTTGTAAATGGCTTACTTTTATAATGCTCCTAATAGTGAATATTATGCATATTTTTATGTGTTTTAAAAAAAAATAAAATTATTCAAGAACCATCGGAGAAAACAATTTTAAGATACAATCCGGAATAGAATGAAATCAAAATTAACTAACATTACTACGAAAAACCAAAATTACTAGTCTATGAGCTGCCTCAGTACTCTTTTTAGATGTAAATTGACACCGAACATAGCTTAATTGAAATAACAAAGAAGAAATATCTCTAATAAAGGGACCTTTAACAACAGAGAAATTCTTTGCCTAAATTGCTAAAATAACCAATCGAGCATCTGTCTCCACAACTTAGAGTCTGAAGTCATGAGCCAAAGCAAACTTCAAATCCTCTCTGAAAGCCACACAATTCGCCAAAAAAGGGGTGAAAATACCAAACAACTTTATAGAAAGAGCATATTTAACATCTCCATGATAATCACAAATCAAAGTTGTAATCCTTACAAAATCTAACACATTACCTGTTGCAGCATCCATATTTAGTTTCAGAGAGCCCCGAACAGGTGGCTGCCATTTAATATGTGAACCAAGAGAAATTGTATCATGACTCCCTCAGTTAACTCCATTAAACTTCTGATACTTAGAAAGATAAAGAGCGGCATCTTCCAATATCAGCTCTTCTTTCTAAGGCATTCCACCATGAAGAACATGATTTTTGTCCCTCCAAAGGCATATTTTAATGTGTTTTGGTAAAGAAAAAATATTTATTTTTGATTAATTTTTGGCAACAAATATTAAGATCAATGTTTTAAAAAACGATATTATTCCGCCTTGTGGATATTTTCATAAATCAAATGTATCAATATTAGTATAGAGTGTAATATCATTTCTGCAAAATATCTTGAAAATTTTTAAAAATATCTACAATATTTTCATAAAATATCTATATCAATGAACATACAGTGTAATTTTGTAAAATATCAAAAAAAAAAAAGTGAAATATCACAGAAATATACGGTATATTTCTGTCAAAAAGAAAAAAGAAAAGAAAATTAACGATATTTCCTATCATTTTTATCTATCTTTATGTTTATTTTTAAATTAAACAAATATACATACATTTTACGTTTATTTGTGTTGAACTTAATGAAATCCAAACAATCGGTATTCTGTGTAATAAGCTATAATTCATGAAATCACGTTATAATGTTTTTAAAAATAAAAATACCATAATATTATATTCTTTTTCAAACACAAGTAAGGTGGTCAAGTTATTTTATTTTTCAATAAGAATATCATATATGTTTCTAATTTTATTCAACTAAAATCTAATTAATAATTGTTATTTTTCTAAAGTACAAGAACAAAGGTTTACTTTTATTTTTATTTTTGAAATAAAGAACAAATATTTATTAAGTAATAGTGATAATGGCTATGGAGGTTTTGAGATATCCAATTATCCTTCAATACAATTTTCTATATATGGAAATGTAATGGAAAGAAATCAAGAAGCTTGCACCTAGCATGTTCGTGATTATATTGAATAGTTTTCAATTTTTATGTTATGATATCAATGTGAAATAAAGCAGGATGGTAGCCATACTATGTTTGAATTACTTAAGTTTTCAGTTTAATATTAAAATTTCTACTACTTTTATAATAGAAATTATTAGAAAATGAAGTTTTAATATAATATTTTAATGTTGAGTATGTAAATTAATCTGTATTTATACGATATAATTATTAAAAATTACATGCTCTTTAAAACAAATGTGTTTTTACTGTTAAAATATTGATTATTTTAACCATTTTAAAGTTCTATTAAAGCGTTTTATGTTTTTAACTAAATCGTTTTCATAAAAATCGAACAAAATTAAGTGAGGTTTTGTCAACGAAAAAATTAAGTGAATTTGAATTGTGGTATCAAACATTTGGAACAAATCAAGTGGACACTTTGTATCATGTTGTATGACATTTTAGGTCAATACTTTATACTTCTATTTAAAGTGACCCAGTGACTATGGCTTTTATTATCATTAGTATGTTCAATTTTTAAGTTACTAAAAGATTTTATGCATATATAAAGGGCTATGGGGGTAGCCCAGTCGAACCTCACATGCCTCCATCCCTGCGAATTTCACTTTTAGTTAAAAAAAAATGTATACGTGAGTGAGGCACCATTTTTCTTAATAATTTATTTATAAAAATATTGACCTATTTCTTCCATTGCCATTGTTTCGTTATCTGTATTAATACCAAAATCTAGCCACAGAATTCATATAATGAAGAATTAATGGAGGAAAAATAATTAATTAGCTCATTTCTATTATATTTTTTTGCTAATTAAGCTGATAAAAACAGAATACGAGTATTAGACTAACAGTGGAGTTTGTTTTTTAAATTAAAATCTCTTGAAATTACACACCATAACCATAATCTGTGTTAATTATCCTGTCCGGTAAATGTCAAGCCTTGGATCCTCCAGGGAAACACCTTTTTTTTTTTTTGAAAAAAAAGACCTTTTGATTTCATTTTCAAATTCACATTTTTTACTCCCACGGTGCTGTAAAAATTACAATTATTACATGCAAGCTTTCAGTATTAAGACTGTAAAAGAGAAACAGGAAAGGGAAGAAAGACTACTAAAAAAATGAGCGAGCGTCGGTTGGTAAGTTCCACGGTCAAAGTCACTATTTGGCATTTTCTAAGGAGAATATATATAGTACTTTGTCAAGTACTAAAAGTCTAACATCACACACCATACATGTTTAGATTTTATATTTCATGATTAATGATAATGATAATCAACGGATCTGTTCGACTATGGGACCCATCTGATGGGGCCCTAGAAATGGGACCCATTTGCCCCACCGAACCATTGATTCAGTGTGACCATAGGATGACAAAGGAAAAAAAATGAAAGAGAGAATAATCATGATCAACATCAAAAATTCTCTCAAACTCTGCATTGTTATGGCATTTGAGCAGACGAGTTTTTCACCCTTTTTGAGGTGGTGTGTAAGAATCTCAGATGGCGGAAGAAGATATAAAGAGGTATGTAAAAGGAGGCAAAAAGAAAGGTTAAATGATTTATAATTATTAAATAGTAATAATTTTGCTGGTAGGGTAAATAATAATAATAATAATAACAATAGTAATAGAAAAGCTGGTCAAAGTTTTGTTGACTGACATGGAGAGACACAAGAAGTGGTGTTTTGGTAGAATCCAATCTCCGTGTCCCTCTAAGCATTTACAGACTGACATAATTACGGATCTTCAAAGAGGAAATGACTATTTTGACCAGGTTCACTGTTGAGAATTACATAATTCTGGGCATAGTACGGGCTCTGACAGGTGAGCATTGAGTCAGGAAGAGCCACAAAGGGACACAAAAAGATGGTCCCAAAATAAGCAGGAAGCCAGAAAACAGAAGCCACTTTGCAATCTGGATATGAAAATGACCGAACACTCCTTTCAGGCCAGAGAAAGGGACAAGGTGAGGTGGGGGATGGAGGTTGTCTTTTTTTAATATATATATTTTAATTTTCTTAACATGACCATAATGCCCTGACACTTGTGGGCATTTAATGTCTTTAGAGCTAATGTCTCTTTCAAGGTAACAAACATATCATGTGGTTCGAAGGTCATTATGGTAAATGTGGAGAAATGTTCATCTACCAAGGTTGTCTGCATTATTTTTTGGCCTGTTCTCACACCCACGTTTGACAAAGCCAATGATTCTGAGTCGGCACATTCTCATTTTTTGAATAAAAACGAAGCTTATAAATTTAATTAACAGTGAATGTACAATTTTTGTAAAGGCTCCTCTGAGTTGAGCATCAGAACCTTCTTTTATTGAGATAATAGTTTCAAGTACCAGCAGTAAAAAGATTCATTACAAGCAACATTAGTGTCTCCATGATGGAGTTTCAAGTCACGTTTGATGCTTGGAATTTTATTAATTTAGACAATTGGGTCAAATAATTCTCTATTTATGATACTATTTTTTTTAAAAAGAAAATTCTAAAAATTTCTTTAAAAATTAATAAAAATCGAAAATCAACAATACAATTTTAGAATTAAATAAAACTCCCTTCCAACTAAACCAAATTTACCTCTATTTTCAAGCCAAAACTATCTTCATATCTAATAATGAAGATCGAAATGGGCCGTGGGGAGCTTCAATTGCACGAAGCTTTTCATGAATCATGCTTGCACAAAAGAAAGGTTGGCTTGTGGATATGCGAGCAGGGGAAGGTTTTACGATTTGTTGTTTATTGGGAAAGCAGTTGAAGGAGTGGGTAGAGAGAGATTCGCTGGTGTTTTTTTTTTTAATCTACTTTTATTTATAGTAGTTTTCAAACTCTTTTCACTTAAAACTAGAAACTTTGGCCCAAGTTATTTAAAAAAAAAAATCACCGAGCCCGAAGCTTTTCCAACCCAGAAAACACGTTGTATTTAACATTAATTTAAATCTCGAAGGGTGTTCCTTTTGTCCCCTCACCTTTGGACGCCTCTAACTTTGTTTGAAAAAACACTGCACTTTCTTCTTCTACTACTTTCTTCTAATGAGTAAAGCCCCCTCCTTTTAACTCTTGAAGACAATGATCTTAAACATACTAATACCAAAATAGCACAAATTTGTACAACTGGCACATGTATATGGTCTTAAAAGCCATAAAAACTGGCGCATGTGCTTCACCTAGTACAACGTAATCCTGTTCTTTTTTACATTATTTTCCCTGAATTTTCTTTGTGAAGCTGCTGCCACAATTGCTAGTACCAAATCCTTTCCATCGGTATGTACAATTACAAAACAGATTCATGCTCTTATTTTTCCTGCTTTTGAGGGCTTCTCTGCACAAATTGTCTAAAAATTAATCAAGTTGGCAAATTTTGTCACTTGTGTGAACTGGGTTCATTAAATAATTGTCAGTCATCTTCACGAAGATGTGATTTTGGGGGGCTATATGGGGCCTGCCTTTATGAATCTAGAAGGAGGAAAACTAATAATAAGAATAATGTGATATAAATGATAATTACGTTGAGAGGAGGATGATTACAATCAGTAATAAAGTATCGCACCCACAAAAGCCAATTAAGTTTGTCTGCCTTTAACATTTTATATTGGGGAAAACTGTATTCGACTGCGATGCATTTCATTTCATGTGAATAAATCGATTGTCTTTTCCATCCCCACAAACAATAACAATTGTTCATTAAGTACCCATTTATTTTCTGTCATGGCATGGGAGGGGAACAGCAATTATTTTGATTACTCTTTAAAATGCTATGTGACATAAAGTTATTGGTCAATTTACATTTCTTTTCATAGCCTTTCCTTTTTTTTACTTTTTGTTTCACTAGACTCTCTAATTTGAAATGATTATAGGTACTAATTATGTCTTGATAACAAGCTGGCATTGGCTTTTCGGTCATTTTATCTATGCTTTATGGAATTTCTATACTTGGGGAGTTATTAGAATCAATCAAGGTGTTTGAGCTGTACAAACTTTTACATATTTTGTATCTATGTGAACATAATTTATTCTCACTCTATCTATATCTGCTATTTTACTTCCAAATTTTATGTTGATGTACACGTGCCCACTGGATGATTCTAATAAAAGTCCTATTGTAATATTGAGATTTTAGAAGGTATCTTCAACAGGGCAACAGTCATTCATAAAAGATGTATTGGTGAAAACAGATTTTAAGTAGAGGGATATAAAACCTAAATGAGAAAGTGTAATTTAAATGTACATTCACATATCTTTATTAATCATACACTCTTTTAATACAGTAATCCAATTTATATACATTAATTTAGAAATCGAAATTGTAATAATATATATATATGTATATATAAATGCATAGACAAACCATTTTATTTAATAAATATATATTTGTGATGACAAGGCAGTATATTTATAACTAGTGTTTAACAAATGCTAGTTTCTCGGCGGTGGCTGCCTAGCCTAGGGACTAGTTGACGGTGATGACAAGGAGATGACGATAGCGACTGTAGACCGACGAGCAATAAAGGTAAGGGGGATAGGACTTGAAGGGAGGAGTGGTCGGGTTTGGTTGAACAGAGTGGTGTTGGGACTGGTTTGAAGAGAGGTCGATGAACCTTTTTTTCTTTTTCTTTTTATTTTTATTTTATGTGGACACCTTAAAATTTATCTAAAAAAGCGTTGTTTTAGAGACACCAAAATGACATCGTTTTAGTGTTTTTTTTTTTTTTTTTTTTTTTCTTTTGGAGCTCATGTGCCTAACTACGAAATCTCAAGTTGGTTGAGTACTTGGTTCAACTGATTGACCGGACAGATTAGTTTGAGGCTTCTCAGGTGGACAGAACCCCACTGATTGATTTCTTAATAAGTAGTCGGTCTTACTCGTTGAGTTTTACAACACTATCTATATCATTAAAAATATTCTTTGTAGAAATATGAGTAATATCATACTTTTATTTCATTAGCAGGAAGTATAATGATCGCTGTTACAAGTTCAAAGTAGAGTTAACCCAAATTTGACCTAACAAAAGCTGCTTCTTCATGTATGATCGCCACAGAAACTTCGTATTTATTAATTGTTAATTATTATGATGATGCCTCACGATCACCATCTTCACAACTTAGTTTTGGTTGCGTTGTCCTAATTGACAAGATATAATTCATACGCGATGTTTGTTTTTTTATAATCTACGATTATCATTATCATATGTCCCATATATATATGACATCAATGATGACCTACATTTTAATATATAATTAATATTACATTGATTACAAGTATTATATATACTTCTGTTTGTCATCGTATAATATAACAGTTATCATTTTTATAGGACTAGAAGTGGTGACAACTCAAGATTTGATTTTACAAGTATTTTAGTAGTGTTTGTTATTAAGATAAAAAGGGGTCCGTATTAACCAAAAGAAATTGATGTGTCATTTGGTCTTTCAAAAGAAGCTTCTAAACAACGTATAAAATTATATTAAATGGATAGTTTAGATTTCGTTGTCATTAGATCTATCAGTGCTCATCATTAGATTTATTTGAATAAGCATCTTGGGGTTAGTTAAAGTTTATATTAGACTTAAAATCACATAGCGTTTGTTTATATATATGAAATCTAAATATGTTTGAATTTAGCTGGCCTGTTACCTCAAGTGCTGTGATTACTTTCGTTGGTTCTATTTTTCACTTAATGGTTGACTCCCGCATTGATTAATATGGTGATATTAAACTAAATAAATTTCTTATTTACATTTGTGATTTGTGAATACGATATATATAAGCATTCCTTTTTTTTTTTAGATAATATATAACCATTCTTAAAGTCTTTTTTTTTTTTTTTTTAAAAAAAAAAATATTGGGAATGCATCCCTCAAAAACTTTATGTGGAACCCCTAAATTATATATTTTTAGAATTCTAATGTTACCTGTAAATTAAATTAATAACATTTTAGTAAAAAGTTATTATTATTGTATTTACCATTTATTTTTTGAATTCTAACTATCTAACTACGTGTAATAAACGAAGTAAGATAAAATAATTTTAAATAACAAAATTCAGATAAAAAAAGTGGTCAAATTAAATTATTAACTCTTTAATAAAAAATATCTTTATCATTTTTATGCAATTATTATTATTTTTTGAATTCTTACTACGTAAATATGTTTAATAAAAAGTAAAATAAAATAAATTATGAAAAATTAGACCTAGATAAAAAGTGAAATTGTGGATGAATCTTGGGGGTCGTTTGTTTTTTTGTTTGAAGACTGAAGACTGAATAGTGACTAAAACCTGAAATCTGAATGACATGTTTATATATTTTTTTTTCCTTTACCTCTAAATGTATAGTAATCTCATTTGTTTTTTAAAGTTAAAATTGTCTGAAAACTAATAATTTGACATTTATATCTTTTTACTATTAGTTGTTTTGAAACTTCATTTAATATAATACAAACAATTATAATAAATTATTTAAAAAATACTAAAACACTTTTATGTATATATTAATAACATTTTTTATTCATAATTAAAATATTATTAATTATTATAGTAAAGTAATTTTTTTAAATTATATATACAAAAATAAATTATTACAGTCAAGTAAATTAAATTTATATATTTAAATAAAATAAACAAAATGTTCTTAAGTTAAAGAATTATTGTAACAAAAATTGAAACTGTAAAGTAATATATATTTTAGTCATTGCAATATTTCATTAATTACATTTAAAATATATCTGTTTAATGTAAAATTAGAACTAATTTGGAAATATATTATTTTGGGAAGGATAAATTTTGAAGAATATATATAAAAAATCATTAAGTGATTTGTTATTAAGTGAAAAGTAAAAAATTATAGTTTTTTATATTCAGTGATTTTTGGGTAGTTTTAAGTGGTTTAATCACTTAAAAAACAAACAAAAATCACTTAAAATGTGTAATTCAGACCCATAAAATGAAAAATGGTAAAAACAAACGATCCCTTACTAAGATTGAAAGGAAGAAATGGGAGCAAATTTCCCAAGTATGAAAAGAGAACATCTTAAGAGAATATGTTGAACCGCAGGCAGCAACAACCTTCTCCATCAACAATTAAGGAGAAGGAGGAGAAGGCTGCTGCCTCTAGGAGAAGGCTTCTCCATCGACATCTTAATTAATTTTATTTTATTTTTATGATTTATATATTTACAATATTTAAAAAATAAAAAGAAGACATAATTATTTTTATGGTGAGGAAAGAGAGATTGAATTTATAGAAAACTCTTTACATTTTGTGTTTTAAAACAGGAGTGGAATCTGAATTCCTAATCTTTTAGGATCAACCGAAGTGCTCAACCATTTATACTAAAGAATGGTGTGCAAAAGAATAGACATAATTAATATTATATAGTGTGTGCTTCCTAGATATGATCTTTTAAAAATTTTAATAAAGGTGTCAAGAAGAAGTGTAGATCCAGATTTTAAGGGGTGCAAATATTGTCACCCAAGTACTGGTTTAATTATTTTTGGTATTCAAGCATGGGCCTTGTGGGAGCAGAAGCGAGACCCAACAAAAGAATCATCCTGGCGGCACCATAAATCTAAAGTATTCATTTTACATGTATGCACATCCTCAATTTATTTTGTTCCTTTGGCCGAAAAGTTATGAGCATGCGCATGATATATTGATTTATCAATTCTAAAGTGCACATAATAATTTTCTTTTATTTAATTTGACATTGGAATGAATCATGACTCGCGAGATTATTGAAATTTATCGATATTTAATATTATATTTGCTATTTACGTATTTATTTTGTAATTAATACTGTGAATCAAGGGTTTGTTGGAATAAGTTAAAATTAAATATTATATGCATGGTTTGGATATCTTAATAAAATAAGGAAAGTGTTTCTTCTTCAATGCTGATAAATGTGTATGATAGAATTCGAAATCCTTATTACATTTATCTCCCACCATAAATATAAAAGTGAAGATGTACATAACTTAAGCTAAGATGGAACATGGGCAGGCAATTATTTATTTGGCATGCAATAGAATTAAAACACAACAACTCAGAAGTGCTCTGTTGCGCGTGATAGCCACACCACTTTCACCGGTTTACTCAAACATTTCAGGTTCGAGTATCAAATCTACAAATGATGGACAATTTACGTGTAAGCCCACTTGTAAAAGGGTAAATTACATAGTAGTTCCTTAAGTTAGTGGGCCAATTTTCTCCATTAAGTGTGGAGTTACTCTCTTTATTAATAAGGAAGTAGAATATAATAAAATGTTACCATTTGAACCCTCTTTTAAGAGTTGGTATCTATAGGTCCCAATCAGTGTTTGAAAACTCGCTACTCGCTACTCGACCGGCGAGGCAACGAGTAGCGAGTACTCGGCAACTCGGAGAGTACTCGGCGAGTACTCGGTTTGACCATCGGTCAACGGTCAAACCGTTGACCAATGGTCAAACCAGGTCAACCCTGTAAAATAAAAGTGATAAAGGATTAAATTGAGTATAAGTTTTAATATTTGTGGTCAAAATAAAATTGAGTTAAAAGTTAAGGAGGAGACCGATATTTTCTCGGGACGTGACCGTCATTTTTAAAATTAATTGGGGAGGAAAATAGAAGCCAAAAACTTGTTTTGACTCACAAAATTGATATTGAGTCGGTCGCCGAGAAGAAGAAAGAAGAAGAGAAGAAAAGAAAGAAGAAGAAGAAGAGAAGAAAGAAGAAGAAGAAGAGAAGAAGAAGAAGAAGCTGCCGACCAGCCACCATCGACCGAAGATGATGACAGACGACGACCTTGGCTGTGACGGCGACGGCGACGAACAAGGCAGAGACCGACGGCAGCGACCAGCAGTGACGAGCGACGGCAGTGACAACAGCGACGAAGCAGAACGGCAGAACAGAAGAGGAACTGAGGAAGAATGAAGAGAAGAACTGCCGAGTTGGAACAGCGCCGAGTTGGACCGAGTTGCGCCGAGTTGGGCCGAGTTACACCGAGTTGGGCCGAGTTAAGGCTGAGTTGGGCCGATTTTTGACCCGGGCCGATTTATGCTGCCGATCCAAAGATTCTCAGATCGGCAGCAGGCCGAGCGGCGAGTCCTCGGCGAGAACTCAGCCAACTCGGCCGAGTTTTTATTCCATGGTCCCGATAAAGGTGTTTGTACTTGTACTTCTGATTTGTAATATCAACAAATAAATAAAAAAATAAAACACCACAGAAATGTTTGACCTGGTTTTTGTTTTTAAAAGAATGAAAAAAAAAAGCATGATTATTACGTAAGGATAACAAACACATGACTTCTGCTTCAGTACACGGGTGGCTGTTGGGCCAATGACATGAGGCCCATAAGGTGTGATCTTTTCTTAGGATTGGATCTCACACCACGTGGCGTGATCTCACCGGAGGGTGCTTATAAAAGGCTCTCTCTATAGTTCATATACACAACGCGAAAAATCGGTCTACATTGATTACAAGTCACAATTAATATCAAAAGGCTGCGAGCAAATCCAATGAATGTGATGCAATTGAAGATGCAGACAATGATTATGGTGGTGGGTGGTCCAAGAACTGATGAGAAGAACTGAGTGGAACTGAGGCTGAGAGCGGGGACCAAACTTCTCCTCCTGGCATTCTTGGTCCGACAGCCGAGAGCTTGCAATTTATTATTATTTTGTATTTCTTCACTTTTTAGTGGACAACCTGCCAAAATTGGGTTTTATTTATTTTTATTTTTATTTTATTATTTTTTATTTATTTATATTGAAAATACCTGCCAAAATTGTTAGCGTTAATTTTTTTATCCTTTTTTTTTTAATTATATATATATATATATAAATATTCTCAAGGAAATTCTTTCTTAGAAGGTAGAATGAAAGAAATGTTGGTGTTAATAGTTAATACAAAGGAAATTGACAACAGAACAAGACAGTTGTTTGAAAGGTTGTCCTGTCTTCTACTTGAAGCAAAAGTCTTTTTCATGAGCATGTCTTGCTTACTATTGTTTTCATCAAGTGGGCACTGAGTGTTCAGATATGTTTATTTGCTGGGAAATTCCTGATTGTGACACTGCACAATTGCTAGCTACAAGTAAGCTGCAAATGAAATTCAAATATGACAAGGAGTAATATTTATGAGTAGTACCGTAAAAGTGAAATGAAACTATAACTAAGCTAGACAACATTAACAGTAACAAAAATCGAATTGCGTCTTGCATGCATTATGAGCGATATTAAACGCTAGGATTCAGGATTCTGCGTTTGGGATGCAGCAAGGAAGAGAGCTCCAGAACCAGAACCCCCATGAGAGTGTTCAACAATTACATTGTCAGAAAGTTCATTGCCTAGCATCTCCCATACACTGCTGTGCAGATAATTTCTGAAGATTCTGTAGTGCTCATATAGTCCACCTTCCACTGTCACTACACTTCTCCATTTTTCAATCCTTCTAAGCTTCTTTATTATCCCCACAATTCCAGCACCAACAAGTCGTGCTCCACGTTCTGCAACGATGTCGCATACCTCAGCTACAACTTCTCTCACCATTGGAGTACAATTGGTTATCTGTATTTGATGGATTAAGAAGAGCTAAGTGGAGCATACAAGTATTCAAAACTCAGTTTAATTATTAATAGATAGTGAGACAATGTACATAAAATCTTACCCCAAATATTTCCTTTAGTTTTTCACTAACCACTTCATGATCTTCAGATGTGTCTTGATGCATGGCAGCCATATCAGGTGACCTATAAGAGAAAGCATATCAGAAGCTTAGAAACCACTGATGTGTTTTGATTGCATTACCATAATAATTACAGTTTCTATCGATTATGAAATCTTAAATGTCTCATAATATGCATATGTTTGTTTCATGTCACTTATGCGGTTAAATCATATGCTATATAATTAACTACATACTACTACTCTGTTGCAATTCGACCTTAATAGATATGGAACCATAAGTTTTGGAGGCACATCTCCAAACAGGGCTGTTTCTTTGGCCATCTTCAGGAGGACTCTTCTCACAATTTCTCCCAAATACATTCCTGAAACCATCTTTTCAAAGATCTGAGACAAAAAAAAGGTATCAGAAACAAATTTACTAAATTATTCCAATAAAAATTAATATACATAATAAATTGTCATACCCGGCAGCCAGGATTCGAACTTGCAGCATCTAAGGAAGCATCAAACTCGGTTACTGGAAGATGACAGGAGCTAAAGTTTCCCCATTCCAAGCTAATAACCTGCACTACTAAGCACAAATTAATATGTAAAGTATTATGTTCATTGATGCCGCATTTTAGTTCACAACAGTCACTACCATCTCGCCTGACTTCGGTGATGGACCTTGCCATTTGGGAACTGCTTGTGATGATTCTACATAGGCAGCATTAGTGCCCATTCCTAGAGTAACAGCTGCCACACTGTCTTTGTTATAATATCTACCTCCGGCTAGATTTCCAACACTATCATCAACCTGCTCAAATTAATTTCAGAGTAGTAGTTATGTATATATATAATCACAATGTCATTATCATTTGCACATTATGCTCAGTTTATGTTTTGTGCTTACCACTGCATAAATGTGCATATTCACACCATGTTTCTCTAGAGCTTTATTTATGTCACATATGAAAGCTTTTCCAACCTGAATGCATTATATAAAATTTCAGTCTAGTAGGTTGGAGCAACTTTCACAATCACACACACAGAATGAGTTCAATTTTAATTTGGTGATTAGTTTTCTAGAGTCAACTGTAAAAATCAATGGAACTTTTAAGTTCCCCTGAAATGTAAATATGAGATTCTATTGTTCTGTTTTTCTTGAGACCCTCTTGTTACCACCAAAACACATGGAAAAAGAAATTATAACTTAACTGCATCATCGGTTGCTGTTGCAAAACTCTTCCATTTTGAAGCAGAGGTAGAGGCTGATGCAGCCTGGTCCACCGAACATGACACGGTGAAACCCAATTTCTTCTGTTCCTTATCTTTTTGCCGGATGTTGTGAAACAAATTTTGCTATCCCCACAGCTATGAAATCACATAATTCCTACATATCAATAAAAGTTCCTAGTAATGTTTACTAAAATTCACAGAACTCTCTCTTCAAATGACACAAAATCAGTATTGATTAATAATCTGACTTCATTAATAGTAAGACACATTAAAATCACACCTGTGAAGTGCCATGCATCACATTGGAGGGGATGGATATCTCCTCCCTATATAAGTCCGAAACAGGTTCGTCTTTTCCTCCGAACCGGGCACACAAGATCCAAAAAGTCCGTTCCTCTCAAATTTATCCCATAGTATAGCCCCTTCTCATTTCTGTCACAAATGTTAGATCATAATAAATTCATATAACAAAAGGAGTATTTAACGTGTATAAATTGGTACAAAACTCTTAGCAGTAACAGTTTTATCACAAAAATAACTTGTTAATATTTTAAGATACTAAATAGAGTCAAATTCAATCAGGTATAGTCAACTCCTTTTTTAATGTTTGGCCTCAACAATGCGAACACTGTCCTAATTGTAAAGAATGATTTTTCTTATTGCACATGTTCATGTGTATGCTTTATTTTTATGTATACTTACATGTAATCAAAATTTAAATTTCCTTATATAAAAACTTAATTCTATGAAAAAAAGAGCAAGAAAATGAAGTGGGGATCCACTAGATAGAATGACTAGTGTATATAGAGGAGGGAAGTGTACCCATTGGGAAGTGAAGCAACATAAGCAACAAGCATGCTTAGGGCAGTGGTAATTTCGTTTGATGCCAAAGAGGCTTCCATATCAGACACTAAAGCATTTGCAACCTGCCATAGCTTCGGCACAGGAGTGGCACATTCCCTTGCCAACTTGCGTAGTATTCTTTGAGTTTGCTTCCATTGTCGCTCTTTCCTTCGCTTCCATTGCCTCAATCCTGCCGCTACCACCAGAATTGTTGCAGCTGTGCTCACCACCAACACCACTTGCTTTCTCATCAATTCCTTCCCACTCTTAGATCAATTTTTTTCATAAGAAAAATATTAAGAATGTTGTTTCCTTCAACTATTAGTTTTATTTTGTTTTTCTTCTTCAAAATGAATCAGAAATATAACAGAAACCCGCTATTTCTGCAGTAGGGAACGAGTATCGTGGTTCACGGGTGTCAAAAACCTCTCGTATGAAGATATAGAACTATATTATGGTCCAAACTCAAGCCCAAGACCAAGACCGAGCCCGGTGTCAACTAGGTCTTAATGTTGGGATGCACACTGCGTAGCGCTTCATGAAGCCCAAAATGGTATAAACTGCTAAGTTTGGGTTCTGCATGGAATCGTACCCGAATTTTACATGCATCATGCCATCACATCGTGTTAATTTTCCGAACTTTGTTGTATTATTGTTCTTATGTTTTTAAGGTTTATGAAAAATGGTATATACAAGCTAAGCATGGGCACGTATTATTGCTCGTATTTTACCAGCGTCATTCCATTAGATCATGTTTAATTTTTCACTTTGTTGTGATTTTGCATTATGTTTATAAGAAGTTGTATATATTGGTGGATAATTTCATAATTTAATATGGTGAAAATATTAGCCTATTAGGATGACATCAATGGGTATATATCTTTCTATTGCTTTTTATATTTTCAATGTGATATTCATTCTCCTCTTCTCTGATTTCACTGGGAGGTTCTACAACACATTACTTATTAAATTAATTATATATATATTATATAATTTTTTGTACAATGATGCTTTTAGGGAGGAGGTTTCCCACTACATTCTATATATATATATTATTATTTATTTAAAGTTTTTAATAATAAAATTAATTTAGTTTTAAAATTAAAATTAATATATAGATTCTTTTCCCCAAAAAAATGATAGTTAGATAAACTTTTTAAAAATATTTTTATAATAATTAGAGAATTTTTATTTCTTAACTTTAATATTTACTCAAGTATTTTATTTTAACCATTAAATAAAATTAATTAAAGTACTAGTATCAATGATAAAATAAGGTTAAATAAATCTTTTAATTCTCTAATTATGCCCATCAATATTTTCTTTAGTGATGTTTAATGAGATTTATCGGGTTCGTTTGACATAACTTTTATTTTTGGATTTGACAGTAGAAAAAATGAAGTCAAAGTTCAAACCTTTAATAAAATCGTTTGGATACTATATTTCAGAAGAGTTTTTTATACTAAAAGAGCTATTCAGAGTGTTTAGGATGAATATTTTCAAAATCTATCGAGATTATAAGATGCATAATTATACCCTAATGAAAATAATATTAAGTAAATAATTTTATTTATATTTTAATAATAGTTAATTAAAATAAATAATAATAACTTAAGAGCAAAATAATATTTTTGGGTCTTATCCCAAGAGATAAATAACCCAGCCGCCTCAAATTCCTTTTCCTCTTTTTTCATATTCTTTCGTTGCTCGCTTACCCAGTCGTCTCCAGATTTTTTTTTTCTCTCTTCATTTTCTTTCTTTTTCCTCTAAGTTTTGAGAGATTTCAGCACCAATCTCTTCCCTCTTGAGTTTCTGGTAAATACTCGTCAAAAAATTGGATGGAGATGGTGGATTAAAAAATGGTAGAGAAGGGATTGTAAAAGAAAATCACCACTAAGTAAGGCAAAGGTTATGCACAGAGCAAGAGCAAGGAAAGACAAAAGACCAGACACTGAGTGAAATTTGTATTTTGTTATCATGAGGGTAAAATTGGATATATAAAATTTCAGTTAAACTTCTAAAATTTCTTCCTGTGTTTTCTAGGAAAGGGCTTCCAAGAGAAGCTGAGTGGAATAGCTTTAGGTAGAAGAGCTTCCAATTAGGCCTTAAGCTCTTATGCCAAATCCTTCCAATCAGCTCTTTTAATGGCTTCTGGTTTCAAGAAGTCAAAAAAAGTTTTTCCCGTGACATTTCAAGCAGGTCATAGTTAAGGGACAAATTAAGGACTGAGGCATGAATTATAAAAGAAGAAAAAGTTCAAAATTTAGGTGAAAAAAGTTTAAATAATTAGTCATTAAACTTTTTTCTAAGAAATGTACAAATATCTTATTCCACATATATCACATCAATAAGAAAATATCGATCTATAATCAGAACTTAGCCTGCAGTGATGATGCTCAATTCATATTCAAAAGTGCTCATTGCTTGTAACGTTTCAGCATCAGCATTCTTTGATAAGACAGAACCTACCTACATGTCACTTACTTGTTTGTTGTTTCCAATATAACAACAAAACTCAACTTTACATTAATTCATTGTGGTTCAAATATCAATATCTGCAAGCTAAAAGATTCAAATAACAAAAATTTATTTCAATTTTTTCAAGAAAAAAATTAGTTTGAAATTGGGTCTACTACTTCCCAACTAATCATACTTTTTTGTAGCCAGAATTAAAAGCACATTATTGCTAATAAATTTTGCACCTAATACATTATCGGAAAAACTTCATTTTAGTTTTTGAGATTTCGAAAAATATCAATTTTTTAAAGCGCTTTTGGAAATAATTATTTTCATCCCTAACGTTTTAAAAACTCATTAAAATAGTCCAAACCATTAGTCAACTAATGGTCAACATAGACAGAATGTGTAAAAAGACATATTTGCCCTTGATGTGATTATTTAATTAAAATTAAAATTAAAATAAATTAAGTAAAATAAAATTAAAAAATAGAAAAAAAAGTGCATCTTCACCGTCCATCTCTCAGATGGACGGTGGAGTTAAAATTTTTAAGTAAAAATAAATTCTATGTAAAAATGAAAACACAATCTTCTAAAGAAAATTAAAAATTAAAATTGAATCTCCAAAATCATTAACACCCATATCATCTAACCACCTGCTACCACCGTCACTTTATCCTGCCTCCACCATCAACCAGATCTCTCACTCTCTCTCTCTTCACCTCTCTTATCTTGGTCTCTCTCTCTCTCTCTCTCTCTCTCTCTCTCTCTTCCCCTCTTATCGTGGTCTTACCTTTTCTCTTTACTAGAGTTCTAAGTTGGATCCAACCCAAAACCAAGTCAAAGATGGTGATGGCAACTCCCGTTGATGGCGAGGCATCCTGGTCCATCCATCGAGGAACTTCATGTTTGATTTTCCTTCTCCCTCACCCCCCTGTCAGATTTCTTTGCTTGAACTCAGTTCAATAGAACATTTTCATGTTTTGGGTTCAAACTCAAAACGCTTCATGTTCTAGGTTCGATTGAACCCAGAATAGTTTTGATTCTAAGTTTGATCGAATGAACAAAAAAAAAAAAGTGTTTTTCTTTTTTTTTTTGGTTTTGATTTTTTCTAGTTCTTTGGTTGTGGTTTTGATGTTTGATTTTTAGTTTTTTTGGCTTAAAAGAGTTGAGTGAATGTAGATTAGAGATCCATCTTGGTGGAGATGTATGTTGTTTGAAGGATCTGGGTTGGTGGAGATCCAATCTGGATCTCCACCTCTTGATTTTTCTTTTAATTTCACTTTAATTTTTTTCTTTTCCTTTTCAAATTTCGATTTTAACTTTAATTTTAAAAACATCACCGTCTATCTTATGAGATGGAAGGTGATCATAAAAGAACTTTTTTATTTTTTCCAAATTTTTAAATATAATTTTTAATTTAAATATAGATGTGGAAATTTATGATTGGTGCAAAATTGGTTTTTAAGTTTTATTTATATAAATTGGTGAAAAGTTAGTGATGAAAAGAGTTGGTTTCCAAAAGTGTTTTAAAAACTTGATATTTTTCAAAACTTCAAACACTAAAATGAAGTTTTTGCTATATTATCCACAAGAGGATCATAGTGTTTCTGATTATGAACAATATTTATTAGCTTATTTTTTTTTAAAGAAAAATATATAAAAAAAAAACAAGTTTTAATGTTCAAGATTTTTTTGTTACAACTTTAAATTATTACAAATTGATTAGATATCGTTTAACATAAAAAAGTAATGAAATAATAGCATTACAAGTTCAATAAAAGATAAAAGTTGACATAATAACAAATAGGAATAATTTCTATCATGTTAATTCACAAATTTCTATAAGAAGAAAGTGGGAAATGTAGAAAGAACAATAAAACGATTACGAACACTGAAATGTTCTCAGGAAAAATTTGTGTTCAGATTATCGCTGGAGACTTTTTTTTTTTTTTTTTCTTGGGTTGAGAAAATTATAGCTGGACACTTGGAGCTACAAAGACAACGACCAGTATGGGACCCCATTGATGCCAATGGGTCAAACTTTGTACATTATTGGGACCTTCTCCTTTTTGACACGTATTGGTCTGATTTTGACTATCATAATATAGACACTAGTCTTTCTTGTATCAGTAACCGTCAAATGCCGTCCATGACCATTCGGTCTGTTTAATTGGGTTGGTTTTGTTTCATCTACCACCATCCATAAAAAACGCCATTATTTCGCCAAAACCTACAGCTGACTAGCTGAGGATGGTGTTCTACGTTCAGTTCTCAACTGAAATCAATTCAAACCTGTTAAAAAAAAAACGGACCCTCTGCTGTCCGACACTCATTTATCATTTTTACATCTTAATGTGAGTGGTATTTAAAAGAAAAAATTCCACTTGCCACCTCATACCTTTTTCTTGTTCTAATGCATGTTGAATTAAAATAATATAAGAATTTAATTTTAGTAATTGAAAATAAGTCTGGGATAAATGTTAGGAAGTATATATAGTATTATTGCTATATATATGAGATCCCATGTTTGCTTAAAGGCAACAATTATTATGATATTCTTTCGTCCCTAAATTTTAAATTTATACTTTAAAAAAGGAGTTTGGCTATCTTAAGTTTCGTAATCTTACTTTTTCTTGTTCCTCTATTATTCTCTAAATGCCAACTTTATATATTTATATGCGCCAACTGTATCCCTTATGATGAGCTCAATTTTTATGTGTTCTTTTTCTTCTTTCTTTGGGAGGAGGATTAAATTCATTTTACGATCAAAGAACGTACTCAACCATTCCTACTAAAAGATGATGTACAATTTCTATGTTAATTATTTTACATTTACATTATTAATTTCTTAAAACATTACTATGTCAGATTATTCAAATAAAAATCAATAATTGTGAATCATAAATGATAAATATAATCATTTATCAATGTGATATATTATTTATTTTTTCAAAAATATATATAGGAAAAAGAACGCATTATTAATGTAATTATGTCATCTTACTAAGATGAATATTTAAATATGTTTCAGAAATTGTGAGGTATCAAACGGAAAACAGGAAAAGAATTGCCTTCATATGAGATTACTAAGAAATTATGACGTTTTTTGTTCTTGAAGTAGTTCAAAAGCAAAACATATATTAGTAATCTTTTTATCGATATTGCAATATGCATCTTTAGAACACTTTATTATGTAAAACAAGTCATGCAAAGTTAAAGACAAATTTCGCATTCTTCTAACTTTTAAAATAATACTTTTTTTTTTAATTAAAAAAAAAAAAAACAACATAGGAGAAAGGCACAAGTAAATTTTATGCTCATACAGTCATGAATTTGAGAATATGTGCATGGATTGCCCAAGTGTTCTATGGTTTCCAACTTTTTTTTTTTTTAATAATTGTGGGAAAGAAAATATTAAATTCATAGAAAACTATCTACATCTTTGATAAGGGTGAGATTTGAACCCTTGGCCTTTTATGATCAAGAGATACGTTCAATCATTGTTACTAAGAAGTGGTGTGCTATGGTTTCCAACTCATGATAAGTTCCCAAACAATCATATCGCACACATATGTTGATGATATACATAAAATGAAATAGCAAGGCAGATGAGAATCTTTTTTGGTGAGGCTAAGATTGTCCCCAACTGCAATGGTATAAAATAAATTGAAGGCACAGCAAATAAACTAAGAAAGATAGAACGTGCAATATCATCAACGTACAGACTATCATACATGTACGTAGTTACAGAGGATTAAGTATACAGGAAGGAAAATCTCTAAGATAAATGAATTGCCTGCAGGAGAACAACATTCCCCAACTTTTGAAGTGAAGGAAAAAATAAAAAAAAAACCAAGACCAGCCTGCAATTAATGGAGCAAGTAATATTTAAATTACAAGAAACTTTAAAACCTCTTGTAGTCTACCTTTTTCTATCTTGGAAACTCCTCCTATGACGCTACATGCCGCTGGTCTCTGAATACAGCACATGGGTATTGGAACGTGGTCAATGGCTCAACCACGCACAAAAGACAACAAAATCTCTCCTGCGAAATTCAATCTCGCAGCAAAATTAATTACGTGCCTTTTGTTTCTCTCTCTCAAGGTTGGGGAAATAAAAAACCAAAATGTTATAGTATAGTAATTACATTCTCCAAATATTAATATTAGGGAAAATCCCAGTTTACCCCTAAAGTTTAATGTAATCGCTAATTACCCCCTGTAGTTTTTGAAAATCCTATTTTACCCCTTCTGTTAACTCTATTAGTGAGAGTTGATTCCTGACTATAATAGTGATCAAAAAGACCAAACTACCCCTCAACAGTATAACCAAGCAGAACACTAACATCATCCAACCAGACACATTCACTGACCATCCAACCCAAACACATTCAACCAAAAAAACACAAACAACATCATCAAAGGTGATAGCAAAAAAACACAAACAACATCAACAAAACAAAATCGAAACCAAAAAATATTCTGGGTTGCGTTTCCGATGTCGAAAACCCCAGAAATCCTTGGGTTTTCAGCACTGGAAACCCAGAGATTTTTGGGTTTCCGCATCGAAAACCCATCTACGAGTTTTCAGCGCGGACACCCAGAGATTTCTGGGTTTCTAGCGTCGAAAACCTATAGATCTATGGGTTTTCGACGCGAAAACCTGTCAATCTCTGGGTTTTCGCGTCGAAAATCCATAGATCGGATCTGGGTTCCCGCAACCCAGAGGCTCTGGGTTTCCGATGCAGAAACCTAGATTCGATCGAGGAAACCCAGAGACTCTGGGTTTCCATCAGAACTGAGTTTCCGCCATCGGATCTGGGTTTCCAACGCGGAAACCCAGAGCCTATGGGTTTCGTCGGAAACCCATAGATCGAAGCTGGGTTTTCGACGAAACCCAGTTTCAGTACTACCGAGAGAGAGAGAGAGAAGAAGAAGATGAAGAGAGAGAGAGATGAAGAAGAAGAAAAAGAAGAAAGAGAGGAAGAGAGAGAGTGAGAAATAAAGAGAGAGAGTGGAGATTTAATAGTTTTGATCACCACCGTCCATTATAAAGATGGACGGTGGAGATTTTTTTCAATTTTTTAAATATTAAATTATTATTTTATTAAATATTTATATTTTTATATTTTATTTCACTTGGACAGTTTTACCCTTCCACATTAACGGTCATCTGTTAACTTTTAACGTCCAAATTGACGGTAAGAGGTTTTTTGGATATTTTAATAAACTACAAGGGGTTTTTTTTATCCATTTTGTAAATCAAGAGGGGGAATATTAGCGATTTTTTAAAGCAATGGGGGATTTTGGCTATTTCATCAAATTACAGGGGGGAAATTGGGATTATCCCTTAATATTATTAAACTGATCGTTGTGAGGCATCTTCATGTCACAATATCAATCCGCTCTTCTGCATTTTTATAATAATTTCAATAAAGCTTGTCTCAAGTTCTTCACAAGATCCTTCACTGGCACGCTCAGTCCAAAGTTCATCTGCAGTAACATGACAAGCGTTAATTAATATGTAAAAAGGCTGGTGTATATTTCATAGAATTTAGATCCACTCATAATCTGAATTTTTTAATAACTTAATATAATCTTATGACAAACAATCATTACGATCAATATTGACTGATGGGAGATGTATTTGATTTTCACATTATTTTTTCTACCACCAATTATATGCTTTAAGAAGATGCTTTAAGAAGGTTTGACAAAAGATCAGATCAAGATCAGGAAATTAAAGGATATATTCATTTACCCTCAACATGAATAATTAATCTTTTGATTTTTAGAAGGACTCAAAGAGGAAATACCTGGGCGACAACAGTTATATCAAGAATAGAGTTTCCAAATGGCAAGACATTGCTATTGATGACAGTTAAATGGAGGCTCTCGATTTCGCTTAGTATGCTTGCTATACATCCTTTGATCTTTTCGCAATGGATTCTAATTATTACATCCCTGTCCGAAACTCTGGCTTCGATTTCAGGTAAATATTGGTTGGATTGGTGATCTTCAAATATTTGATCGGAGGAAGAGGTCTCATCAGCAGTAAAGATGTGGGTTTTCTTCACAACAAACCTTGATTCCGTTTTCGTCTTGGCTGCCTGCTCCTCAAGCGTCTTGACACGTTCTTGAAGTTGATTAAGGTGTTTGACAGCATGTCCAAGGGTAGAAGCCTTGTCAATCTACAAATAAACATTACATCATTAGGCAAAGACTACACATAATGTATGTATATACTGTGAAAATTAGTAATAAAGAGAGAATATCAATGATTAGTACGTACATACGTAATCAAGAATATATAAGATTTAATTACCTTACTGATTGAGTAATCTTACCTAACAATTACATTCATTGAATTGAAGAAAATCGAATGGTTGTATTTGTTGGTTAAGATTATCCAATCAATAAAGTAGGTAAATTTCTATAATAATATCAATCAATTTGAGACTGCTTTATCAATTTTATACGAATTCAGTGTAATGAATTTATCATACTTTAGCCATAGTTATTAGGTATTTATTACTACCATATGATACAGATATAAATATTTCAAACAGTTTCCAACAAATTATTTAACAAGACTACATGAAAAATTAGTCCAAAAAATCATAAACTTAATATTTTACCTTCTCTAGCCCAGGAAGAACAGATGAAAGAGCTATAAATCGTTGGCTGAGCTTTTCTCGACGCTTTCTTTCGACAATTAAATGTTCTTGAGCTTGTAAAGGATTTCTAGTCACTGAAACAACCCTCTTGTCTCCCTCCATACATTGGTATGCACCTTGAGAAATCAAAGAGGACAAATATTTGATATTTTCTCGAGATTCTTGCTCAGTATTTGGATTCATGCTGGCATTCTATAGATCGTAGACTTGTTGACAAGTAGCAAGGGATATTGAGTTCGATTCATCGAAAGTAACAATCCAGGAGGAGGAAGCGGGAGTACTGATGTACTGAGTCTTTAGCTGTTTTGCGGGTCTCTCAACACCCTACTTCGAGGTATGAATTACCACTTCTGTTGTGTGCACTTTCTGAATAGAATCTCTCAGAAGAAAAAGCTGGGAAATTTAGCCCATCTAGCGGGTAATCAAAGGGGTTCGTTTGATATAGATGGAAAAAGCTGGAATCATCCATTCCCTACAAATCAAAGCAACCATTTATGGTCAAGTAGTACTCAATAATTGTTATCATATAACGAATTCACAACACTTCATCGATTTTTTCTTTAAAGAATGCCTAGTATATATATATAAATGAACTTCTAAGAGACAAAAATTGCGATAGCTCTTTCAGTATATATAGAAATAAGCTCACCAATTCATATAAAGATTTGGCTGACGCGATTTCCATTAGGTGATTTGAAGAGATGGACCTCAAATACAACCTGAAAAATTAGACGTTGACACCGAATATCACATCATAGATATATATATTAAAGATGTACAAGGCCTGATACTTGTTTAGTGCGCCTCCCAATTCAGCAACTGAATCTAGGACATCATATATAGAACAGGAGCAAAAAAGAGAAATCTTGGAATCTAGCTAGGTATGTGTAGAGGCTACCTTGTAAAATGGGCACCTGAAGAAAGCTTTTCTTTTTCGCTACGCCTGGAGGGATATTTTATAGCAGTGCAATTCGTGTTTGATACGGGTACCAAGTTGAGGAGCTCACACGTGCGAATATAGTTGTCCTCTTCCCTTCAAGTACTGTTCATATTATGGCTCTTTCTCTTGGGGTCAAATTCACTACCCCACGTTTTTGTATTGGCCAATATAAAATTGCCATATTTGTAAAATGGGCCCACGAAATTCTGAGAGACAGAGAGAGTCCATCACCCACATCGGATGAGCTTTGATGTGATTAATAAGTTAATCTCGTTGTCTAGAATGATGTCGCTGATCCAACGTACACATCTGACCGTACTGAAACAAAATTAAGATAAAACATGTCCCTCTTTTCCTCATAAAATTCAGCCACATGTGTGCATTACAATATTCATCAAAATCGACAGTAATCTTTTGGCCAACTGGATATGAATGGATCTTTTTCTTTGCACACAAATATCTAGAAAAAATATTTCATGAAACTAGTCTCACATTCACAGTCATTGTACAAATCTTTCATAAAATTGTATCACAAATTATTACTTGGTCATTGGATCAAAGTCAAACAAGCATCCGTTCCACGTCCTCTCGGATCACCCTTAATTAATTTCCTCCCTGATGATTAATCTTCTCATCCCAGAATTTGGCTGATGAAAAACATAACATATTATACATACAAATCATGACATTACTCATTTTGAGAAATAAATCGTGAATGTGTATAATTGTTGGATACTCTATGATTAAAGATATTTTTTCTTTGTTTTGAAAACCATGAACTAATTAGAAAATGGTCAAACCGACTGCATTTAGACCTATTTATATCTTTTATTGATTTGAGATCAGATTAAGAGATTAATCGTGCATTCCTTTTTTCATCAAAATCAAATGTATAGCCCTTCAAAATGTTTATATATTTACAAGTTGATATTAGTTAAATGGGGCCCGGTTTGAGCTCAATCCATCTGTCCTCTATCTCGTCCACCTTGATTATGAAATGGATTAATAGCATCAAGCGGATACAGTTAATGATTTTGGCTATTGGTAAAAGAGATATCCTTGGCTATCTAGGAGATATTACTAAAAAAAATATAAAAACGCTAGTTTTATTATTTTTTTATCAAAAAATTAATTTAATGACTAATGTCACTAATCTTTGAATATCTATTAAAATAAATAAATAAATGCTATGTTTTTCATGACTCCACTTCTTATTTACAACACCAAATACATCATAGAATTCATTTATTTAAATTAAATTTATTAAAATAATTTAATTCAATTTCGTGTATCAATGAAATCTAAGAGTACGAAAGAGGTGGAAATCAGATAATCAGACTGTTCATTTCACATTAAAAACGTGTTTCATTCATGGTTGTAACTTAACTTAAAAATTTTCCTCCAACACTTCTTGAATGATTTCCCTTGATTTTGAATGCCAAAAGTCTAATCCTGGAAGTTTCAATTTCAGGTTTCTAGAAAACAACATCAATAAATCCAATTTTGAAATCGAGAATATATGCTATCGCATTCGATTTCCAAACATCTTATATAATTGCCAGGTGAAACTCCATAAAGTAGAGATTTTCTTCAAAGAATGTATAAATTAAGGTTGTCTTCTCACGTGTATAACATTAACACGTCGCTATTAATGTTATTATTATTTTACAATGAAAATTTATTTTATATATTTTTTTCTTTTTCACAGTATATATTCGAAGTTTATTTTGATATAAAGAAGTTTTCAGATAAAGATAGTTTCGTTGTGCTCAGACGCCATTTTCCACCGATGATGGAATATAGAAAATCAGGTTGGTTTGCGATCATAGAAGCATTTCTAACAATTTTCCGGTTGGCATTGTCCTTTTCCTTGTGTTCAAGTTTGACTTTCATTCACTTAAAAAGAATAAAAAATCAAAGCAGGACTTTTTATACATCATATAGCGAGTCAAATGAAGCGGTAAATTATAAAATAATTTCAGAGAGCTAAGTATTTTTGTTGAATTCATGCTTAAATGTTACATCATTTATGAGTTGTAATTACTATATAAATAATGTGATATTGAGATAGATGATATAGTATTGATAATTCAATCGTGCATCATATGATATTTGATATATATACCGTACATGGATTATGCAATGTTTCAATTAAAATGTTCTGAACTCTGCTTTCATATTCTAGGCTTAAGCAACTTCATAAAAGGCTGATCCAGTGATTTCGAACTCAACTTGATTGTATGGGAATACAAGCAAGATCTGATATCACTGGCAGAGAGGTCAACTGAGAAATTGTCAATGGAAGATCAATTATGGAGCACAAAAGTTGAGTTATATATATGTATATTAAAATTTTGTACTAACATTGAAGCAATTGATTCTATATATAGATCATATTGTTTACTAAATCATCTCATTATCTACATTGTACATTTTGACAAGTTTTTATAATTTGATGAAAGTGTAATACACAATTTCGAAATGATTATTATCTTTTTTCTCAAGTACAAATTTAGAATTTGAGTGAGAGGAACCTAATTTAAACCCATAATCTCCATATATGTTTTAGGGGCAAACTAAGAACTCTCAGTTTTGTCAATAAGTAGTTTTACTCCTATTTATTTTAACAATATACTAATTCGTTTTGTTTTGTTTTCTTTTTTTTTTTTTTTTCAAAAAAAAAAAAAAATAGAAGCAATACAAATGAACAATAATATAACTCTTTAATCTATTTCTTTTTTATGGGTAGTGTTAAGCGTAACCTTAAGACACATGTTTATATCCATAACTAACTAATCAATAAAAATAAAAGAAAACAAAAGAAAAGGACAAAGCCATCAAGTTATTCATTAATTGATTTTTTGTGGGTTCATTTATAATTTTTTAGTTGTTAACATGTGCATTTAGGACATAAGTTAGCACTATCCTTCTTTTCTACATACAATCTTATCAAGTGGGATATTTGCCTTATTTTGTAAAACTTCTTTTTCAAAAAAAAAAAAAAAAAAAAAACCTTTTTCAAGAAATTCCAAATCATGAATATAAGAAAAAATATAATCATATTTTAGATATTCAAACTATTGTAGGAAAAAATCATATTTTAAATATTCAGACTATTGACTTGATTCTTAATCTTCAGACTTCGTCCTTATGTTCAATGTCAATTTTTGTAATAAAATATTTAAAATTTAAAGATTTGGGTTAATTTTTTTAATAAAATATTATTTATAATTCAAAGATCTAGATCAAATGATGAAGATTTGGATTCATCCTCAGATATTTAGAGTTTGCAGATCTAGGTAAACTATTGAAGGTCTAGGAACCCATATCTTCAACGAATTGAAGATCTAGTTAGATCTTTAATTTGTTAGAAGATTTGGGTTGAACTGTTTTTTTTTTTTTTTGTTCCTCCTTAATTTGTTTTTTTTTGTTCCTCCTTAATTTGTTTTTTTTTTTCCTTGCAAATGAAGTTTTAGGTTGAACCCAAAATTTTAATTTAGATCTTCAAGGATTGATTGGATAGATTTAAATTTTTTTATTTTTATTTTTAAATTTGATTTTTTAATTGTATTTGTACTTAAATTAACAATTTTTTAACTAAATCTTCACTATCCATCACAACTTAATGGATGGTGGAGATTTAAAGTTTTTTTTTTTTTTTTTTTTTTTTTAAAATTGTAAAGGGTAACATGTTAATTTATGTCTAAGGGTAAAATGGTCAATATGTATTTTCGGGGGGACTGAAATTAATATATATTCAAAATGTGAGGGACCATGAGAGATATAAACGCATTCGTAGTTAAAAAAGAAAGTTTTTTAAAATATAGGGATCAGAGTGAAATTTGATCAAACAAAACGTACACTAGATTATATTATGACTAACTGTTATGTTATGTTTTTTTTTTTTTTCCAGAAAACTAAATTTAAAAGATGAAGGTGTTTACTTTTTTAAGCCATAAGTATTTGAAAACAAAATATATAGTAAAACCTCAATAAATGAATATTCGATGAATTAATAACCTCGATTAAATAAAAAATATTCTGATCTCAGTTTGGATCAATGTACTAAATTAATAACCTCTCTAAAAGCATAAGTTAATAATTTTTATTTTAAATCCTTTAAGGCCCAATGAATATATAAATTAATTGATGAAATACAAAATAATAATAATAATAACACACCTAAAACTTCTTAATATATATTAAAATACTCCTTACTTATCGACTTTTAGTTTTCCTCAATTCAGTTCTTAAAAATGCATCTATAATCGTTTGTTCTTATGTTGTAGCTAAACCCAACTTAACCTTATCCTTAATTTTTTGCGATACTTAAACCACTTTTGGTATACTTTTTTGGATGTACGTTATTCTTTGGGATTATATGCAAACACTTATATGATTTTTATGGATGTGCATTAATCTTTTGAACTCTATGCATGTACCTATTAAACTTTTACGTATCTGCATGTTAATTTTTAGGAGTCCATACATACACATTTTAACTTTGGACCACATCCATTAATTTTGTTTTCTTCAATCATAAGTTATACATGTATCTTGGAAAAAAAAATAGTTTTAAGTACAGGTAATATAACCATAAAACTGTTTTTGTATCAATAAATGATTCATTTGTCGATAAATTAATAATCCCTTTTAAAATGACAACGGTGCCAAGAATGATATTTTATTGAGGTTTTACTAGTCATTTCAACTATTGTTTGTTATTTATTTATATTCCATTATATTAAAGAAAACTAAAATTAAGCAATTTAAAAAATTATAAAATAAAATTATTTTATTATTAATAATATTTCAAAAATTTTAAAATTATAACAATTATTTTAAAAGATTTTATAAACTTGTAATCCAGTAAAATACAAATATTATATCTCAAACAATTGAATTGAAAACAACTTAAAATACTTCATTTGTATAATAATAATAATAATAATAATAATAATAATAATAATAAAAGTAGAATGTTGATTGTAAAAGTTGTGACGAGAGAAAAAATAATAATAATATGGATAAGGGTGGGGAAAAGAAAAATTGAAAATGCATAAAATTAGAGATGGTACTTTTGGTCATAATAAATTGAAATATAATCCAATACTTAAATTTATATATTTTTAAATTATTATATATTAGTTCGTTGGCAATCTATATAAGTGACCTAAAAGTACAAGCATAAGTTAAAAGTACAACCCAAATGAAAAGAGAAAGCAATTAAATTATCTCTATAATCATGGCTTATCTATGAAAATAATAAAAAAACAATTAATGACTTATAACTATTTAGACACTGATAAGTGTATATTTTAACAACAAAATATAATATTATTGTGATATAATTAATTGTACTTGCAAATAAGATTTCTAATGTACATAAATATAAGATTTTCAAAAGCTCAACAAGTGCATAAATCAACAATTTTTTTTCTTCAATTGTCTGGAGTTAGAGTTAACTATATAATTAAGTGACTATAAAATATAATCAATTAGATTATGTGCGCGCCGCACATACATTATCTATTAAAATTTTATCTTGTTTTCCATGGAAAAGAAAAAAATAGAAGAAAATGAAAATACCCATGGCGTGAGAAACTGATATAACATTGTCGAAAAGGCGAGAAGTTTTATTTTATTTTATTATTATTATTATTTTCATATTTAGATTTTGCCTTTCCACTTTCATGTTAGACAACTAAATATATAACATAATAGAAATCTGAATCCTGTTGTCTTGGACTTTAAAGTGGCAGACATGACATGGGACGTCTGATAGAATTGGGTATCGTTTGTGTTTTGGTTTCTCGGTCAAAGAGCAGAAGCACCACTTAAAAATTTAAAGGTTAACTGTCTTCCTGGTCAAAAATTGACAGCTTTATTAAGGAAATGTAAAAGGTACAAAAACGAATATATCCGAATCCTATTATCTTGGAAATTAAAGTGGCAGACACGAGACATCGGGTCGGATTTGGTGTCGTTGGTAATTTGGTTTCTCAGTCAAACCACCGCTTAAAAATTTAAACTAACTTTCTGGTCAAGAATTGACAGCTTTAATAAGGAAACATATGAGGTGCAAAAACGAGTAATCACGTGATTTGTAAATTGTAACGCACACCTCAACAAACTTACCTAATATTTCATTATAAAAGGAATCAGGAAATGAAACTTATTCTTTAAATGGAAACGTAACTTAATTTCTAATTTTGTATTGGGTCTATATAATTTGATTTTCAGTCATTTTTAGTAAATACTAGAATTATATAATAAGAATTAAGTTCGTTTTTATTATTAATGATTTTCAACTAGTAAAAATTTCTTGAGTTATTTTCGACATTGACTTAAATTTTAGGGATAATCCCAAAAACTTATTATTTTTTATAAAAATATCCATTTTACTACCTATGATTTCATTTTTATCCAAAATTTTCCTTGACTGTTAATAAAAATACTCAAAATATCTCATAGAGATGTACAAAATAACGAAAATATCATCCAATGGACATAAATTGATGATGAAGTAATTAAGGATAAAATTGATATTTTCTGTTAGTTTTTTAACATCGATAAAGATTTTGGATAAAAATAAAGCGTAAGTGATAAAATTGATATTTTTATAATCTATGATGAGGTTTTTAGGATTACCCTTAGATTTTATGTCATCAGACACTTCCTTCTGACTTTTGAAAGTGGCTTTGTTTGTCACTTACCTCCTTTTCTACCTCATTGACTTGGAAATACGTCCAAATGACTTTGCTCTAAGGCAATAGCGAAAGGTGGAAATATAGCTAGGTTGGCATGGAAAAACACGATATCCTCTGATAATTGGCTTTGCAATGTGTCAAAATTGTGGTGCTAAAGCTGGTTTCTTTGATTTTTGATTAATTTTTAAACTTTTAATATATATTGTTTTAAAATTTTGGATCTTTGTAGTGAAAAACATATCTATCATCGGGAATAAAGATTCTATATTATCATTTTTTTGTTCATTTTTTGATAATATAGTAACATGTCAGAAGGATTCTATATCATCATTTTTTTGTTAATATTGTGATAATATAATGACACATCATAATAAAAAATAGTAGATTTATTTTTTCTCTTTCATACATCACTCAAACTTAAATTACTTTTATAAAAAGATTAACATAAATGAAAGATGGACAGAAAATTTTTACTCTTGTCATCAGGAGTTTTAAATTCTTTATTTCTCAAATTCTAATAGCCACCTAATATTAACTAAGAAGAACTAATGATTTTGTTTAGTTCCAGCCTAATGGAAGCTGGCAGGTCCTACCCTGCTGGTGAGGCTTAACTAGTATTGAAATAAAATGTTCTTAAGTATAGAATTACTGTAACTTTCGTTATGTTCAGAATTTCGGAGGAAAAAAGGAGGTTGTTTTCCGCAATTTTCTCAAAAAAATTTATATAAAATTCAGTTAATGTAAAGTGGTCATAATGGAGCCCAATGGATGCAAATGGGGTGTCCTTGGAAAGACGAACTCTAGAGGAAGATAACAGCACAAGTGGTGTCGGTAATGGAGGCCGGAGGCTTTGTCATGCGCCGGTGGAAGCTAGCTGAGTCAATTGGCGCGTGCGACAGACGCACCTACTTGTGAAATACTGAAATGTGTGTGCAGAAGCAGAACTTTCTCAGACGCATGAAGCATGAGATTCAGCTTTTGTGCAAGAAAATGTTTGAATTCGGGTATTTCTAATCTTAATGGGTTTTGAATTAAGTTGGACTATAAAACTCAATTGACAAATAGGAGGCTTATGCCTTGATTATGTATATTTAAGAAGCATATAAGAAACACTGTGGGGTTGTTTCCCCTTTTTTGTTTGTTTGTTTTTTTGTTTTTTTGTTTTTTTTAATTTAATTTTTTTAATTTTTAATTTTTTTATGATTTTAAATATTACTTACCATTCTAAAATTTGAATGACGTGTTTTTTTAAGATAAAAACATTTAAAAACAAATATTTTATATTTATATTTATGTCTAAAAATAAATCATTTAAAAATCCTAATCAAATTTTTCTATATATTTTAATTTACATAAATTAATTTTTATTGATAATAATGAATATATGTTATTTTAAACAACAACAGTTTAAGAAAATATTAACTTTCCTTTTGCTTGTATATTCTTTTTAAGTCATAAGATATATGTTATTAAAAGTAGCTATACAAATATAAGGATTCAAGTTACTAGAAATATATGAAAAATGATAATTTGTAAAATTTTAATAAAGATAAAATAGAAAATATGTATTTTCTAGAAGGATAATTAATTATGAAAGAAAATGTTTTAATTGTCATTAAGTGATAGGTGTTAAATGATAAGTTAGAATTTCAAGTTATTTTTTATTTTAAGTTATTTTTTAGTAATTTCAAGTTATTTGACCAATTGAAAAACAAAAAAAAGGAATAATGAGAGAGTTAGGATTCTTTCCTAATCTTGTTTTTCACTTTAACTTTTTATAAGAGACATTGGAGTTTGGGTGATATATGGAGAGAAAAAATATAACAATTTTGATAATCTATTATTATCTTTTATACTGATATATTAATTTAAAAAAAAAAAAAATTCCTAGCTCACAATGAGAAGGGCTGAAAAAGAAAGAAACAAAGAAAAAAGTACGAGAGAAGTTTCACTAACTAAGCAGAGTTTTATGGTATGCCTTGCACTAATATTGTATCAAAATTATACATATTTAATTGTTTTTACCACATGATATAACTGTAAATAAAAGATGCTCAACCGTAACAAAAGCATTTTCCTAGAACCCTCAGGGGCATGAATAATCGTTTTAGTTCTTAATCAATTATCTTTGGATATATACGAAAATATGGTCAACATCACATCAAGCAAAAGAATATTATTTTTTAAGTTAATTTATAACTAGGCTCATTCCTTGAACCTCCAACTCCAATGGGAAGGCGGTCAATATTTCTCCTGTATGGTGAAGGCAAATCCCACCTCTATATATATATATATATATATATATATATATATTTATTTATTTATTTATTTTTTGAGAATAAATCCCACCTGTATTCCACCAACTTGATTGAACTAATGTAGCTTTGCTGGCTATTTCCATAATGACATTTGACTTTCCATAATGATTTTTTCATTCGTTTTAAGCATGAGGTATTCTAATGCAAATGTTGTTGACATTACACCTGTTAATTTCTTGGACAATGTTATTTCCTATAATATATATATTGAAACGACTCTTTTGTATTGAAATGAGAGGCTTTTAGGCAGAATAGAGATAAGAGAAATCTCTCACATTTCCTCTTCATCTTCATGTTCTATTTTTCATTGTTTTCTTTCTACCATCTTTATTTTGTTTGTCTTTTATTTTACAACATTGCATCTTATATACATAACTGTAATTCATCGGACATCATTTTCTGCCCTTTTGTGGATAAACATTGTGTCTATATGATCACAAAAATAAAATTATCAAAAAATAAACTTAGTAAATTGTATTTCTAAATACTAAATAACAGGAAACAAATGGATAAATAAAAGAAAACATTAGGGATGATAAAATGGAAATATCTGCCGTTGGAAATGATCCAGTAATTGAATGATTGTTAGGTGTTGGGCCAAACAATTATTGCATTTATATTTGTTCAATAATAAATAAAAATCTTTGGCTTACATATTACGAATAGAAATTTGAAAAAAATAGAGCCTCAAAATTTAGAACGATCTAACAAGTATTTTTAGAGAATCAAACTTGATGATATTTCAAAACTACAAATAATTATTTATACTGTTAAAATAATAAACAAAAATAGTAGTTAAAAAAACATTTAATAAGCTTAGATAAAACCACAGTAATCTTATTTAAATTACTCTAATAAATTATCCAAAATTATTAATAAATTTAAAACTGAAGTCGTATCTTATTTTCTTTTCTTGAGCTTGCACGAGACAAAATCTCTTTTACTTTTACCGTTGATAACCTTTTTAGCATATGGCGATAATTAATGTTTGCAGAAGTTAAAAGTCAGCAATTAAGGATCGACTTTAACACAATTCAGATTCAATCATCTAGAAATCCTGTGTTGCTGTCAGATCAGTGATCACCGACAACTTTATGCGACCATCTTATCGTAGTCCTCTGAAGTCCACAAATTCAGCGTGAAGTTACATTGTCATCGATACGTATTGGCCTGACTTTTGAGTCTTTTGACTATAATATAGCAATTCGTTCTGGTTAGAACTAGGTAGCGGACATTAGATTTTCTAGTACTAGTAATAAACACACGAATGCCGTCTACTTTGGTCGGTTTGAGGTTGGTTTCATTCTAGCTACCACCATTTAAGGAACATCAAAGAGTTGTATTATTGTGATATCTCACCAAACCTTAAGGGTCAATATACGAACAAGTGCTATTTGGACCTTTTACTGACCTTGTATTTGCTGTCCAATATATTTCATATCCTGGCAAGATTTTGTGCTACTTCAACAGTGTAGGACTTTTTCTCCCATATGTACATGTTTTTAATTATTCATTCTCTCTATTGTTACCATCATGATTCACCTCGTTGACAATTTTCATTGCCTTCTTTTCTGTGGTTTCACACTGAATGAGTCCGACTGTTTGCTTTAGATAAATGATAGGATTTCTAACCTACTGATTTTATTAAATTTAGTAGCACAAAAAATTCCATGAACAAGACGACCATGTCACAATCATGTGGCTGGATTACTTCATTTATGAATTGATGGATCCCCCATTGCAGTTCGATGCAAAATAAAACATTAAAATTTATACACGTTATTGCATGAAACTGTTCAGATATATTTAAGAAGTTGATCAATGATTAATTTGGCCAAAGTTAAATGCAAGGAGCTTGTAACACCGGCATATTTATTGATTCACGGTCACAGAAAAAGTTACAGAGTAAGTTTACATAAAGGCCCACCATATAATATCATATATGACCCAACCTTGGAAATGAGTTGCCTGCATGAGCATGACACCACAAAAAAAGACCGTTGACATGGGGTAGAAGAGGAGAAAGAGGTTCTTAATATGAAATTAAAAACCTCTAGAAAAATGCTGCTGGGTCTCTAAATACAGCATGTGGGTAATTGAACGTGATCAAGGGGTCAACCACGCAAAAAAAAAAAAAAAAAAAATCCAAAAAGGCAAAAACCCCCTCCTGCAAAACACTCAACCTGGCAGCAAAACAACCCCGTAGTAGCGGCATATGTCTACGATACAGGGACACATGCAGCCAACTTTTTCTCACAAGGTCCAGGAAAAACAAATTGTGAGGCCAGAAAAAAACAAAAAAAAAAAAGCTAGAAGATTAATTTATTCCTAGTCTTCTCCAATTACGGAAATATGTCATATGAATTTGAGTAGGGCTTGTCGTAGGTTTTTCACAAGATCCTTCACTGTAATGGCCAATCCAACCTCCATCTGCAATACAATTCAAGCTCTTAATTAATTTAACTCTAAAATGGAGAATTGAGAACTGTGAACTTCGATTAAAAGGCAGGGGAATTAATTACCTGAGCCACAACAGTTATATCAAGAGTCGAGTTTCCAAATGGCAAGACGTTGCTATTGACAACAGTGAAAGGAAGCTTTTCGATTTCGTTTAGTACGTTCACGATACATCCTTTGTTATTCTGACAATGGATTCTGATGAGTACATCCCTGTCTGAAACTCTTGCTTCGATGTGGGGGAGACATAATTGGTCGGACTGACTATCAAAGTTGTCATCAGATGAAGAAGTTTCATCATGGCTAGAGATATGAGATTTCTTAACAATAATCATGGATTCCATAGTCTTCTTTGCTGACTGTTCCTCAAGTGTCTTAACACGTTCTTGAAGTTGCTGTAAGTACTTGATAGCATCTCCAAGGACAGAAGCCTTGTCTGTCTGTAAACAAGCAATATTACATCATCATGAGGCGATTCTACAATGACATTTTATTCACAGATTTTCTCTTCTCTTTTTGTCTTGATTTCTAAGCTATACTTACTTCATTAAAACTGGAACTGGTTGTGTCCATATAATTAATTGTCTATATATTCATCATCTATGGAATTATGTTTTGCTAACTATATTAAACCAACTAAAAAATGAGCTTTTTCGAGGTAATTTCTAGTCCCTTTGTTTACAAGAAATTTTGTTGAACTCTTTTTTTTTTTTTTTTTTTTCATTTATTAGCAACAACTATTACAAGGCAAATTATAGAAACTACATAAATATTAAAGATCAAAATGCAACGAAAAAGCTTCAAATTTGAACCTTTTCTATACATATGATATAGTAAAACGATAAATAGAAACATATATAAGACACAAATTCATGGAAAAGTTGGTAAAAGTCTCGAACTTGTACCTTCTTGAGGCCAGGAAGAAGAGCAGAAAGAGCAATGAAACGCTGGCTGAGCTTTTCTCGGCGCTTTCTTTCTGCTATTACATGATCTTGAGCTTGTAAAGCATTCCTAGTAGTTGAAGCAGCTCTCAGCTGGGTCCCTTGCTGATAGGAACCATGAGAAATCAAATATGGAAAATTGATGTTTGAAGGAGATGCTGCCTCCATCTTAGGAATCGCGGCATAGTCTTGACCGTAAACTGGCTTAGTAATAGCGGAGGATGAGGTGGAGTTCTCAAATGAAATAATTTGGGAAGGGGAAGAAGGAGAGATCCGTTTAGGAGTGGATTGTTCGGTGGTGCAAGAATTCCAGCTGTTGGTCTTTAGCTGTTTTGTTGGCCTCTCAGTGTAGGAACTACTCCTTTTGTGACTGGTTTCATAGTAGCTCGCAGAAGAAAAAGGTAGAAAATCGAGTGCATCTAGACAGTAATCAAGAGGGCTCATTTGGTTTGGATGAAACAAGCTTGAATAGTCCATTCCCTACAAAAAAAATAAAACAAAATTATTCTACCGTAATTTTCATCACAAAGATCGTTCTTCTCTTATTAGCATAATGGATATTTGTACCGGGCAATTGAACCTTGTTATAAGATAGTTGTATGCACAGATTACAGCCTTACCATTTCTGGTATCCATTTAGAGGATGAGATTTCCATTATGATCCTTTGTTCGTGTATTGCAAGGTATGGATCTTAGGACCTGAAAGACAAAGCAACTGCAATGGTACCTATCAGATATACCGATAAAGCAGCTAATTGAAACTTATCTAGAAGATTGAAGAAGAATCGAATAATTTTTCATGTATTACAAAGAGTATGTATATGATGAAATTAAAGAAGAAAAACCACCTAGAACCTATGAAATTTTATAGAAGATTCATATATAGTACCCAATTCAACACAGGTTTTGGATCTTAAGATATTTTCACAGATTTTAAGAGGAAAAACAAGTGAGTGGAACTTAGGTGTTGGAAGTTTACCTTTTATAATACTTGAACAATGCTTTCCTTTACGACTTGCCGGAAGAAAATTTTTTGATGAATTATATAGAAGCAGTAGCCGCGTTTAATAATATCTTAAAATCGTATTCACTCGTGTGAAAATGTTTTGTCTTTTTTCTGCTATTACAACTGTTCATTTGAAGGCTAGCTGTCACTCTTGGACCCAAAAGAAAGTCTTTGCCTCGTTTGGTCATGACCCCACTTTTCATTCCTTCTTCAATGTAATATCACCATGTCAGCTTGATGAATATTATAATTTATTAGGGTCCCATGAAATAAAAAAACAGATTTATCTCAAAAAAAAAAAACAGAAAAGAAATAAAATAACAGATAATAGACTTTTTTTTTTTGTTTAAGCCAATGGATGTTGATAACTCTGTCGCGACCTACTTCTGAAATGCTAATCCCTTAATCGGCGGTTTACACTGCAATATTTTTTTAACAAATTAACAATAGATGTATAATCCATGGAGTTTGGCTCATTAATAAGATGTTTATGGTTCAATCTGCTTCTAAAACCCTGAAAAAGAGAGTAATTTTTCCATGAGCTTCTTCTTCTGATAATGAGAGTTCAATTCTAGACCACACCTCAGAGACTGTGATTAAAAATGTCCCGTAAACTATACGATATATATAATACTCGTATAATAATAAAAAAAATAGATATGCAGTCCAGTTTTTTTATAAAAGATTTTAGAAACTACAATAATTACTATTCACCCAAGATTCATATTCTAATTAAAACATGAAATACTGAAAAGTGTGAGCGACTCAGGCTATAAAAACATGGAGTTTGCGCACATGGGAATTTGGAAGCTGAGTATAAGCTGCAACATTCGTCGGGAGTGCCAAATCCTAATAAAGGTGGTAGAATGGTCAACCTAGCTATGATCCAAAAACGCGAAACCAAAACCATGCACCGAGCATTCTAGTAACCTACTAACCTTCCTTTCCATGATGACTAATGACATCATTCTAATTAAGCAAAACATAGTTACATATATTGATAAATTACCTATTTACTTATAACTCAAATGATTAATATATTTTTTATTTTATATTCATGATATGAGTTTAAATTTAATTATACATATTTATTGATTTGTAAAAGTAAAGTTTTGGACTAGTCCCTCAACCTTTAATATTAGATCTTTATAACTATTAAAAGAAAGACAATTCTTTTTTTTAAAAAAAAAAGAAAAAGAAAGGCAAATTTTATACATAAAACAAACATAAAATAAAACAAAGGAATATCCACTTGACAGATTCTTTTCTGTTTTCTAAATCAACTCGGAAGATGATCAAAACAAACGATCAGATGACATGTAGGTTTGATCTAAGTCTTTCTTTAATGGATTTGATATCTATTAAAAGACTACTCTTCCATTTTTCTTTTGTTCAGCGAAATTATTGGAGGCTATTTAATGTATTGATTAATAATTTCTGGATATTAAAAAGAAGCTCGAGTTCCAAAAATGTTCATCCATTACTCTTTTACAGCTCATCCACACTCTTTACAGATTAATTGACCCAATATTATAAGTGGGTAAGTAGCTTATGCATCGAATAAAAAGAGATACCGGTTACTTGATATGTAATCCAACTAGTACGCCTAAGCTCAGGTGTTGATCTATCATTTCAATCGAATCTCTGTTAAATCTCTGTTAAATGACGTAAGAAGAATTCTTTGACAACACAACACCAATACGGGATTTAATTTGTAATGTATTGCACACGATTGTGTTATAGATACAGGGTGCGTTGGATGACCGGTTATGGGACCGGACGGAGGCTGTTCATGTTTTACAAACCGCGTGTTTGGCTCATGGACACGATTGGATGTGGCCATCCACCACAGTGTCATCGTATACCACCAAAACCGTCTAAGTGAAACCCAACTAGAAGGTGGGTTTCAACATGTCCAATGTATTTATTTGCGTTTTTATTTTTTTATGTTTTGGGTTTTGTGCTTTATAATATTGACTTTCGTTGACCTTATAATTTCTTTTTTTATAATATTAAATTAAAATCCTCTATATCTAATTTTTAATTTTAGGGATAATTATTATATATTTTATTAATTATAATTTAAAATGTTTTTATATTATTTAAAAATGGTTGAAAATAATTGTTTTTCCAATCCTATCATACGTCAAACACATGATTGGAATGCAACAAATCATACATCAAATATGAGATTTAATAATATCAAATCCAATGAAATCAAATTCAATCTAGTCAAATTTAATCCAATACGGAATACCAAACTACACACCCATATAGTACTAAGTTGGTAGGTTTGTGTTGATACTCTGAAAATTGTACTATTTAATTAGGTGGAAAAAAGTTGAAGTGCAATAGAGTTTTGGATGAATTGAGTAAAAAAAAAAAATAGTGGCAATTTCAAAAGCTGACCCTCTTTAAAGAAGAAAAATAATTTATAGCCCACTCTGAAAAAAAAAAAAGTTTTTAAAAATAATTTATAGCCCACTCAGAGAAAAAAAAATTGCTTTTAGTCATTCAAACAAACAATTTGTACTCTATACCCCTTTTTCTCAATACACTTAAGCCCAAAAAAAAAAAAAAAAAAAAAATCCTAAAATGATTCTTTTGTCCTTAGTCTAAATTACCAAACCAACCTTCATTTTTCCGTTTAGTTTTCTTTAAAATCCTAAAATGATACTCTTGCCCTTAGTCTAAATTACCCAACAAATCTTCCTTCTTTCTTTTACCCTATTCTTCTTCCATTGAAGCTTCATCATTCAAGTGTTTTTTTTTTTTTTTTTAAATTTCTTTTTTGTTCATATTGCTTAGTAGAAGTTATGCATGTAGACTAATTATTGTTGTAAGTCCAATTATACTGGGTGATTTGGTATTGAAACATAAGATTGTAGGTTGAAAAATAATTTTTTTTTTCTTTTTGCCAAAAAAGTGTGATGCATCCATGACAGGAGGGGCTCCTATCACGGGTCCCATGACAAGAAGGCTCATGTCCTGTCATAGGTGATTGGATTTTGGTGGATTTTCCCCCATCTCTTGCTTTTTAAAGACCCTAAAATAATCCCTAATCATTGAAAATGATGATTTTCAGTTGATTGAGTTTCATAAGTTATAAATTACCATTTAATTAACACTTTGGTGCGTGGGATATCATTGGGTGACTATATATTATCCAATAATATCCTCATAATCAAATAATAATAATAATATCCCCACTTAGTGAAAATTGGATCAAATGTTATTATAATGTTTATTAGTGAATGTTCAAAGACTTTATTTTGTGATTTTGGGATCCTAAAATTCAAATAAAGGGGGAAAATCCGCCCAAAACCACAGCTACCCGTGACAGAAAGGGCTACTGTCACAAGTGGACCACTTGTGACATGATAGGAGCCCCTCCTATCATAGGTGGTCTTGAATTTAGGGGATTTTATCCATTTTCTTGCTTTTAAGGATCGTAAAATAATCTCCAAATGTTGAAAATTATGATATTCAATTGATTAGATCCTACAAGCTACAAATTACCACTTAATTGTTACTTTGGTATGTGGGATGTCATTAGGTGATTATACACTATCCATTGATGTTCACACTTAGTACAAATTGGATCAAGTGCAATTATAATACCTATCAATAATGTCCAAGTGTTTTATTTTGTAATTTTAGGGTCATTTGAGTCCTTAAAAGGAAGAAAAAAAAAAAAAAGGAAAATCCCTTAAAATCCAAAACCACCTTTGATAGGAGGGGCTCTTGTCACACCTTAAAAATCATCTCTAGATGTTGAAAATGTTTATACTCAGTTGATTGGGTCCCATAAGCTATAAATTACAACTTAATTATTACTTTGGTGTCCGGAATGTCATTAAGATCTCCTCACTTAGTGCAAATTGGATCAAATATGGTTATAATGTCTATTAATGAATGTCCAAGGGCTTTATTTTGTTATTTTGGGGTCATTAGGGTCCATAAAAGCAAGAAAAAGGATAAGAGATCAAAATCCAAAACCACTTGTGATGCTTCTGTCACGAGTGCATCGTACTTTTTGCAAAAAATTTGTATTTCAACATTTGATTTTATGTGTTTTGTACTAAATCACTTAGTATAAATTGGACTCATAACAACATTTAGTCTATACAACTTCAACTATGCATTACGAACACAAAAAAATTAAAAAAACTACTTGAATGTAAAAGCTTGAATGAAGAAGCTTCAATGGAGGAAGAAGGAAGGTTAGTTTGGTAATTTAGACTAAGGGTAGACAAGAGAGTCATTTAGAATGTTGAAGAAAGATAAAAGAAAGAAGGAAGGTTATTTTGGTAATTGAGACTAAGAATAAGAGAATCATTTTTACTTGAGGATATTTTGGGAAAAGGGGGCATAGAGTGCAAATGGTATGTTTGAATGGCTGAAAACAATTTATTATTATTATTATTTATTTATTTATTTTTTTGATTGGGCTAAAAAGGATTTTGGTTTTTGGTTTTTGGATAGTATTGAATTTATCCCATAACCAAAAAAAAGTAATCATTAAATAAGTTCCTAGACTTCTTTAAAAAATTTTAAATAGTTTATAACGTTTCTATTTTTTTATTAAATCACTTTCCAACTTTATATGAAGTATCAAATCAGTCTTCCAAGCAACTTGAAAAAAAAAAAAAAAAATCAATTTCTAAAGTTAAATTTATGTTACTCAGCTTAACAGTTAAAAAGTAAATTAATCAAATCCTAATATAAAATATTATGTTAGTATACAAGTGGTTGTGCACATGTGTTGGCTTCTTATGACATTAAGGCAGTAAACTTAGTGCAATAAAATTCATGGACTATTGTTATCCAATACTGCAGGAAGTACATGTTACAACAGCTGAAATAATGTTGCAATATCAGAAATGATGTTACAACATATTTTGTTAATAGTGTTCAATGCAGAACTCAAGTATTTATTAAACTGTGACTTAATTGACTTGTTTTTTGTGATTTATCATTTTCAAGATTTATTTGATAAGTTTTTATGTGATATTGTGTCAAAATAAAGGTGTAATTAAGTTTCTAAAAATAAAAGATAATTTTCTCTTTACATTTCTTGGAATTTACCTTTAGAAAACTTTTATGCACATATTTATCTTTGAGTATTTTCTGTAGGAGTTTAATTAGTTGATATGTAGAAGGAGATTGAATCTGGACAACTAATTAATCAAGTTCGGATAAACATATTAGAAGATGTGGTTATTATTAAAAAACAAGACTTATCTATTTTTTAGTTAATAATTATTTTCTTTATTTCAGATATTTATCTTTTGATAAATTTCTGATTTTTATTCAATTGATAATATTATTTTATTTTACAAGTTTCAAGCTGCACATATCTTGTATAATTACCAAAATTTATTTTATTTTATTTTTTTGAGATATTTATCTTTTGACAAATACCTAATTTTTTTAACAGATAATTATTTGATTTATAGTTGATTTATCTATGTTTCTTTTACAGATAATTGTTGCATGTTATAAATATAGAACATATCAGTGCATAAAGAAAGCAAGAAAATAGTGTGATTAGAGAGTGATATTGAGTGTTTTTTTTTTTTGGGTAAAACTTAGAAAGCCTGTTCTTTAAGTTATTTTTTGTGAGATTGAGTGAGTGAGTTAAACTAGGTTTGTACCCTGATATTTGTCGGGATGACAAGTAATTAAGTTTTTGGGAGGAGATAGGTTTGCAATGAATGAAGGTAGTTCAAGATGCTGTGAACCATTGAAGACAAGGGGGCTTACTGTAATTCATGAAGTGAACGAATACTCATCTTACTTCAATTCTGGGAGGGAGTTTTAGGTTGGGTATGAAAGATTCTTGAAAAATTATGAGAATGATGAAACTTTTTATTATTTTAACAAATTACAGATCTAAAGCTTTATATATACAAGTAAAACATGATCACAGCCCTTAAATCTTAACAGAATTTAACCATAAAAGATCTCAGCCATACACCTCGTAGTTAACTCTAACTAACCACCACATCTGTTAAAACTAATCAGCAGCTTTACTCAAGTTAGCAGAAACAGAGGAATCATCATGCTGCAAGTTAGCGGGAGCAGAGGAATCATCATGGTGTTGCTGCAGCTGATTGAGGCAACTCCTTAGACTAGTAGATATGCTTACATCCCCCTGCAAACTGAACTGAGGGGCTTGAACCAAGTTCAGTTTGGAACATAATTCCCAAAATCGAACAGTAGGTAGTGGCTTGGTAAACAAATCAGCTAATTGATCAGTAGTAGAAAGATATCGAACCTCAAGCTGGCCAGCAGCGATTCTATCACGCACAAAGTGAACATCGACTTCTATATGCTTAGTACGTGCATGAAATACTGGATTTTTAGCTAATGCCTGAGCGCCAGTATTGTCACACCAAAGAACAGGACAGTGAAGGACTGGAAAGCCTATTTCCTGAAGCAAGGATTGAAGCCAGATCAGTTCAGTAGAGGCTTGAGAAAGAGACCTATATTCTGCTTCAGTGCTCGATCTAGCAACCACCGTTTGTTTTTTAGAGCTCTATGTAATGAGATTTTCGCCTAGAAAAACACAACAGCCACTGGTGGATTTCCTATCATCCACTGAACTTGCCCAATCTGCATCACAAAAAGCCTGCAAACGAAGATGAGAAGAAGGCTTGAATAACACACCATAACCTACTGTGCCTTTAAGATATCGTAAGACCCTTTTGCAAGCTTGCCAATGCACTATGGTAGGAGCAACCAGAAACTAACTTAGCTTATTGACAATGAAGCTAATGTCAGGTCTTGTATTTGTGAGATATTGTAATGCACCAATCACACTTCTGTATAACGTCTGATCTGAGAATGGTTCGCCATCATGTAAGGACAACTTAGAGCTAGTGCCTGCTGGTGAAGAACAAGGTTTGCTTGATGACATACCAGTTTTGGATAAAAGATCATGAATATATTTTGTTTGTGTAAGATACAAACCAGATGAATCTTTGAAAGCTTCAAAACCGAGGAAATAACTGACTGATCCAAGTGTTTTTAATGCAAAACTATTGTTAAGATCAGAGATAACCCTGTGAATGAGAGAAGCATCATCACCTGTGACAAGTATATCATCAACGTAGATAAGCAGAAGAATGACATGAGATCCTTGACGTTTGTAGAATAAGGATACATCAGATGCTGAGTTTACAAACCCCCATTGTAACAAAGCTGTTCTAAGTTTATGAAACCAAGCTCTAGGAGCTTGTTTCAACCCATACAAAGCCTTGTTGAGCTTACAAACAAAAGTAGATTGTTTGGTATTTTCAAATCCTTCAGGCTGCTGCATAAACACCTGTTCTGCAAGATCTCCATTCAAAAATGCATTGTTTACATCCACTTGTTGAATGTCCCATCCTTGAGAAACTGCAAGAGTGAAAATGACCCTGATTGTAGAAGCCTTTACCACAGGGCTATATGTGTCAAAGAAGTCCAAACCAGGAGTTTGATGAAACCCCTTGGCCACCAATCTTGCTTTATGCTTGAGGATACTGCCATCTGGGTTATATTTAGTCCTAAAAACCCATTTATTGCCAAGCACATTCATGTGTGGTGAAAAAGGGACAAGACTCCAAGTGTTGTTCTTCATTAATGCACTGTATTCATCTCTCATAGCTTGAAACCATTCAGGTCTGTTTAGTGCTTCTTGAACTGAAGTTGGTTCTATATTAGCTAAACCAGCGTGCAAGGTTAATGCCTTAGGTGGTAAGGAGCCAGTTTTAGATCGTGTCATCATAGGATGACTAGATGTAACTGCTATAGCAGGTGCTTGGTGGACTAAATGCATATTAGATGGTTTCATGGTACTAGGATTAGTAAGATCTACTACGAATGGAATAGAAGGATCAGTTGTAGACCTTACGGAAGTAGCTGAAGAGCTAGAATTGGCAGTAACAGATGCAGTTGCAACTGGTATGGTAACTGAAGTCAAGTGAGGACTAGAACTTGTTTTATGAAATGAGGCTATCTGCAACATTGAAATAGGCAAGCTAGACGACTGTGAAGCCTGAGTAGAGGTAGTCTGAGCAGAAAATAAGTGAGCATAAGGAAACTCAAGCTCATTAAACTCAGCATGTCTCGAAATATAAACCTTGCCTGATGGATGAAGACATTTATAACCTCTGTGAAGTGTACTGTAACCTATAAAAATACATTTATCAGTGTGAAAATCTAGCTTATGATGAGAGTAGTACCTCAAGTAAGGGAAGCAGCTACAACCAAATGTCTTCATGAAAACATAATTTGGTTTCTTGTTGAATAGCCGCTCAAATGGTGAAATCATGCCAATGACTGGTGAGGGCAGATTGTTGATCAGAAAAACAGCTGTTGAAAAAACTTCTACCCAAAATTTCAAAGGCATTTTAGCATGTGCAAGCAAAGTAAGCCCTGTCTCCACAATGTGTCTATGCTTTCGTTCAGACACCCCATTTTATTGATGTGTGTGAGGACATGAAAATCTATTTCGAATGCCTTGCTCTTTGAGATAGGGGATAAATGCAATGAATTCTCCTCCCATATCTGAATGTAATGCCTTTATTTTCTTGCTAAATTGCAGTTCTACTTCTTTCTTAAAATGAATAAATGTTTGTAGAGCCTCTGACTTTAACTTTAAAGGATAAAACCAAGTAAATCTTGTCCAAGCATCCACAAACACTATGTAATACTTGCAGCCATTTGTAGCAATAAAAGGAGATGGACCCCAAATATCTGTATATATCAGCTCAAGTGGTTCATTTACAGAAATCTCATGTTTTACAAAAGGTAGCCTATGTAGCTTCCCCATCTTACATGAATCACAAAATGATATACCACTTACAGGTGTGCTGAAATGCAAACTATTTAAAATTTTCTGAAGTACTGGCTGAGCTGGATGGCCAAGCTTGGCATGCCAGAGACTTGAGTTAGTCTTGGTAGCCAACTGAGCATCAAACTTATTTCTATTCACAAGCTTAGTGTTTGATGAGCCATCTAATGAATTCTGAGACTTACTAAGACTGTTTACAGAATTACTGTAAGAAACATCAGCAACATTAGCTGAAATCGAACCAAAAGACTTTGCTGAAGCACCATATGAACCATTGGCTGACTTGCAATGTTGAGAAGGAGCCGGAAGATCAAGACTATAAAGTCCATCCTTGTTCACTCCCTTGAATAAAACCATCCCTGTTCTCTTGTCCTTAAACACACAACAATCTCCATCAAACTCAGCAATCACATCATTATCCTTTGTTAGTTTAGAAATACTTAACAAGTTCTTTGTAATACTAGGAACATGCAATATTTGGTTTAGATATAATGACTTGGTAGGCCTACTACTAGTATGTATAATTGCATTTCCTGTATGTAAAATAGACAACTTGTTACCATTACCAACTGTGAGTTTCTCCTTCCCTTTGTACTCTGAATGTATAGCTAAATTTGCAAGGTCAGCAGTAACATGGTTTGTGGCACCACTATCCACATACCATGAATGATCATTCACCACATCTGGAGATGCGATACCAGCTTGATTCACAACATGATGAGCAAGATGTGCTTGAGCACCTGACCTGCCCTGATTGGTTGGAGAAAAACCTTGCTGATTTTGTTGATTGGATGAGCTTCCAAACCAATTCTGATCAAACCGCTTATAGCATTGAAGAGCAGTATGACCAGGTCGTTGACAAAGTTGACAGTACACCTTTTGATTATTCCACCTTCCTGGTCCATTTTTGCCTCCCCTATTCCTTCCACGACCAGTTCCTCTAAAAGATTGATAACCACCTCTTTGTCCTTTGTTTCCATTACCATCAAAACTAGTTGCAAGATTAGCATTAGCAGAAGCTATATTCAATTGTGCAGATGTATTCAATTGCTCAATACGTTGCTCATGCATCAAAAGCAAGTACTGAACATCATGAAGACTCATTGTTTTGATCTGTGAAGAAACTAACACCACAACTGGATCATATTCATGACCTAATCCTTGCAAAATATTAAGTATCATTTCATGATCAGAAATAACCTGTCCAGCGGTCACTAAAGCATCACCAATATTTTTCAGTTTCAATATGTAATCACTAATCGAAAGTGAATCTTTCTTAGTTGTTTGAAGTTGATGCCTCAGTTGCAAAACTCTAACCACTGATTGCTGAGAATATAATCTTTCCAAAATTAACCATGCTTCAAGAGAAGTTCTAGATTGATTTACCTGACCTAGAACCTCTTCACCGATTGTTGAGAGAAGCCAGCAAAGCAGAAGCTGATCTGCTCTCTTCCATGCTCGAAAACCTGGATTGATTTGGGTTGCTTTCACCACTCCATTGCCGTCAAGTTCTTCAACAAATTGATCAGGAACTGGCTTGCCTTTAGTGATGAAATCCTCTAACTCCAAGGCTCTGATTGCAGCTGTTACTTGAGCCTTCCAATTGACATAGTTGATCTTGTCAAGTTTAATTGGTAGATTGAAGTTTAAGGTTTTTGCTAATGACTGAAAATCCATGGTGGAAGCGAACGAGAGATCTTGATTTGTCTGGTTCATAGAAGATGATTGAAAATCAGAAGACATTCTTGACGTTGGTCAAGGGCTCTGATACCATGAAAGATTCTTGAAAAATTATGAGAATGATGAAACTTTTTATTATTTTAACAAATTACAGATCTAAAGCTTTATATATACAAGTAAAACATGATCACAACCCTTAAATCTTAACAGAATTTAACCATAAAAGATCTCAGCCATACACCTCGTAGTTAACTCTAACTAACCACCACATCTGTTAAAACTAATCAGCAGCTTTACTCAAGTTAGCAGAAACAGAGGAATCATCATGCTGCAAGTTAGCGGGAGCAGAGGAATCATCATGGTGTTGCTGCAGCTGATTGAGGCAACTCCTTAGACTAGTAGATATGCTTACAGGGTAAGACAAGATTAGATTGTACTTTGAAAATGTTCATTAATGAGTTGATATCTCTAGACAAAACCTTGTGGATGTAGGGTAAAATTGAATCACGTTAAAAACATGCTTGTGTGTTTTTCTTGCATTACTATTTTTATTTTTAAGTGTTACAATATTCTGTTTTAGCTTGTGTTATAACATCCAAAATTCTTTGTGTTGCAATATTTGCCAAAATTTAATACTACACAATTAATAGATCTTTTCATATTGAATAAAATATAAACATAATGAAAAATAAAATAATAATTAAAAATAAATAAACATAAGCTACATATGATATGAATAAATTAATTTAAAGAAATATAAATTAAAAACCAAATTAAATAAAAATAGGTATATCAATTAAAATTAATTTTTAAAAAATAAAATTAAAAATATAAAAACCACCTCCAAGCAAGGTAACCTCTAGCGATTCTCACTAGATCTTCTCCACAAGAAAAAGGTTGGTCGTTGATCTTCTCTTAGTGAAGGAAATCGCAACGATCTCTTCTTTTGCGAATGCCTCCACTGAGAAGATTTTACCAAAACATAGAACTAAAGGGAGAAAATAACCTTTATGACAAATTATATGGGGAATTTTATGAATTATCATTTTTTTAAGCTAATATTAAATGAGTCAAAGTGTTTATCGGTATTTACCAAGATCAATCACTTTTTGCATAATTCGAACATCTGCTTGCATATTCGGAGACACATTTCTCCTATAAAGAGAAGAAAACTCCTCCACACAAGTCTATAAAATGTTCATATAGATGAAGAGATGTATAACCACTTGAAATAATAAGAGAGTTTATGCAAATCAAACATTACTATCGAATTTATTTAATTACAAATTTGAAACTGCAATTCATATGCGAACCTCAAGATTTAAAATGACATAGTATCAAGAACCAATTGTTTTGATGACATGCTTATTGTTTTGATTATATAAATTATGAACATAAAGCTCTAAGAGTACTGAAATAGTAAAATGCTGTTACTTTTTTCACTTATACGTTCTTTAGTTTTTTGTTTGTTATTTCATATTACGAGATTTACTGGGCAAAAGTTATATTATTTTGTCTTTATTTCTTTATTTCTTTCCCTTAAATATGGAAATGATATGTATACATGTGTGTGTGTATATATATATATATATCTCCAAAGTGAAAGGCACTAAAATTGAAGTAAAGGTGAAATATAATCTCAAAGAGCAATACCAACATACTTATCATGGAAAAGTCACAGAAGATTTACACAAACGCCAACTACAATATCTCACACCAGACCCAACCTCGGAGAGAAACTGCCTGCTCGACTAGCTTGTGAAGAAGGAAAAAGACCATTTACATAGAATTAAGAGGGGAAGAAAGAGCCTTCACATGAAGATGCAAAACCTTTCGGAAACCCTCTAGACAAGCGGCTGGTCTGTAAATACAGCATGCAAAAAATTAACGAGATCCTCGGATCAACCACGCAAAAACGCAAACCAAAAACCCTCCTGCAAAAGTACTCAACCTGACAGCATAACAAACCAATGCTTGTGGCAGACTAGATGGACTTTCATCCGGAGAGAATTGCAAGCAAACTTTTTCTAAAACAAGGTTTGGGTAAAGACAAACTGTAAGGCCAAAACGGAACCCTAAAGTTTGTTCCTACTTCCTAGTCTTCTCCGTGTAATCTTCTGACACACACACACACACACACATATATATTTATACAGATCCATGTAGACAAACTTCATCGTAATATGTCACATATATTTCAGTAGAGATGATCTCAGATTTTCCACAAGATCCTTCGAAGTAATGGCCTTTTCCACGTCCATCTGCAACACAATATAAACTCTCATTTATGTGTATACACTTTGTCTTTCCTACAAAAAAAAGTTCAATTGTGAGGTAGGTGGAATTACCTGAGCAGTAACAGTTATATCCAGAGTTGAGTTTCCAAATGGTAAGACATTGCTATTGAGGACAGTTAAAGGAAGCTTTTCAATTTCCCTTAGTATGTTTACTACAGATCCTTTGTTATTCTCGCAGTGGATTCTGATAAGTACATCCTTATCTGAAACTCTGGCTTCAACGTGGGGGAGATATAGTTGGTAGGATTGACTATCAAAGTTGTCATCAGACGAAGTGGTTTCACCATCGCTAGCCATATGAGATTTCTTAACAATAATAATTGATTCCATATTTTTCTTTGCTGCCTGTTCCTCAAGTGCCTTTACACTTTCCTGAAGTTGCTTCAGGTACTTGATAGTATCTCCAAGGACAGAAGCCTTGTCCATCTACAAGCAAACATTAAATCATCAGGCGAAGTCGTGTACAAACATTAATTTGATCACCGTGTTTCCTTCTCTATTTGTCTTTCTAAAATATAGGGAAAGCTTTAAATTAGTGAGAATTAAAGGTAAACTATAATTCACCTGCATACTGCAAAAAAGCTGTTTTTGATTTAATTAATTAATTTATTTTTATTTTTATTGTGTCTCTCCATACAATTAAGGGATGGATAGTGCATGTGTTCCTGAGATAAATGAACTATATTTTGCTGATAAAAATATCAATCAAACCAAAAATTCTTTTTATGTTATCAAAAATCCCTTTTTCTAGACCACATATTTAGTATAGAAATTTCTTATGGAAAAGCCACACATTACAGATATGATATAGTAAAAGAAAAAACTAGAAAGTAGAAACATAAAACACTAATTCTTGAAATTTCTGGTTTAGGAAATTCTAGACTTGTACCTTCTTTAACCCAGGAACAAGGGCTGATAGTGCAATGAAGCCCTGGCTGAGCTTTTCTCGGCGCTTTCTTTCAGATATTACATGATCTTGAGCCTGCAAAGAATTCCTCCTAGTTGCTGAAACAGCCTTCCTAGTCTCCTGTGTAGAGGAACCCTGAGAAGGCAAAGATGGCAAATCGATATTTCCAGGTGACCCTGCCTCGGTCTTAGGAATTACAGCATACTTTTCATCGCCGCCTGCCGGTGAAACAGCCGGAGTTGAGGTCGATTTCCCAAAAGATATAATCTGGGACGAGTAAGAAGGAGAAGTCTTATAATTAGGAGTTGAATGTTCGGTGATGCAAGAATTCCAGCCATCAGTCTTTAGCAGTTTTGCTGGCCTGTTGATATGGATATGAGATGATCCAACGTTTGAACCACTTCTTTTGTGTGTACTTTCATAATCTCTCGAAGAATAAGATTGATAGTACTTGATTTCATCTAGTGTATAAACAAGAGGGTTCATTTGGTATTGATGAAGAAAGCTCGAATAATCCGTTTCCTACAAAACCAATTCATGAATAAGTTAAAATATTTTCACGGCAAACTGAACTTCACCTTCTATCATCAGAGAAACAAGAAAAAATTTGTAGTTGGTAATGAACTTTATTTTGAGAAAAATATCCCATTGTATAATAGTCTTACCAATTCTGGTGTCCATTTAGACGATGAGACTTCCATAATATGATCTTCGTTCATGTTTCAGGGATCTAGGTATGGATATTAGGACCTGAAAGGCAAAGTCAGTGAAATCGTAGTTATCAGAAACCAAACAAGTAATAAAAACTCGTTTCAGATTATACCCAATCCACACAGGTTTTGGAAGAGAGCTTTCACGTATTTAAAGAATGAAAAACACCTAATAGAATTTTAGTGGTGTATTGTCTAGAAGTGATTGGAATTTAAAATATTTTGAGAGTTTAGGAGTATTTAATCTAGATTTGAATGAATTCTATTAAAATTTATGTATATTCAATTCAAATTTGTATGAAACCTATTAAAATATTGATGTATTCAATTCAGATTTGTATGAGATTTAATAAAATCTAAGTATATTTAGTTTATATTTGTATGAAATCTAATAAAATCTAGATATACTAAAAAAATCATTAACTTAAGAGATTTTGAATTGGATGGATTTATAATTGTTTTTTATGAAAAGAAAATTTTATAATAAATATTATCATTTTTCTTAATATTTGATTGGATTTTTTAAAAATTTTTAATAAGATTAATATGAAATTTCTAAATTCTATACATTACACTAAAATCTATTATTAAAAATAAATCTATTAAACTTTAATACATTCTAGATCGAACATATCCTCAATTAGTAGTTGGAAGACTACATGAAGAAAGCTTTCACTTCCAGAATTTTGAATGTTTTGTAGGATATCACAGTGGCGTCGGCATTTTATGATGTTATAAGTTTGTGCCTAGTCGTGCGGAACTTTTTGTCGTTTTGTGCTATTTTTTTTTTCTGTCATTTTTAAAAAAAATAATAATAATAAAAAGGGGCCAATTGTTTTTTAGAGGCCCTTCCTCGACCCAAAAGAATCTCTGACTCGCTTGGTCATGCTCCTCTCACCAATATGGGCCCCATGCAATGTAATTTATTAAATCGAATAATAATCTTTTTAGTAGCCGATGGATGTGGCTAGATTGCCCAATCCCTTTTTTATAAGTTTATAGAATGATTTTTTTTTCAAACAATCTAATAATAGATATATAGCCCTACGTTTCATTATTTAAAAAAATAAGTAAAATTTACCCCAAAAAAAATGTAAAATAAATTAATCAAAGCATCACATTTATGTTATTTGATTTAACTTCGAAAATTCTTTAGGTAACTAATAAGATATCACTAGCCAAACCAAATTCAAGTTCCATAAGTTCACAAGAACATGAATTGTTTGACATGGATGATTGCAAAACCATGCGAAGTAATCTTCTCATGCAGTTGATAAATAAAGCAAGCTGGAATTCTACTATCCAATGATTATGTTAATTGGATACTTGATTATGAGGAAAATTTTGGGTGTTTTATGATGTATCATATATCTTTTATTCAAATAATACTATTATATAATAAAGGAGCAATTATAATTAATTATTTATGTTATATTTTATATTTTGAATAAACATATACATAGTGCATTGAATGCACTCAAAATATTTTTGAAAATATCGCAACCTAAATTCCTACTAGAGTCTTAGCACATAGGTGGAATTTTTTGCTCCAAATACACAAATCTGTGTTACTGTAGTTGTTGTTGTTTTTTTTTTTTAAAATTTTTTTACTGTAGTTGTTGTTGATCAAAACAATTAGTGAAAAAGTCAAAACTTACCACAAAAATAATAAATTATTAAAATTAATATAACCATTAAATATAAAAAATTAAGAAAAACAAAGGAATAAAAGAAAGTTATGTCTTCGCTGGTGGTAGGTCCGGCAACTTGCGAGATCTCACCGGAATTCCGGATCAACCACTGGCAGGGAAGCCACCTCTACCTTCTTTTTCCACACTCTTTTTTATTTTAATACTTAATATTTTATATATTGTTTAAATGTAATAGAATAATCTTATGTACTAAAATGATAAAAATACTTAAGTTATTTAGGGTTCACGAAAGCTCATAAACGCTATGGGAGACTTGTGTTGTTTATTATATATATACAATATTTGATTTTTTTTTATATTTAATTTTAGATAAAAATTCAATCCGCATGACTGGATCAAAAGTCAAGCAAAGTTAGAGCAATTTTTCTAACTTTCTGTTATTCATAATTCAACCAAACAAATATAAACGAAATTTTTTAAGAACGACGCAAACGTCTGCATACGCTGCCCGAGAAGAAGTTTACAGACAAGAAATTGAATGAGCTTGTTGTAGGACTGCCAAATCCTAAAACAGGCACGAGAATTTGATCATCATCCCACCGAAGCCATATTTAAAAATGAAGTATTGGCAATTTTTTTTTTCGTAATAAATAAAATTAAACTTGATTTAAAAATGGTATGATCTGCTTTGGTTTGCGGGTGTATATATATATGTATATATATATCAAGGGTGATCCACATAAGAGATTTTATGTTTGTTTTTAAACCCATTAACTCTACAAATCAATTTGAAGATGGTCAACTGTTGATCGAATGGTGTTTAAGTATGACCAATGTGTTCATTTAATGGATTTGAGATCTTATAAAAGAATATTCTTGCATTACTTTTTTCAGCCAATAAAAAAGCTTTTCAATCTGTTAATTTACAAAATTTTGGATTATTAAAAGGGGTTCGATTCGAGTTCATCCATAACCTATTACTGTTCGTCCACCAATATCATTGAAGAGTCTCTTATGCTATTGAATGAAAAGAGAAACAATTCTACACAACAAAATATCACCCAAAAATTAACTCAATTAATGTAAAAAATGATTTAATTTTATCATACTATTACCATAAATTCTTTTAACTTGTGTGCTAGCTAAGAACAAATCTTTGTTATCTCATTTGAGTTCATTTTTGAGTTGTACAAGGTTACTCTAAGAAAACATTGCATTTATGTTTGGTCACAAAAAATAAAAAATAAAAAAATGGTGGAATTGAAAGTGGGAGAAAGAATAAACAGAAAATGTGCCTTTTACTACTAGTTTATTCAATTATGTTGGGAAGGGATCATTATAGAATATTGTTATTTTACATTCATTTTAGTAAAATTACAATTTTAACTTCAAAACCATAAAAGCAACTGTTAAATTTAATAGTAGTCATATAAAGGTAATCGAAGGGGTTTGTGTAATTAACATCAATAATTGTAAGAACCTAACAAGATATGCTATCTTGCCCGATTGAGCAAGCAACAAGTTCTTTCAACTATTATTTTTTTCTCATTGATCATCAAAGAATAGATCGGTGGATGGTGGTGATTGGTGATTTGTGAAAGAAAAAGGGCAACTTGAAAGCACGTCTTGGTCTCAAATTCATATCCAAATTAAGAAAGATAATTTTAAATAGTGAATTTTATTATTCTATTTCTATAAGAAATATTTTCTAATTTAAAAATCCCAAACAATATGTCATCCACATGTACACATCCAATAATAAGATACAGTGAACGACAAAATCACATGATAAACGTGGCTAGTAGTTGTGACTTTTGCTGAAAAAATGTTCACGGAACGCCTCTTCTTTAATTTTGTGTGATTTGATGCTAATAGTCTAATTTAGAATTATATCTAATTGAATGTCAGTAGAGATTGAAAATTCAGGTGAAGAAGTCCTTATTTTATTAAGATAAAAATTATGGTTAATTTACTCATTTTTTGAAAGTTGTTGGATGATATAAATAAAATTTATAAATTAAAACATGAGCGTCGACAAAAGAATACTAAAAAAAAAAAAAACCCCACTGACTAAAGAATGACTAACACAATAATTGGCAGAAAATCTATCCGAAATGGAATCATGTGTCTCTTTAACATCACAAATTGCAATCGCCCACTACAATAAAAATTAAAACCCAAGTGAAAGTTACTTGAAAGCTTTCTCGGCAATCAATTTTGTTCTAATTGGTATGAAGATACAATCTGATAGTTGATACAACTGAAGCAAGTCAACTATGAAAAGATACATTAGCTATTATATATTATGTTAACGTGCAAATATAACGCATATGCTTAAGACTGAAAAAATAGATAGAAAATTATATTTATTTCTTCATGATTATAAAAATATGCATAGATGGACAGAGATAATAGATATGATATTTTTATTCATTTAAAGGCCAATTAACAAATAAATCCCACATTTTTGCTTAAGTCGATGTATGTGATTTTTTTCATTTGAACAAATTACAGAACACCTTCATAAGGTATGCGTAAAAGGAAATGGAAACACATTTATTATTTTATTACACCAAATCCTTATGCCGTTAGTCAATTTTTGTTAAAGTTAGTCAAACTCATTCAACTTAAAGATCAAAAGAAAAGAGGATTTTTTTTTTTTTTTTTTTTTTAAAGATTGAATCCAAATATTCAAGTTGAAGATCTAGAACCCAGATCTTTAAAGAAAGGAAAAAAAAATAAAAATAAAAAACATTGAAGATTTGGGTTCTAGATCTTCAACTTGAAGATTTGAAACCTAGATATGTTAAAGATCTGGAACGCAGATCTTTGAACCAAATGAAGACGAACCCTATTGGGTTTGATTCAAACCAAATTGAAATTGATCTGGTTTATTCCTAGATCAAGTCTCCAAATTAGTTATGGGAAGAAATGGAGGAAAAAAGGGAAAAAGATAGAGAAATGGAAGAAGTAAAAAGAAAAAGAGATAGAGAAGTGAAAAAAGGAAAAAGAAGAAAAATGGAGATGGTGGGACATCTCTTGATTGAAGAACTTTCTTCTTTCCTTCCATTTTTTATTTTTTCTTTTAAAGATATATATATATATATATATATATTAATTACTGTTGGTGGAGATCTAGATTAGATCTCTACTGTTGGATGGGGTTCCATCCAACGATGGAGATCCAATCAAGATATCCATTACATTTTTTGTTATTTTTTATTTTTTTTATCTGAGTAAAGGATAAAAGGGTTATTTGACCAAAAATCTTGATCAACCATTAGAGTTAATAGAAATTTTAACAGAAATTACCTAACGGTTTGAGAGTTTGGTGTAATAAAATAGTAAATACATTTCTATTTCTTTTTAGACATAACTCAGGGGTGAGAGGAGTGTTGTACAATTCGTTCTTTTCATTTGACTAAACTAGTTACCTTCTTTTGCATAAGTATCAATGAGTCTTTGAGTTGTTAAAAGTGGACAAATTGGTCCTTCTCAAGATCAAGCCGCTATTATATATAGCATTTGACTTCAAATAAAATTTGTGAAATTACTTTATTATCACTTATTAATTTTACAATAATTAATTAAACTATGATATAAAATAATATTTTTATTATTTAATGATAAAATAATATTAATATTTCAAAAAAGAATTTAAAATTACACTAAATAAAAATTTAATTATAATAAAGTAAGCTAAGTTTATAATATATAAGATAGTATTAAAAAATTTTAATATATTTTTTTTGATTTAATTAAGAATGTTAGAAAACAAATATCGATCACCAAGGTACCCTAGCCTTTATTGATCCCTCTCTAGATCTCTTCTACTAGGAGTTGGCTAGTGCCTAAACTTCTCCTAACACAGGAAACTACAAATCTCCTCCACACCTGAAGGACATTGTATGGATCTCCTCCTCAAGAGAGGAGTTTTCAAAGGCCAATTGCCCCTCGGTGGAAGTGGATCCTTTTTTGTTTTGGCTTTTTATTTATAATTTTTTCAATTTATTTTTTAAAAATAAGTAATATGCCTATAAAGGTTTTATTTTTTTATTTTATGTTAAAGAAACAACTATATTTTATTTCAATCTATGTATATATATATATATATATATTCATTTATTAGTTCTTTTCATTTAAAAACAAAAACATATTTGTTCCAAATCTATTGCATGTATTTTCTTGTTTATATTTAGATTTCTATTCAAATATTGCATATTATAATTTTATTTCATATATTAGATTTGTTACTTAATTTTTTCACATTTTACTTCTTTTTTATATCGTAATATTAGTTGCATAATCTATTAGTTACATTTAATATCTTTGGTGTTTTTCATAATGCACTTTTTTATGTAAAGTGTGGTGGTAATTATTGTCAAAATGTAGATGATCTATATCTAAAAAAAGATCGTTGATACTATAACATTATTATGCTATAATTTATATTTGATCGTTTGATTATTTTAATATATTTAGTTACAACTTTGATTGATACTTAATTTTACTTACTTTTCATGTTTCATTCATATTTTGTTAAGTCATTTTACTTTTATTTATGTTTGTTTATAATATGAATTTTAAAGGGTAAGTAAAACTTTATATATCTCATTTAACCACGTATATCTATGTTTTTTTTTTTTTTTAATTTATAAAATATTTTCATATTGTTGAAATTTATTTAAAAGTTTTATTCTAGCCCACTCTGAGTTAAATTCCCTGCTACATCCCTAGTCGACCATATTTGGATGTAATTGGCTTTCTTTTGGTCAATATATTTATTAGGCGCACCTCCATCTTTGACATTAAGTCATTTTAGAAAATCTTCCATCGGACGTTGAGCTGGTGTGATATATAGATGTTGGTTTCACATTTCAATTACAATATGACACGTGGTATAACTTTTTAAATAAAAATTAATGCTGGTTTCTTTTCTCCTTTATGAGAAAATCTTTATTTAAAAAGTTATACAACGTATCACGTTATTATTAAAAGGTCGCATGAACATTAATTTTTATTTAAAAAGCTATGTCATGCATCACGTTATTATTGAAAGGTCACATTAACATTAGCATACCACACCAACTTAACGTCTATGAAAGATTTTTTCTATTTTCTTCAAGTCTTTAAGTCAACTTGGAGCGCCCTCAAGTTGGCTTATGCAGTCAACCTTCGAGTTGTAATTGTCGAGTGTTTTGAACAGAGCTTATTGATATATTGACTTCGAGAGAGAGTTTTAAGATGGCTTCTAGGTTTAAGTTTTGGTTGTTATTGTTGTTGAGAGAAGATATGCAATGCTGGATAACTAAGATAAAGAGGCATTTCTGAGTGGTGGTGGAGGATTTGTGGAGTGCGAGAGGAGATTGGTTTTCATATGTGTGATTTACTTTATTGTAGCCTTAGATGGAAGAATTGCTTCACTCAAAGGGAGTAATAGGGGAGTGACTCTATTTCCATTGGCTTTTTCCTCATGAAACTCAGTTAAAGATGGAGATATTTTCTTGAGATGTAAGATTGAAATGTTTTCATGAGATTTTTTTTGTTTTAAAAAAAAAAAGTTTCAAGATCTTTTTTTTTTTTTTTTTTTTTTTCCTTATATTGATTTTTATTTAAATTTTATTTTGTAATATTACTTTTTCGCAATGGTTTCAATTATTTTAAAAATTTAATTATTAGTTATTAATTATCTATTATAATAAATAATCATAATTTAGGAAAAATCCTAAAAAACCACCTGACGTATGAAAGATTATCCATTTACCACCTAATATTTCATTTTTATCCACAATCCCACAAAAGTTACCACTTAACAGAAAAGTTTGAAAAAAACTTAAAAAGGCCATTTTACCCCTGAGATTATAATAAAAATAAAAATTAAATAATTAAATAAAAAATTAATAAGAAATTCATCCAATTCAGCCACCCAGTTTAATTCATCAACTAGTTCATCCATCTAGTTCATAGTTTATCAATCAATCTCTCAAAAATCAATCGAAACCCAATATCATTAATCTCCTAAAAAACCATCAAACCCAACATCATCATTAGAAATCCAAAATCACCATAAAAACCATTATCAATCTTGAACCCAACATAAAAAATCATCAAACCCAAAGATTGGGAAAAAAGATTTGAAAAACCAACATGTCAAAATCATCATCAATCGTCAAAACTAACATCAGCAATCATCAAACCCACAGACAAAGGGGTTTGGATCAACGAAACCAGATGAAGGTTCATCTGCGTTCATTGATATGAAACCAGATGAACCTTCAGTCTGGGTCGAACCTAGATGAACCCAAATGATGAAGAGGTAAAGAAAGAGAAAAGAAAACCCCGATGAGAGGGAAGGGAGAGAGAAGGAAAAGAAGGGGAATGAAAGGAAGAGAAGACATGTGGTTGGTGTGGAGGTTTGGTAGGTCGGTGTGAGGTTTGGGGGAGAGTGAAGAAGAAGAGAAAAGGGAAGGTGATGGAGCATATCAGCATGGAGGGGGTGGTGGTGGAAGTCTGGTGGGTCTCTAATAGTGAAAACCTTTTGCCACTGCCATGTTGTCGCCGCCGTTGAGATTTTGCTATCATCATCATCGACCGGAGATAAAGAAATAGAAAGAGAGAGTAATGTTGGAGATAGAGAGAGAAAAGTGGTGAGATAGAAAGAAGCAACATAGGAGTAGAGAGAAAAATATATATATTTTTATATTTAATATTATTTCTTTTGATTTTTATATTTTAATTGAAATTTTTTGTTGTTTTTCCCTTTTTGTCTCTGAAGTTAAATGATCAACCATATCAACTTAACGAAATCTGTGATTGTTAGGGGTATTATTGTCCTTTCGTATGCCCTTAGGGGAGATTTTGGATATTTATATTAATGTCAAATTGTATTTCGAACAAATATGAAATAGTAGGTTACAAATAGACATATTTCCATATATCAGGTTGTTTTTTGAGATTTTTCCTTTAATTTATTTTTATTAATTAGAACATGACCATTTTTCCCTCCCCTCAATACCACTTAACGCCCACCCACTAACAACATAAAAATTGCCTATGACAGCTATTAGATATGATGTTAGGGTATTTGTGCAATTTACCCAATCAAAATATTAATTTTGTGTGATAATTAAGCTTGGAAAATCACAAGCTCACAGCATGACCTAATAATAATGTCATGACTTTGTTGCTTACCCTATTTGTTTAAATTAGTTTATTCAAATTAGAGTAACCTGTTAAAATCGAAAAAGGAAAAGAATCAAGGGGGGCCATCGATCTAGATAACCAGGGCAAACATGAATCCCGGTGTGAAAGCAATAGTATAGTGGTGGCGTTGACTCGTGCTAATTGATTCCTGGTTTCTCCGAACGTACGGTGGTGGACATCGGCTCTAATTTGGTTTGTCATTCCTGTTTAGCACCAAATTAATTAACGATGGATCTTCTTGGTCAAGAATTGGCCGCTTCGATTAATAAAGAAATGTATGCAAAAGGTACAAAATCGAGTGCTTGTGTACTTTGTTATACCTAACCCTAATTTCTCAATTATTAGGAGCGAGTTGTAATGCTAACTTTGCATTAATATGTTATAATAATTTGTTCTTCTAGCAAGTGAAAGTGACTTCAGACTTTTTGGAGTAGCGACTGAAGATTTTCAAAGGACCGGACGGAAAATGCTCAACACAATGTCTCATTTCTCATGGTCAAAGGTATCAAATTGAAGTTGGCAACTAAGGTCTACCTCTTAATTTAGTGGGAAGATAAGGTTTATCAAACCAGTTTAATGATTTCTTATGCGTGTATGAAAAGTCATTTTTCATATACTCATAGTGGACAAATTGGTGCATCACCAAACCATAAGCCTATTGCCATGGCTGTAAATGTATGTATTCTGACTTTTGAGAATATGCTTTAATGGCCAATAAATAATTAACCACAGCTCTTACAGGAAGTTTTAATGGAATAGCTAACAGCAATACCTCCATTTTAGTAAATGATTTGGAGAAGAGCAGTGATTTTAATCCCTTTTGATATTTTATTTAATAAAAGTATCAAATTTAATAGTTAAGAATGTTTTTTTTTTTTTTTTTTTTCTATTTAACACTTACTGTGTTTGGATTTCACTCATTAAATTATTGTTTTATGTATATTTTAAATAATCAAATAATTTAGAAAAATCAAAAAAATAATTGAATAAAAATTAAAAAATCCTATATTTTACTTAATTCCAAACCAATCATTAGATTATTTAAAAAAAAAAAAATTATTTCAAGATTATCCTCTCAAAGATAATATATATCTTTTTCATTATCCAAATTTTATGCTGAACTAGTCTCTTTCCTTTTAACCTATTTTTGTTATAAACAATATTTAAAATTGTATATATTGTGTGAAGTTGATGTTATCACTTTCAACACCATTGTTGAATTTATTTTTTAATTTTTTTTTTTATAAAACAAAATAAAAATGGTTTAAAATTTAGAAAATTTATATTTCATATATTAGTCATAGAAAAAAATGTATTGATCTTTACATATAAAATGGTTTATATTTTAGCAAATTTTTAAAGTTACTTGTTTGTTTTTAATTGTTTGTATCCTATCAATAAAAATATATATACTAATAGTAATAAGGGTATAGATATAAATTAATTCTTTTTTAAAAAAAAAAAAAAATTGGCACTATATTCACAAATAAGGAAAAAAATATAATACCATCAAAGTGCCAGGTTTGAATCTCTATATAGCTTTCAATAGTATCTAGAATTGTATAATTTTGAGAAAAAATACCAACAAACTACAAGGTAGTTTGTTATATATAGTTTTTAAATGTGAAATATTTTACTTGTTTAATATTTGCGAGGCTAGATGTGTTAGTTATGCTGTATCTTGTAAGATGTGTTTTTCGCTAATAACGATTGAAAGTGAGCTTGGATGATTCTTTTTGCGTTACTTGTAAAAATTATTTAGACTTCTGGAGTCCCATATGTAGATTTCTAATATGATAGAATGATAGAATAAGGATAATTTCATAATCTTGTTTATTATCTTGACTTTCTATAAAAAAAGTTTGGATTCAAATGATGTATAAGAGAGGAAAAATATAACAATTTTAATAATTTATTATTATTTTTACTTATGTATCATGAAATTATAAAAATTCAAGAGAAAAAAAAAAGAGGATAATTTCATAATCTTGTTTATTATCTTGACTTTCTATAAAAAAAGTTTGGATTCAAATGATGTATAAGAGAGGAAAAATATAACAATTTTAATAATTTATTATTATTTTTACTTATGTATCATGAAATTATAAAAATTCAAGAGAAAAAAAAAAAAAAAAAGGAAAGCATCAAAGTTTAGGATCATAAAGCTCAACAAAGTGGCTCCTTTCTCTGGGTCAAAGGTAACAGATTAAAGTCCGCAAGCCAAAGCCGACTAGGAATTGCAAAAAGCAAGTTTATCTTACCCGTAATTAAGGTGATTTATCAAACCACACCCCACACACACCCCCACCCCCCCTCCCGGAAGTCGGTGATTTATTTTTGGAAGTCATATAATTGGAGTTCCATATTTTGAATGGATTCACGATGAAACGCTGGGTAATGTAACGGAGATGAAAAGCGGAAGAGGAATTCCAATTCTCTTATTTGTTTCCTCAATTAAGTAATCTGAACTTAAAAGGAAAAAAAAAAAAATTGGAAATTTGTGTTTTTGGAAAATGACTGAAAAGGATTTCCACCCAATGAAGTCGAAATTTGGAATCCACCTTTTAAATAAAAGAATATACTATTTTATCTCAAATTATTATTTTTACTTACAAATTTTAAAAAATTGACTCTCTTTATCATTTTCTTTCTTGATGTTTGAAAAAACATCAAAATATCTTCTACTATTACATTGATGTTAAAAAAAATAGTGTTCTAACACTATCAGCTATTTAAAAGATAAATTTAACATTCATTTGATTAATTTAATATTGATGAAAGTAATGGTCAATTTTATCTTTTAAATGGCTGATGATGTCAAAACATCACTTTTTTAGCATAAATGTAATAGCATATGATATTTTAATGTTTTCTCAAATATCAATGGGGAAAATGATGATTTCTCAAACTTCAATGAGGAACATGATAATAACTCTTAAAAAAAAATTAAGAGCACAATTAAGTCTATAATTATTGATATTTTATTCTCATTTGACCTATTTTTTGATATGTTTTTTAGTAGAATTGATGTTTTTATTTTGTTTTATGTTTATGTGTTTAATTTTAGGTTTTGAGGAGAACATAATAGAATTGATGATTTTTCGGAATTAATTATAGCACAAGAATATCAAAGATCTTGACCAAAGAAGCTTGAAAGTCAATAATCAAAATAAGGGTCAAATCATAAATATTCAGAATTATTTGGGCTTAAGTGCAAAATGGGAGAAGCTGAGGGCTAAATGTAATTTGCTAGATCACAGTATATGAAACGATAGCCGAGGTTGTGTTTTGGGGTAGAGTTGCCATTCCGAGTCGCTGCTTGTTGGTTGGATCTCTTGGCAGGTCAAGTTGGGTTGGATCTGGGCATTTTTGACTCTGCATCTCATCACCATTTCGGGTCACTCGCGTGAGAATGTGGGTCACACTGACTCGCGTGTTTTTGTTGTCGCTATTCCGACTTGCGACATGGATTTGGGTCGGGTTGAAAGATCCGTGTGCTATGATTTCTTTTGTTAAATTGTCGTTTCCGGTACCCAAAAGAAGATCCGCATGTTTTTGACTTTCTTGTCCATCGACCTAGGCATCATATAAATAGGTGTTTTCACCATTCAGTTGGGAGATATCGGGGGAAGAGAGACCAGAGGCTTGGGCTGCAGTGACTACTCTTGAGTTTATTCTTCTCTAGTTATTTTTATTTTTATGTTTTCTTTTAAAGCCATGTATGGCTAATTTATTTGTTAGTTAAGGTTAACTTGAAGCCTTGAACATTAATTTAGTCTATTATTATTTTTAATGAAGCATTTTATTCTTGCATGATGAAATTAATTGTTTTTATTTAAATTGTATTTTATTTATTTTGTTTCTTTGACTGGCCATTTTAAAAACATATTTTTAGGATTGTGTTGTAACCATATAAACCGCACATTTAACAGGCATATTATTTGTTTACAATAATCAATTGCTTACGAATCAATTGAGAGATATTAATTTATAAATACCTACGGTAGACATCAGTGCTTTAGAATTTGTGTGACATTCATAATCTTCTAGTTCTTAATGGGTTCCAATTATTAAACTTAAGTATATACCATGTTAGATTACAATTAGGAATACACGCTTCTATAGAGATACCATGCGATTTGTATATTAACTAAGAAAGAATCAATACGACATGCAGTATAACCATTGTCATGTTGTGAATGTCATTATCATGCATTAATATTACTATGCTTAATTTATTTATTTATAGATTAAATAATTATATAGTAGTGGATAGTATATCCTAACTAAGTTATCTCTTATTGATTTCTCTTTTTGAATTTAGTTTTCCTGTTGCAATCAAGCTTTCAAACCAAACTTCAACAACTCTTTCCATTTAATTGTTTTGAATAAACTTAGAACTAAAAGTAAGATAATAATTCCTTGTGAAATCAAACCTTGCTTGTGCACTTGCAAGGTTTTAAATTTAGTTTATTAAAAAATTAACCAATAACAATATAAATTAGTTATTTGAGGTATATCTTTTGATAAGTGGAACCAACTTTTAGTTCTACTAAAAAATAAAATCTCACACCTAAAATCTATTAGTTCTAAGCATTGACCACATTTGACCATAAAAAAGTCCATTGTACCCTTATTATACTAAAAAATTATAAAAACTGCCTCTAAGTTAATTTTTTTTTTTTTTTTTTTCTGAAAAAAATGAATCTACACCATCCATTGAAGGAACAATGTAGATATTTTAAAAGCTAATATTAAAAAATCAATGAAAACAAATATTCATCTTTTCCTAAAAAAAACTACGGTCTACACTATCTATCCCAATAATAATACATGGTAATGATTATTTTTAAAAAAATAAAAAATAAAAAATTCAAAAGAAAGTGGAGATTCAAATTGGATTGGATCTCTATCATTTATTTTCTAAAATGGAAGATAGAGATCCAATCTAGATCTCCATCTATCTTTATCTTCATGAAAATGAAGATCCAAGGTCTCCATCATCAATGTAGATCCTGACCAAGATCTCCATCGGTCAAAGAGACCTAAAAGTTAGGTCTCTATCCATGCAATGGAGACCTAACGAACTTAGTCTCTATCAATGAATAGAGACCAAGATTCTAGGTCTTATAGGTCTTCATCAGTGCCATGGATACTTAGAAAATTGGGTTTCTATCCGCACGATGGAACCTAGAAAATTGGATCTTTATTAGACACATTTGGGTCTCTCTCTGCCTAGATTTCTAAGTCTTCATCGCCGGTGATCTCCATCACCAATGGAGACCCACGGTTTGAGTCTCTATTAGCAATTAATGGAGATCTAGGCAATGATCTTCATCACTTAAGAGATAGATCCAATTGGTGGGGATCCTATCTCGTCCATCATTCTTAATGGATGGAGATTCCATCTAGAATCTCTACAATCAAATTTTTCTTTCCCTTTTTTTTTTAATAAAAAAATTATTTTAATTTTTTTATAACCTATTTTTAAATGTATTTGTGCCATTAATCATAGAGATGGACAGTGAAAATAAATTTTTAGTTTAAAATTTAATTTTCTAGCTAAATGATTAACTTAGCCTTTCAATAGTTATCTTTGATGATCAAATATTGTCATCGCTTATGGTCTAGGGCTAATTTGTTAGTAAAATAAAATGTTGATTATGCTTATCAAAAGTCAAGTAGCTTTAATGTCATTTTAATAAAAATTAGAAGAATAAATAATTGCGGTAGCCTCCTTGATTATAGGAAATAGCAAGGCCACCTTTGTGGCCTCTTCGTTCACATTTGAAGCCATTGTTGGTGGCCTCGTCAACGATAATCTCCCTCGTCTCTTCCACTGTTAGTGGAGGGACCTCATCCATTTCCCAGAAGGCATTTTTTATCCACCAATGGAGGTGCACATCTCATAGTGATAGAGTAGTATATCTCTCCGTTGTGAAGGTAGAGTGCCATCTACTCGCCTCGATTGTGAAGGAAGAGAGCAAATTTTCTTTCCTTCAATGTGATAGGTCTTCTTGTGAGGAGAAGATATAGAGACCTTTTTTGGCTAGGCCTTTTCTGGTCGTCGTCACAGCTATTGATTTCTTTTTAACAAAATTATCTAACTTAATTAGTTAATTTATAAAAAAATCATTTTAAATTGTCACCTTTATTTTAAATTGAATTTAACTTAAAATTATTTTAATTAAATTTTTTCAAGGTCACTTTTTGGTTCAATAATATCGTGTTGTATGGTAAAATAATCAATCAAGTATTCTTTTTATACTACAGCGTATGAGCATAATAATTGGGTGATTGTATTTCGTATATTGTTGATTTCTTTATACAAGTTCAAAACAGAAAATAACACTGGGCAAACTCCAAACGGAAAATATTGATGTAAAATAAATATTAGAATGCATCTTGTGAGCTGAATTAATGGCTGATTCAACGTATGATATTCTTGAAAGAAGCAAAAAGTAATTATTAGACCTTATATGTTGAATTGTTGAACGTTGAAATTAGCAAATTCTCTAGAATTGGCAATTTTATAATTTTGCAATCCTTTAGGGTATGTTCGGTACGTGGGATTTGGTGTGAGATTAATATTCATTTTCTCTTATTCTCCCACATCTCACGTTTGAAGCCAAGGAAGGGAATGGATTTGTCATTCATGAGCCCACCTCTAATCCACTCTACTTGGAAAATGAGACCCCAACCTTACCCTTGTCTTTGTTATTTTCCAAATTCATGGGATTCTCTTTTTTATTTTTTATTTTTTTAATTTCATCCTCTCTCTCTCTCTCATCTCCACCCCGCCAAGTCGTGGACCCACCAAGTCATCATCACCACAAACTCTCTTTGTCTCTCTCATATCCTCTTCCATCTTTATTTATTTATTTATTATTATTATTATTTTATGATTGTGAACCCCAGATTGGTTCTAGGTTTGATGAACCTAAAACCATGTGTTCTAGGTTCATCAAACCGAGAATCATCTGGTTCTGGGTTCATCGAACCCATCCCCTTATTCTAATTTTTTTTTTTTTTTTTTTTCATGTTTTGATGTTGTTGCTAATAATGTTGTTTTAGGAGATGATAATGTTGATGAATTAGATAAATGATATTGATGAACTGTGTCTAATGATGTTGAATTATGGAAGATATTGATGAATTAGATTGATGATGAAATGATGAACTGTGGTTTTTTTTTTTTTTTTTCCTTATTTCAATCTAATTCTAACCTATATCAAACATGATATGGTATAATTTTTTATCTAATTCCAAGTTCTGTTAAACATGAAACAGTAATTTTCCATTCAATTCCACTCTAATCTAATGTATTTTATTCCATTTCAATCCCGCATGTCAAACGGAGTCTTAATATTATTGACGCTTGTACATAAATAAGACAAATACATTGAATTTATCTTTGTTTATAGCAAATAGTACTAATTTAAATTGTAATGTTCATGCTAACATAGTAACATTATATTATAACAACTTGTCCATGGCATTGCAACATATATATATATATATAGTGTTTTTATAATCAGGACTCTTTAATTTTAAAAAGTTAGAAAAAACCAATGAAATTCATCCATTGCATTATCACTCCTAAAAACAAGTTCTCTCTCTTATTTAATTTAAATGCAATTGATGAATTTGATTGTTTTTCTCTAATTTTTTAAAGTTAAAGAGTTCTGATTATAAAAGCGATATATATATATTTGTTTGTGACAATTACCATATATATATTTGTTTGTGACAATTACCAAATGGTATTAAGTCAAAATGTCATGATCATCATCCAAACATTATAATACCTAATTAATGTCATTGCATTATATATGAAATAATTAATAATTACTTTGCCATTACAATTGGATGGGATAAAATGAAACATAAAATTGCATGAAACTGCTGAAATATATTAGAAAGTCCAAGCTGTACGACCAAAAGCAAAAGGCAGAGAAAATGAAAAAAGAAACGGAAAAGAACCATTATAGTTTTTCTCTCACAGTCACAGAAAATGTTAGAGAGTAAGTTTAAGCAAAGGCCCGCTACATAATATCACAAAAAATGACCCAACCTGGAAGAGAAATTGCCTCCACGACTCAAACTTTTGAAGGAGAAGGCGGCCACTTACATGCATGGGGTAAAAAAGGGAGAAAAAAGTTTCACAGGAAGAGATTTAAAACTTCTCGAAAACTCCCTTCAAAAAGCTGCCGGTCACTAAATACAGCATGTCGATTTTGAATTGAAAATGATTGACGAACAGGTCATGCAAAAAACAAACCGAAACCCTCCAGCAAAACAAACCCATGATTCATAGAGAATTGCAAGCAACTCTTTTCTCACAAGATTTAAGGAAAAAACAAAAACAACCCTAAAATTAATTAATAATATTCTTCTTCGAGACAATATGTCACATGAGCTTCAGGAGAGATGATCGTAGGTTTTTCACAAGATCCTTCACTGTAATGGCGAAGTCAATGTCCATCTGCCATGCAATAGAAGATCATAATATTAATCTATGTTGTCTTAGCTGAAAGAAAAGTTCTGTTAACTTCCAAGTGAAGTAAGGATAATTAATTACCTGAGAGACAACAGTTATATCAAGAGTTGAGTTTCCAAATGGCAAGACGTTGCTATTGACAACAGTTAAAGGAAGCTTTTCAATTTCGTTTAGTATGTTCATTATGCATCCTTTATGATTCTGGCAGTGGATTCTTATGAGTACATCCCTACCTGAAACTCTGACTCCGACTTGGGGGAGACATAATTTATTGAATTTACTATCAGAGTTATCATCGGAAGAAGGGGTTCCATCATAGCTAAAGATATGAGATTTCTTCGCTGTAATTGCTGATTCCATTGTCTTCTTTGCTGCCTTCTCCTCAAGTGTCTTTACACGTTCTTCAAGTTGCTTTAAGTATTTGATAGCATCTTCAAGGACTGAAGCCTTGTCCATCTACAAATTAACAACCAATTGAATTTAGATCATGAGCAAAGACATATCCACAATGAGAGTTTGGTCAGCGTGTTAAAATCTAGTACTAAACCAATCTAGACTACACCCACATATTGCATTTAAAATTGAATTTGATGACCATGTTTGTCTATGCAAGAGTAGTGACTATTTATCTGACAAAGTCGCATACCAAGATAAATAATTGAGGTTGTGGTGGGTGCAGTGGCAAAAGGAAAAGATAAAATAAAATCAAGGAATCGAATACTCTCAATATCTGTATAATGTTATTTGCTTACATGTAAATCCAACGACGATTTCTCACTTTGCATCAATTTGTTTTGAGAGACTTTTATCAAACCTTTTGTGTGTTCAATTGTGGAACTCATTAATTGTACGAGAAACATCTACTTATTATATATTCAAAAGATGGTCAAATATAAATCGAATTTGTACCTTCTTGAGGCCTGGAAGAAGAGCTGATAAAGCTACATAGTGCTGACTGAGCTTTTCACGGCGCTTTCTTTCTGCTATTACATGATCTTGTGCTTGTAAAGGATTCCTAGTTGAAGCAGCCCTCTTGGTCTCCCCCGGATAGGAACCCAAAGAAGGCAAATATGGCAAATTGATATTTCCAGGAGACCCTGCCTCGATCTTAGGCCTCTTGGAATACTGATCTAGACCATAGATTGGCTGCGGAATAGCCAGAAATGAGATTGAGTTTTCAAAAGAAATGATCTTGGAGGAGGAAGAAGGAGAAGCCGTAGGACTTGATAGTTCAGTGGTGCAAGACTTCCAGCTATTGGTGTTTAGCTGTTGTGCCGGCCTCTCTACACCCATATGTGTAGCTTCAATGTTTGAAGCACTCCTTTTGTGTGAACTCTCAGAAGAAAACGACTGAAAATTGAATTCATCTAAAGAGTAATCAAGAGGGTTCATTTGGTATTGATGAAAAACTCTTGAATAATCCATTCCCTACAAATTAAAAGCGCAAAACAAAACTAATTTAGGAGTAAGTGTTCATCATTCTTCCTGGCAAAGAACTAAACTTCACTTTTATCATTAGACTAAATAACAAAAATGAATTTGTACCGACTAATTAATTGAACTTTGTGAGAGACAGATTGTATAACAGTCCTAAAATTTCTGGCTTCCTTTTAAACGATGAGATTTCCATGTCTTCTGTTTTGCGAGATATGGAGCTTATCACCTCGAAGACCAAGCCACCGGGAATGTAGATATTAGACACCAAGCAAGCAATATTGAAACCTTAAAATAAAATGAAGCAATTGCTGAGAAACGATCATGCCAATAATGATACTTTTAGTCATCATGATCAAATCCAAAAATTAATCTGATAAAAAATGAACTAACTATAACATTTAAAATTTAAGATTGACACCTAAGAGACACTATATATGTAACATAACTGTGTATTGAAACAAAACCTGGATCTTGTTTATTGCACTCAATTCAATACAGGGATTGGATCTTATTTTTAAAGAAATTTCACACATTTTTCTCAAGATGAGAAATTGAAAGTGAATGGAAGCTTACCTTGTATAAGAACCTGAAGAAAGCTTTTACTTTTCGACTTGCTAGGAGGAAGAATTTGAGTGCTTTAATATAGAAGTGACCTCCGCGTTTGATGATGCAATAAACTTTTTGTTCACACAGGTTTGAAAATGTTTGTCCTCTTCTCGGGTTCTACTGTTCATGTGAAAGCTCTTTCGTTTCCTGTTGTCGTGGACAAATATTTAGGTGGGAAAGGGATTTATATGTATTGGACCCACTAATAATATACCATGTGGCATAAATTATGTGTACATGTAATAATTGGTGATACATCATAGTTATTAGAATTGAAAAAATATATTATGTGTCGTTTTACCCGAATTCTCTTACTTGTTATGACCTTAGGTTTTTCTTCATCAACAAAATATTACAACGGTAGTTGATTAGTAATGTATTGTATTCTGTCAAATCAATGATGATCTTGGTTATCCAACAGATGTAGATAGAGTTTTTTGACCTAAATCTGATCATTAATCCTTTAGTATAATTGGTTTACATGATAATTATTTTTCTGTAACATATTGATAATATATATATAGCCCCAAAGTTTCATAATTTTTTTTTTTTTTTTTAAGAAATGACTAAATTTTGACCTGAGTGCCCAAACCAAATTAAGTGGTATTCATTCAAGTTAATTTCATAATGTTACCAAAACATGATTTTATATCCAGTAGTTCGTAAAAGTTCGTATACTAATGATTAATCCAGGGACCAGGTGAGTGTGTTGGATTCATGAAAACCCATCATAAAAGAAGAAGCTGCAGCTTTTGTTGTAAGTACGAGGAAGAAAGGTAAGAAAATGGTCAAACGAACATAAATATGACATAATGAAAATTTATATCATAATATGTAAAACGTGAATTTTAAATGGGATAATCTAGTTAGAGATTTTATGTTTCTTTCTTTTTTTTTTTTTTTTTTTAATGTTATCAACCGATCAACTAATTAAAAGATGCTCAAATTTCTGTTCATCTGATGGCGTTTAAGTAAGATTTATGCATTTCTTTAATGGATTTGAGATGTATTAATTAATATATTAATTATTTACTAATTTTGGATTATCAAATAATGGGGTTCGAGTTCGCTTCATTTATTACAGCTCATCCGCTCTATATAGTACGTGGCCCAATATCATAAGTGGGTAGTTTATGTCATTGAATAATAAAAGCTACAATTTAAGATTTGGTCATCCAACTTGTACAAAGATGAGAAAAAAATGAAATGAAATTTCGAAATAAACAATAGTATAATAGAGAACAGAGAGCTGCTCATCCGAAGACTAATCATCCTCCGGCTACGAAGTAACATAGAAACTCCTCCATTGTCATCTGCTTAGGATTATGTCTCCTCTTGCGAAGGAGAAGAGTTATCCTCAGGGTGTAGCAAAGATTTTGATTTCGGAGGACCATAAACAAATTAATTTTAAATGAATATAAATCAAATGTATTAATATTTTAAAAATAAGTTATTAAAATCAAATGTAAACATCTATTATAATGATATTAACAATTAATATATAAATAAATACCGGTTTTATGAATCAAATAAAATAATAAATATATGCAACATCTATTATTTTTTTAAAAAAAATTATGTAAAATATTTATTAAATTATCAATTGAAAGAAAATTTATTTCAATATTAATTAAAATAATTCATCCTATAAAAATAAAATTTAATAAACTATTCATAATAAAATGTAAAAGAGTTGTGAAAAGAAATATATAAATACCGAGTAAAAATGTTTGACAAGAGTATTAATATTTATAATGGTATTTTGAAATTACTTAATTATATCATTCTAAGTAATTTGATGTACGAATATATTAGTAATTAATTTTTTTTTTAATAGGTGTAGGATTAAGAACCCTTTTTTTTCTTTGAAGAAATATTAAGAACCTTTTTGGATTGCAATAGAATCACCCTATTTGTAATTCTCATAAAATAAAAACCCAAAATAATACATATAAAAATAAATATAAAATTATGATATATAATCAACAAAGAGGTGTCAATCATGTATCAATATATGGAAATTAAAATCTAGATAACATATATCTTTTAAAATTAGTAAATGCCAAGATGGTACTAGGATTGTAACCAAAATACTTACAAAGTAAATGATTTAAATTCTGTGAACATCACCTAGTGGTACGCCCTATGGTTCAATGAGAATACGACATCACCCCGCCTTCACCACTCCTCTTCGAGGGCAATGCTAAATCCTTTATGGGACAATTGGCACCATCATGACTAATGATTATTGTAAATGTATAATTAAATTATTGAAATTAAAATCTTGATAAGATATTCTAAAATTGATTAAAAAATAACAAATATATATGTATAATTAGCCAAAAAAAAAAAAAAAAATCTCATCAGTTTAGGGTGGCCATGGTCCCTATGGTCCTTTCTCTCTCCCTGCCCGTGGTCGTCCTCCCCTATGGTAGGAGTGCGTGAAGGTTCTAATACAATAACATCATATAGGAATTTGAGATAAAAAACAAAAAATCATATAGGAATTTTTTTTTTTTTTTTTGAGATAAAAATCATGTAGGATTTCTTTTTTTTTTTTTTTCTTTTTAAGAAAAAAAATAATATAGGAAATTATACGCACAACTACCGAAGCATCACATATTTAGATCCAAAACATAGTACGAATTAAGATTTTGCCATGAGCTGATTAGTAGATATCAACCCTCAGCCACCTCCTCCTTGGACTTTGTGAGTTCTTCCGTTCGTACCTCAAACACCCAAAAATCTTCTTAGGGACACTTGATTTTTGACGAATGAAAATAGGATTATCTCTTTTCATAAACTTAATTTTTTTTCTGGGTAATTTATAAACTTAATTTTGGTTGCACTAGATTTCCTAGTTCTAATTAACATTAACTTGCTAAAGTTAATTAGAGTTTCCTAGTTTTCTATATGCAGATAAGTCCTTCAACAAAGATAAAGCACTTGATATAATTAAATTAATATTTACTAATATTTATTGTTGTCTTCTTTAAAATAAAATTACATATGATAAATTCCTCTTTCTACTTTGTTATATTTATACTACTAAAAAATTGTGACTGAACTGAACTATTGAAATAATTATACAATTGAAGAAATAAATATAAAAAATATCTTTGATAAATTATATGAAGTGCAGCCAAAACATTAGCTTAGATATTAGTAATCAAGATAAAAATTAAATATTATCAACCTTATTTGACTACATCTTCAGTTTATGGGTGCAAAAGAAACCTGATGGAAAGAAGACACATTAGTCCAATTACAAGAAGACACATGAAAAATATCATAGATTTTGACCGGAAAAAGGTATAACGTATAAAATTGCGCAATTAAATAGGTTATTCAAGGTAGAAAAAGTCAACCTTCAAAGGAACTATTCCTCTAAAGGATAAGCGATGGATATAGGACATGTAGCAAACAACTGTCATTCCAAGAATAATGTGTGTAACAAATGGCAAGCACGCTAACATGAATTGGGACACCTAAAAGGTAATCTTGTTTCCTTATAAAAGGAGCTTAATTAAGTGGTTTATATTGGAAAAAACATGATAGATTTGGGAAAAAAGCAAGTATTCTAAAAAACAAGAAACAAACTTTAGCATTAGAGGGTGCTCCACGAGATAACCTCTGGGTCACTTTCATGAATACGTTGTTTGTTTTGCAGGACCAAGCAATAACAAAGAGTCAAAGCTGAAGAGTAACAATGAAGACAAAGGTCTAATGAAGATTTAGTTGGCCTTTGATTGTATGTCATGGTAGGAACATTAGCGCTAGAAGGAGGGCTAAAGAGCAAGCCTTCATGAAATGGATCCGAATTAACCACCCTTGCATCTGGCATTGAATCCATCCTATCCCCGAGTGGCCAATGTTCAAGAGAACCCATCAATGACTTAAACATATATAAGATGCACTAGAATCCAACCAACAGTACCAACCTATGCATATACACCTTACATGATGAATCCCATAATGTTATATCAGCAAATATCGATAAATTTTCTACAACATTAGATCAGGGAATCTTCAAGTCAAATACCTCATGTTTATTCGCATGTTGTGCCTTTGTATGTCCCATATTTGATGCCTTATACATAAATATTTATGCCAAGCCAGCCTATTCAGGGGATGTCGGATCAAAATCCTTATCGAAACTTAAAGGCCCTAAATCAATACTTTGACTCAAATCTGACAAAGGTAACTCCAACCGCAGGTGACGAAAGAAATAAGCATCACGGAGATTCGAAGGATTCGCGTTCAGTATTGATTAAAAGAATGAGATTAAGGTGCCAATTGGGGGACGAAGCGTAGGGTGATCATGATCAACCCCCACCTTCCCGTTGGGCAAGAATAAGAAGATGAAAGGAGTAAAGAGATAAAGGTCCCGTAGGAAGAGCAACAGAGGTCTAAAAAATGTAGTTCTAGGGAACCTCAACGATAAGAAATAGCTTGTGAGCCCTATGAAGCAATGAATCAAGAACTATAATATGAAGTTGGTTTAGAAGAAATAAGAGAGTAAGTAGAAGAATTGTAGAACTAGTATCAATCAAGGCAAGGGGTGCCAAGGAGACTCAACCTTCAAGAAAGTGTCATATCAAATATTATAATAAGAGTGGAGATCCCAGAGCATATACAATACCTCCACAAAGATATCTGTGGTTACGATGACACCTAAAGTCCCAAAGATCATATAGATGCGTAATAGGATTGGACGAATATACAAGAAGCCTAGTGAAATGCAAGATTTTTCCTTTAACTCTTGTGGGAGATACAAGAGTGTGGTGTACTAAACTTCCTTGAAGGAGCATAAATTCCTTCAGGGAGTTATAAACAACTCTACTATCATATATATATATATATATTACATATTTATTCATATGATTCTAATTTGTTTGTACAAACACTATAATATTTTTTACTCAAATTAATTTGGGTAACCTTAACCCTAACATAATAATTTTTTATAACCCTAATTATTTGTCTTCCTCACTATGTTTGTTACCATAAACCTAACACAGTAGAAATTTAACACTTTAAACTAAACATTCACCTTAAAAGCTGGTGCTATGTTAGGGATTTCTTTAAACTTAATTCTAATAATAACAATTCATACACCTAATCAATTAATACTCCTCCATTGGAAATTTCGTAAAATTTAATTTTAATTCCTTTTGCCATCAAGTGTGTTGAATTCATTCTTAAACATGGTTTCAGAACTCCTTACTTCTACTCAACTGGTGAAGTAGCAAGTATCGAGTTTTCGGTTACTCAAAAAATACTCGATTTGATCGTCGATTAATGGTCAAACCATTGACAGATGGTTAAACTTAGTCACACTTATAAAAAAAAAATGCTTAAAAAAGTTTTCATCACTATTGAAGAACTAACATAGTGAACTATAGCTCCTAGTGCCTACATATTTTTGTTCTAAACAAATTTATCTAAAAAAAAGTGTGTTAAAAGCAAAATGAAAAAAAAAACTTGGTAGAGTGGCGACGGTAGATCGATGAGTAGGAGAGAAGCATTGAGAAGAAGATTGAGAAGAAGGGTTTCAAAAAAGTGAGAAGAAGTGAAACTGATGAAGAAGGTTACAAAATTTTTGCCTTCTGCACACCAAAACGGCGTCATTTATAAACACAACGAAAGTAATTTTATTTATAACTAATGTAATCACAAATTTGATATTCACATATTAGAATTTTATAATAAATTTGCACATGTATCTATTTGAATTAAGTATTTTTAAAATAATATATTTTAAATATTATAATTTAAAGTTTTAAAGAAGTGGTATATGACTTCAGTCTACAATTTCAATGAAATATATATGATTAAGAAGAATATACCACTAAACTAACCTTATTTCGATAATTTGAACTCATTTAACAACAACAAATGAGAAATAAAATAAAATAAAATTTTAGGCTTGAACTTACTCTTGCCTAAATTACTTGTGTTCGTCTTGTTCTATTTAATATATATATATATTTATTTATTTATTTATTTCTCTTTGAATTGGATGTGATTAATTGAAGTTATTTTTCTTTGTTTAGTTATGTTCAAATATAATTGGCTGTATTTTGACAATAATTAACAACATGAAGTTAGTGATTGCGAGATTTAGAATGAATAATCAAGCATCATATCTATTAAATCATTGGAATGTTATAATAAAATATTGATTTTCTTTAGTGAGGTGTGTATTAATCCATTAGATATATAGGTAAATTTTTTGGATGATCTTGTAGAATAATTTTATCGTAATGATGACAAACTAATTATGTCATCAATTTTCCGCAATGGCAAAAAAGTTGCCCCCCCAAAAAAATGACATTGTTGAATAAAATATCTCGCCCAACTAAGCAAGCAAGCAACGGGCATACAACTATCATTTTCTCATTGGTCAAAGAATATAAAGATTGGCGGTGAAAGAATAAAAATTTAACTAATGAAAGCACTCCTTGATCGGCTTGGATTCATACTTAAGACCGATATTTTTAAGTAGCGTGATTTTAATCAACTATGTAATCTGCAAGTACACACATCAAATGATAAGAACTAGAAAACAGCAAATCACATGATAAACGTGATTAATATTTGTCTACTTGTGCTGAGAAACTTTTCAAGGAGCATCTCATCTTTTATTTTATTTGATTTTGTTGCCGACCAATAGTCTAAGCCTAGAACATTATTTAATTGAAGGTCGATAGAGAGAGTAAACTCTCAATCTCAGGTGCACAAAGACAATCGTATTTTCTTAAGATACATGTACAAATATTTGTCTTTTTATGAACTTTTTTTTTCCATAAATAAATAATAAAAAATATAAATTATATGTAAGCAATGTAAATTAGAGCCAATAATATGCATTTTTCAAATCAAGCAAATAAATTCGTTAAAAAATAAGTAACAATAAACAGGTCAATAATATCTGATCTATTTATATGCATGCGGCGTTTTTTTTGATGTATTTACTATATGTAGGTGAAAAATATTGAAATGAGAGTGCAAATGCTTGTTGTGAATATAAAATCAATAAATAATTCGTAATCATCATGCAACCATATGATTTGGACACTAAACTTCATAGATTACCTTTCAGACTTCACAACATAAATACATTTATAGTTTAATTTGAAATTTACATAATATACAAACTAATTAGAACCCTTTCTTGCTATTTAATATCTTGCTATTGATATGCAATTTGACAGCTTGCACTAACCAACTAACCAAATTGCTAAGAAGATTCTTAGCACAAATTAATGGCAAATTTGGTAATGACATATCAAATTCAAACCTGAAACGTTCTCTATAAAAGAGGAAAAAGTGAAGAATTAAATGAAAATTGAATAGGTAATTCAAGAATTAATAAGGCAATCAAACCAAGGCAAACATGACGCGATGCATGAAAGCAGCAGATCCTGTAGTAATGGCAACATCGACTGAAAATGCATAATAACGTGCAAAATAAATCCCGTTTTCTCGGCAAGTTCGGTGGCCGTGAACATCACCTTAAATTTGGTTTGGTTTTTAGTGTATAACACCAAATTAAAGATGGATCGTCCTGGTCAAGAATTGGCATCTTCAATTGTATAAAGAAATGTACATAATAGGTACAGATGCGAGTATTTGTGTCCTGTGTTATACCTAACCCAACTTTTCTCATTCATTAGGAGCAATTTGCGATAACTTTGCATTATATGTTATAAAAGTGTTATTACGAATGTGATAACAGATGATTCCTTGCTGCGACACATACCTACAATTAGACTTTTGGAGTAGCGGTCGCGGATTTTCAAAGAATGGGATGGAAATGCTCGATTCCATGCGTCCTTTAATTTCTCAAGGTCAAAAGTATCAAATTATTGTTGAAGATATGGCAACCGAAGTCCATCTCTTCTTAATTTAATGGAAAGGTAATGCTAACTGAATAAGTTTAATAATTTCTTATATATACCAATATAAAAGTTCTTCTTTTGTTTCGATATCTGAGCTGTATTTTAATTTAAATATAAAATCTTAATGGTTGAGATATGTTGCATGTCAGGTAATAAATTTATAAAAGGATAAAAATTTACATTTTAAGAAAATATGGTCTTTTACGCTTGAAAATTTTCACATGTGTATATGGGTATCATGAGAAAAAGGGCACGAATAGTAATTGTTTAACATTCGACCTTAAGCATATAATTAATTGGTGACATATTTTCTATACCCTTCTTTACGGTTTCTTCCAATCATGTGATTGTATGTCTCACATGAAAGAGGAGGAGAAAAAATGTGTGGCTAGTTTAAAGTTCTTATGGAAGAGGAGACTTATGAAGTAGATAACTAGAGCCTGAGCCAGTTAGTTGACATTTCGTCATCACCTCCTAGTTTACTAAAATATCCAAAGGGAGCTTAAATTCTTACCCATCCTCAATAGCTTTTATGTTTTTACCAATTAATACTATCATAACGACTAAAATACCCTTAAAGCATTTTGATACTAATTTCTATTTTTATTTAAATAATAAAAAATTAAATTTTTTCTTTTTAAAAAATAATCGTCAGTGGAATAATTCACCAACAACTATAAAGATGATTGGCCTTTCGATGGAGCTTATTTGCCCCATTAAAAGGAGTACATTGAAGGAAGAGACCTCATTCGATGGAGAAAAAAGAATAGAATAGGACACTCCGAACCTTTGATGGAGATCACAACCTCAATTAATGAAGGTAGCAGATTTGCAACTCTCATCTAGATTCACGTGACATCAGATTTGTCGAAGAATCCTGCATAATTTTCTTCCCAATAAGGTATGAATTTTGGTCTAGATTTTTTTTTTTTTTTTTTTGAAATGTGGTCTAGATTCACTTGAAAATGATAATTTATACAAAAATCTCAGACAAATATATTCCCAACAACCGTCAACAACTGTTTTGCGATGAATTTTGAGCAAGATTCATGCACAAATAATATTTACTCATGAAACTCATGCAAATTTCCAAATTTCTAAATGAGCACCGATGCTAGTGGCATGGGCAGCACTAGCACTTATGGTTGTTTTTCCTTTTTATCGTTTCTAGTTTTTTGTTTTTTTTCAGTTTTATTTATTTTTTTTTAATTTTCTTAAAATATAGAAATGATATGGATGTAATTTTGAAGCTAGTTTAAGAGTATTTGTAAATTGTGGTGGGTAACGTAAAACTTAAAAATCATTGAGAATGAGTAAATTTAATAAGTATCTTTTTTAAATGCTAGTTTTGAATTTTTTTTCCTTTCTAGATAACAAGAAAAATCGATATTTATATACAAGTCACGCCCATAGTTATCTAGCTAGAATCAACACACACACACAAAGTTTTATCCAGAATCATCAAAAATTAAAACCACAACAAATACCTTTATCAAAACTATGTAGTGGAAATTTTCCAAAAAAGGACAAAAAAAACCTACGGAATGGAAACAAAATTCTTGGAATAGCCCCAATGTTGTATGTGCTGACGAATTTAAATCAATTAAAAAGAAATACAACAATATTAGTCATTCTTAAATTTATAAAGTCATTTGACTGAGACTAAAAGAAATTAAATAATTACTCTTAAGTTCTTGTTGAACGTGACAATTAAAAATTTTTATTGAGCGAAGACCAAACCAACTTTTTGTCTCATCTATCAAGAGTTCCTAATTTTTTTACTCTAATCCTAAAATGATACAACCATGTTGAAATTGACAGAATAAACAAATTATTACATATAAAATCCCATAAGTACACATCTAAATTACAAAACTAAGAAGAATGCTTTAGCTAAGTTGCAGAGCCAAACAACATACCATAAAACACTTAGGAATTAATGTAGTAAAATTAATCAAATATTATCTTAACACACAAGCGCACCAAAAATTAAGATGGATATAATCAAAAACAAAAAATTTAAATATATATAGGCATAACTAATGGCAGATAATTCATGGACCAGTATAATTTAATACTTTGTTTGAAGAATTCATAATGTCACTCTTTTGAGAATTTTGGTTAGAAACAGAGTTAAACGCTACGTATGGCGTATGGCACCTCACAAGTTGAAGCCACATAATTGCTTACTTTTTTTTGCAGTAAGTTCATGCCATATGGTTGGAGGCCTAAATGACTTATTTTTAGCAATGGCGAAAATGAGTTTCCCCTACTCATAACATTGCTCCATTTCCATTGTAGAGTTCGAAATAAACAATTTATCTACAATTATCGTTGTAGATTGACGTCATATTTTACAATCATTTTAATATTGCTGAAGTAATTATTTGTTGCATGATATTTTTTACAAAACATTATTTCATATATTCTTGAAAATAAAAAATATTTTATTTTTATTTTCTTTTTCTTTTTCTTATAATGGACGAAAAGTGTTCGAATAAAGCTTTCAAAGTTGGATGAAACTGAAAACTCTTTTGTTATATATATATATATATATATATATATATATATATAAAATAAACGAGTGTACATCTGGGGTATCGATATACTTAACAAAGAAAATATAGAGTGATTGTACTCTAAAATTACTGATTGTAATTTATTATATATTTATTATATCTGATTACAATTAAACATATCTGATTATAATCAGTATATGTGATTATGTCTATCAATTGTTGTGAATGTAATCTGCTTTATATATATATATATATATGGGTTAAACTCTGAACATTTGAACAATTTTATGTATTTCATGTTATATTTGAAGTACATGTGATGCGAGGTTGTGATTTATATCTGATTTAATAATCAATATTTGAATTAACATGTGATGTAACTTAATGTAATAAATTAAATCAAATTTGATATTTTTGGATTTATGGGCGTTGCCCAATGAACCCAAACCCAACCCAATTAATATATTTGAGCCTAACGGACCCATCAAGCCGAAAATGTCTGTCCCTAGCACTTGGGCCTTTTTTTGGGCGTCGATATCCTTTTTTTTTTTTTTTTTCCAATATAGCTTCTTATGCCGCATTTGATTTTTTTTTTTTTCAAAAAAATCCATTTTGATGTTTCTTTTAAGAAGTTAAAATCTAATTGTTTAATCATTTTGATATAAAAAATATTGGATAAAACTTTCAAAGTGATTATTTAACAATCTAAGGTCTTGTTTGGAAGGGCATTTGCAAGCTTGCTTTGGGCTTTTGAAGGTTGGAAGTGGCTTATTAAAATGTTTGGATGCACCATCAAAAAGCTTAAGAGGTTTTGGAAGAGCTTATAAAAGAAGTTAGATATGACCAGCTTATGGAAAAAGAGCTCACCACCAAAAGCACTGAAAGCTAAAATTTGTTTAATGAATATTTGTGATCGACAATATTACCCTTCCAACCATCAAAAGCAAAATAAAATTTCTACTCATATCCGTTCTCTCATTCCCTCCTCTGTCGTATCCAAATCACCATTTCTACTCAAACTCCTTACAAAAAAATTTTCAAAGAACAAACTAAACCCATTAAACCGTTCGTATGTTGAGAAACTTACCATAAAATTAAACAAATATTAAAGAAGTAAAGAAGTAGGGAGAAGATTCAGTGGTGATGGTGGGTTGAGATTTGGAAGAGAGAGAAAGAGGTGTGATAGAGAAGTTTGGTTTTTTCAGTTTTGAAAGCCGAACAACTTTTAGTTCATGTTCGGTTCCTATTGGAACTGACCTAAACACCCAGTTGTCCACCCCTAGTTTTCTTTTCCATCTTTATTTTGTTAATTACTAAATTTTGACATATTTGTTAAATTAAATAAATGATATATTGGTTAATAAATGGGGTGTACATACAAACTAAATGGAGGGTCGTACAAACATTTGTTAGGGATGCAAATGTTGTCACTCGTGCAAATATTGCCGTTCTTAGTTGTTCCCTTAAATCAAGTATTTGGGCCCATAGCTTAGCCCATCTTAACTGCCCTGTTTTCTGTATCTGCTGAATAGTCCTCTTGAGCCCACAGATGATGACATGTCATCTTGATTCTTGAATCAGAATATGGTAAAACAACACGAAATAGCTTTCTATTTGTCAATATATATATAGCTATATATATTTAACAATTACAATAAGAAAAAAATAAAAAACCAGTAAAATGAAAAATAATATTACTAAATCCAATATATTATATACTGGGGTGTTTTCGTAATCAACTTCGTATCATTTTTATTCCTAGTAAACAATAAAAGGAGAATTTTGATTCTTATTCCTAAAAGTTTGAAAACATTATAATGAAATTTAGAAACTTAGTTCCGATTCCTCACCATTCCCTTTACAATGGGAATTGACTCCCTTTAGTTTTTATTTCCAATTAGTAGACAAGTCCTCAAATAAGATTGGGGAGAGATTTGGATCTATTTATAATTGTAATGAAAGAAAGCTTAAAGAGCAAATATTCACATTAGATCTGCCTATTGATTTTTTTTTTTTTTTTGTCTTATTTTAATTATGTTGGCAAAGCACTTATTAATTCATATAAATTCTAAGATATAACATGAACTAAGTGATAAAATATTCAGATTATTGAAGAGTCCACTTGGGAAAATGTGTCTTGTTTATTTTATTAATATGCTATTCAATGTTGATAAGCCAGGGGTTAGCCTTCCCCTCATATTTACACTCAGGAGATTGTGAATACAAATTGTGCTTCTCTCTCTCAAGAGATTATGGTGATAAGATATTGTTCAAATATCCATTGAAAATGAAACTAATTCAATAATTATTTTACATTTTATGAGATTTTTCAGATTTTTTCCTATAAAAGAATCTGCTTAATATTACTTATAACATTATAACTATGCTCTAGTAACATTTTTACCTCATAAGAACTTCATTGATAGATTTTTGGTAAAATTTTTTAAAAATAAAAATTATAATTGAGAAGAAAAAAAAAAACCTTGCTTTTATCTTTTATGAATGTTCGTCCATCGAAACCATCTGGACACTAAATTGGAATTATTGCAACATCTCAATTGATGGTTCTTATGAATTGCAAAACTTTATTACCAGATTGAAATATACAATCATAAGTTGAGTGTTATAATAAAGAATAAGTATGTTTTAAAGTAGAAAAACAACATTATAACACAAAAATTGGAGAATAAAAGATTTTTTTTATACTTAAAAAAAATCATTTATTTATTTATATTACTTTTAGTTCGACTATATATATATAGCAATTGCGTTGCAAATGAATGTTGCAAGCGCACAATTCCCCAAATCCCAGACCTTCAAGTGATCATGTTGGTTGAACTCCATTTTTTTTTTTTTTTTTTGGTTGGAAAGAAATTATTATATTAGAAACGAAGAAAAAGATAAGAATGGAGGAATAAGAGAAGCATGGCAAAATAAGCAACTGTATACAACTTTTTTTTTTTTTTTAATATTAATATAGGATATTTTAGTAAAAATATATGATTTCTCTACTTCAAACAAGGAAAAAAAAAATCATTCTTAGGGTGAGAATAGAGAATCAAGATCCCTTTTTAGCATGAACTAGATTTTTTTATTTGTATGTGGGGTCTAAGAAACTTAATTCCCATTAATTGATAGACATTGGAATTCATAAAACAGTAATCAAGCTCCCTTTTTCCTGGTAAGATTAATAATCAGCGAACGCATCATGAGTAGAATTTAAAAATAATTTTTATTATACAATAACAAGTGGCTTTGCTAGCTAAACTAACTAATACATTCTAAACCCCTAAATCAATTTAACTCTACCAAAAGCTTCCCTGGTTTCTCATGTAAAATAAATTTTCAAATAAACATGTTTTAAAAACTAAAACCTAAAAGAAATGAAAAACAAAAACTGATTAATACCTAACAAGATCATTTACGAGTATGAAACCCATTACCAAAAACAAAAGTGAAATGATTAACTGTCATAATTAGATAAGAGTAATGATATCCTACCACCAAAAAAGTTATTCAAATGGATTATCTAAATAGTGTATCAAACTAATATTTAATTACTATATCATCAGTATATCATATCAAAATTAATGTGATTGTTATAAATAAGTTTATCATATTATTTATATAAAAATTGTCAGTAAAATTTTAGAATGAGTAACATAATTCTAAAATTAAAGGACACAATGCATTGAATAATCTCACATGGAACTCTCAATTGTGAACCCTTCACTTCAATTACTGGAATTGCCTCAATATGTTTGGAGACATATTCCCAATTCAATAATAATATGCCATGCAATGTGATCTAATTATTAAATGGTGTGATGTATACAACTATATATGTTTGAATATTCACTTACAAACTAAAAAAATCTCTCCTACATTACCAGCAATCTCACCTTTAATCATAAATATTAGTAACCACTAGACTCAATGATTTAAATGGATAGAGGAAATGATCCAATTATGGTATTAAAAGTAAGGGCAATAGGATTTGTGATACCACAATAAATGTATGATATATACCATGCATCTACATGAAGCCAAATTCAATTTAAGCAATCAGCCATCAAACAAAATGAAATCCAACAACGCGTAATTTCATTCCAAAATGAGCGATCAACCAAACGGTAAAACAAAGCATGACGACCATGGTTGATATGGTCCAAACCATGGAGAAATATACCAAGTTCACGTCAGGACGGAATCTGAAATGACAACTTTTGCTAAAGAAGGATCCATACCAGCTTATCTAGGCTTATAATCTAGGGTTTGATAAGCACAGAATCTCTAACACGAACTGAACTTGGTCTATTATGTTACACGAATTTCAATATAGCCTGTCTTAGCTCTTTCACAAATTCCTTCATTGTCATGCGGAAGTCGTCGTTCTTCTGCCAAAAGAAATTTTAGAAAATGGAATTATTATTAATTAACATGTATGTATCATTTCCTACGGAGGAGTTTAAAACTAGTTGATTGAAAACCACGTTGTAAAAACTGCGGTACAACAAAAACCCTGAATTAATAACATAAAAACAACAAATAAAAATAAGAACCTTGAATTATATCCTTAGTGTTTCTAGTATCAATAACGGTAGTATAGTGTTAAAAAAATATTTTAAATTTAAAATATTAAAAACAAATTAACTTTCTGGTGGTTATATGTCTTAGTTCCAGTTTTTTATTCTACAAAAAATTCTAACCAAAATGCTTTTCTTACATTCCTTGTGTGTCTTATTTTCTATAACAAATTATATTTGGACGCTATATCAACCTTATTCACTAAGCTTTTTATGAGATGAAAATTTGTGCAAGATTATGTTTTAATTAAAGTTTTTGGAAAGTTGGAAGATTGGTTATGATAAAAAGAACAAAAGAATTCTTCTAATCGTTAACACTGAAGAGGAATGAAAGAGGTACTGAAACATTACCTGAGCAATTATGGTTAGGTCAAGAGTGGAATTTCCAAAAGGCAAGACACTGCTATTGACAATTGAGAGCTGAAGCCCCTCAATGTCACTAAGTATTTTTGGTAGGAGACCTTTTTGTTTCTCGAAGTGAATCCGAATGAGAACATCCTTATCTGAAGCTCTAGCTTCAATTTCCGGGAGTGCTGAATCGAAGGTATTATCACAGATTTCATCACTTGACAATTCATCATCGGTAGATAACTGAGACTTCTTCACAAAAACCACCGATTCCACAGTTCTCTTCTTGGTTTGTTCCTCCAGGACCTTCACTCGCTCTTGAAGCTCTTTAACATACTTGATAGCGTCTCCAAGAACTGAAGCCTTGTCCATCTATAAGCAAACATAAGAAACGTTCAATCATTTAAACAAGATTTAATTTCAATGACACTGCACCATATACATATCACTATTTTATGAAGAAGAAAAAGATGGATATCAATTGCTTACTTTTTTTAGGCCAGGAACAATGGCTGATAGAGCAATAAACCGCTGACTGAGCTTTTCTCTTCGTTTTCTTTCAGCCAGAATGTGATCTTTAGCCATGGCAGGAGTTTTTGTCATTGAGTAAGACATGTTAGTACCATGGTTATTGGCTTTTGTTGCATAATTTTGGTTGTCTAAGGAATTCTCCAAACCCAAATGACGGGGGAAGTGAATATTTACGGGTGGAGACGCAGCCTCGTCCTTGGGTTTCAAGGAGTAGTCAATATTCTTGTACAACTGCTTAGAGTTGGTAGCAGGTACTGAGTTGGATTGATCAAAAGAAAGAAACTGAGATGTTGGAGAAGAAACCGGGGATAGGTGGTCGGTGGTGATGGTAGAGTTCCAGCTGTTAGTCTTAGTTTGTTTGGAAGGTCTCTCGAATCTTGTTTGAGATGTTTCATTGAAAGGAGTGCTGTAAGACGAAAAGCTTTCAGATGAGAAAGACTGTTTGAGGTTTCCACTCAGTCCAAGTGCCGTAGCTATGTCTTGGTCGTTGGAAAACTCTGCAAGAGAATCCATATCGCATTCATGGATGATGTTGTATTCATCCATTCCCTGTCAATTCCACAAAACCAATTTTTCAGTCTTGGAAAGGGAAGATAAATAATGTTTTAATTTCTTCTCTTTTCTTTTTCCTTGAAAAGCAATTACAGTAATCTTACCAGTTCACAAAACCATTTGGTCGATGATGCATCCATTTTTGCGACTTCCTTTTACACGCTACGATCAAGATTAGCCTGGAAAAGTTATTTGAAAAATTAGGGCACAGTTTTGATATATGTTTATATATCTATATATGCACACAGCATGGAGATGTCAAGTTTCTTAATAAAAGAATATGCATCTATGTATATTAGCGAAGCTACAATATTTAGAAATCAAGATTAAAACTTAAAACATCATTTGATCTTAAAAAAAAAAACAAAAACGAAAACAAAAACAAAAAACAAAAGCAGCTCAAGAAGCGGACTGAGATGACTGTACATGTTCAATGATCTAGTAGGTTTAGCAAAGTTTGAGGAAATCGAGGGCGTCAGAAGATAACATTTTGATGGAAAAATGTCGAAAGAACTCCATAGAAGAGCAGAAAACAGTAAAGAAGTGAGCTCACCTTCTGTGCAGCGGAGGGTTTGGAAAGAAGCTTGTTTTTGCCTCGCTCTTATAATAGCGTGTGGTCCATCAACTCTCCTCTCCCCAAATGTGAAAATTTTGTCACTTTCCGCTTATTCACTACTCAAATAGGGTGACATATATTTCCAGCTACTACTATTAAGACACGTGACGTACTCCTCACCTCTTATTTTTTATACAAGATATCATGGTGAGACTCGGAACACACCAATTATAGATAGGAAAAGAAATTATTAATATTTTTTTAAATACCACTCGCGGTATAACTATTCAAACTTAAGTTATTATCAGATTAAATAAAAGTATTTAATCACCAAACCTTATTAAATGATGATATGTATTGATCATTTAAATTATGAATAGATACGTTCCCACCTCTCTTTCAAATGAAATAGATGATTTATGCTTCATACAAATAAACCTCTCTTTAGTATCTCAAGATTGCGATTCAACATTAATCATAAGAACAACTATTATTCCTCCTTTCTCATGGCCTACAAAACTTAAGCCCCAAGTTAAAAGATTCTAGAATTGGCAATTTAGTCCCTATCATTATTTTGTTTTTTAAATTATTTGGTTATATTTTATAAATATAATCAATTTCTATTTCAATATAATTACTTACTTATCGATATCTTCATTACTAAATAACCATGCAAATAATATAAGTGATCCCCAAAATACCGAATCGTGATGGAACATTTTTAGTGAATTGTGGTGTGTGTGTAAATATATATATATATATATATATATATCTCAATGCTTTTTTAGTGCCTCTTATTTTTAAAAAAGTTAGGACTAAAAAATCTTAATCATTTATTAGATTTGATGGACAAAAAAAAAAAAGAAGATAAAAATACAACTAAATAATTATCATTTTATTATTATAAAAAAACTCATGAAAGCTTCTTATGATGGTAATAATCAAATTATAATTATTTATGTTTATTTTTATTTTTTGTCCATCAATCTAATAGATGGTTAAAATTTTTTTATCGTAATTTAAAAAAAAAAAAATTAGGAGACACTGACTGTAGGATTATAATATATATATAATCACATATTTGTATATATATAATCACATATTTGTTGAATAATTTTTTTTTTTTTATAAAACGTTGAGATGTCTAACTTTATTATATATAATAAGATATTATGCAATAGCAGCATAAAAACATGCCGACACTAGGCCCACATGACTAATGATTGTAAGTTTGTAACAATGTGTGAAATGGACCCGAGAGGAAAACATTGAGCAAAACATTGGGGAGGAATGCTCGGGATAGTCAGAACCAGATTAGTTTTATTAACTACCAGTCCTTCATACTTAATTACAATATTGCCATTTTCCCAACAACTTCAATCTATACTATCTTCTTCTGTATTTACATTAAGAGAATTTTTTTTTTTGGTCTGACGTCAAAATAACAATTCATCATGATGAAGGAAGAAGTAAACTCTGAGAGGCTGATTTTTTTTTTCCCCTTAAAAATCTTATTTAAACTTACATCTTAATTTGAGTAATTTTAGTTTGTTTGTTTTCTACTTATATCTTAATTTAAGTTTAAAAAAAAAAATCCATTTTAAAAAGTCAAATTTTCTTAAATTTTAATGAAAAAATCTAATTACATTAGTTTCCTAAACTAACCTCTTATTATTATATTATTACTAAAATATCTCTAACAAAAAATTTTTCCAATTCTAATCAAACCCTAAAGAAAGAAAAAATGATCAATTCTTATCAAAACCTAACCCTAAAGAAAGAAAAAATGATCAATTCTTATCAAAACCTAACCTTAAAACTAGTGGCAGCCGTTGCTAGCCACCAATTAGAATTGAAGGAGGTCGGTCAGCCTCTTTTCTGCATTTGATGGAGGCTATAAAGGCTGCCAGTCTCCGGCATGTAGATCGTCGGCCTCTGTTGCTAGTGAAAGAGGAGGCTAATAGTCTCCTCTTACAATAGCATATTCGATAAAGGAGGAGTTTAAAAAAAAAAAAAAATATTATTTTAATTATACAATATTAATAATTAATTTATAAAATACGATGAATAAAAATTAATATATTTTGAAATAATAACAAAAATCTATTAGAAATGTATGAAAATCAATATTTAAGGAGAAGGATATAATGGTAATAGTACAACAACTTAATATTTAAGTTTAGGAACCTTAAAATGAAAAACAAACATAAATTAGAATCTTAAATGTTATTGGATACTTAAAAAAAGCTCTTATAAGTATTCAGTCAAAAAAACCAAGCACCACCTAAGAAAGGAAATGTTCCCACCGAATGCAACTTAAGGAAATGTTCCCACCGAATGCAACTTTTCGGAATACAAAATAAAATCATGCGGCCAATTGAATTTAATTAGAGCTTCGCTCTCTTTTTCTTTTGTTTTTCTTTTTCTGTTTTATTATATATAATTCCTAAATTATATTTGGGATAAGAATAATGACAAATGACATTAATTTCAATATTTTTTAAAACAAAAGTAAATAAAATGAAAAATGAAAAATGAAAAACTAAAAAATTAAACATATAATATGTAATTTTTTAAACCCCTCCAGCACAACTTTCAACTCAAGACTTTTTATATAAGAGACAAAAAAACAAAAAAAAAAAACAAAAAAGAAAACAACTTGAGTATCGGAGTTATCTAGTAACATATATATATATAAACAAAGAAACCAAAGAAAATTACGACGCCTACCATCAAGGTAGAGGCAGACTTGCCTAGGTCTTGTAACGAAGGGGGTGCTCACCTAACTTCACAATCAACAAGGCCACCTTCAGTGGCCTCAAACAATTGTTTTTTATTTACATTATGAATTTATGATATACTTATATTTGCCTTTTAATTTTATTTATAAATTCTTTTAAAATCTTAATTACATGAAGTGCTTATTACTAGATTACTTCAACTCCCATCATTTAATTTTTATTCTATTTTACATTTTATATTATTAGTTACATTTTTTTTTAACTTATTATTAATTCATTTCTTTAAATACTTTCTATTTTACTTCACAATATTCTATATTTTGTACAACAATAATAACATTTTGATACTATATCTATTTTAGTTAGTAAATAACTAAATATATTAACAATACTTCAAAAATTGATTTTTTGTCAAACACAAAAACGTTACTTTGGTTGTGAGAACTAATAATTTATTAAAAAGAAAATAAAAAAGATATGTTTTATTTCTACATGCAGCTGATTGCATATAATTCTTCTACTACTTGAACTACATTCCAGTAATACCTTTATGAAAGTGTACGTTGAAATCATATTATATTTTATCATTCCGGCATGAACAACGAGCTGTTACAAACAACAAGGCTCACATCACCAATGATTGTAAGTGAAGTCATTGAAAGTTGCTCGCATTTCAGTACGTGATTCATCCGAGGAAAATTTTAGGCGTTCATTTTTTATTTTTTCCTAGGGTGAGGGGACAAGTGCAAAGTACTTCAATCACCGCTTTTATTAAAAATATTTAGGGTTTATTACAACAAGTCACCTGAGTTTTTTAGTAAAGGTTTAATATTCAACTAATTATATTAATTGCTACAGCCACCCATACGAACAGTTAAACTCATTCCACTTTCAACGGTTGACTAAGGTTTGCATTTAAGAAGTCGAAAATGCCCTTACACTTTATTTTAAAAAGTCTTCATTGCCCTTTTATTCTTTAAACAATCCACTTTAAATTACAAAATGATAATTAAATTAAAAGTCAACTTCTAATAAGATAGACAATCTTTTTTTTTTTTTTTTTTTTTATATAATAAACTTTTTATTGAAATAAAACTTAAAAACAAAATCCTTACATCATGCCTCCTCCATCAGAAATGGAGAAGGCATTATGTTTCCTCGATTTACGATGGAGATAGAAAAGGCTCGGTGCCTACTTCCACTCTAGCAAAATTAAGAAGCTTTCATCTTCAATGGAAGCCAACCACTTCCACTCTCCTTTCTCTCATGACCCTTCCTAAAACAATGCCAATCCAATTTTAACTCTACCATATTGTCTTCCTTCAAAGTGCTACCCAATCGGGTTGAACGATGCTTCACTTCCTCATCGTTCAAGTTGTCATCGTTGTTGTCATTTGCCTAGCTCGATTTTGAATTAGAAATGGTTCAATTTGGGGATCTAGGTTGTAGTGTTGATTTAGTGTTTTGGATTTGCAATTGAGAAGTGGAGGAGAGTTGGATTTGTAATGGAAGAGGTGGAAAGAGTTATGGATTTGTAATGGAAAAGTGGAAGGAGTTGGATTTGTGATAAAGGTGAGATGAGGTGATGGAGGAAAGGATGAGGTTGTACAGATGGAGGAAGCCAAGTGGCCACCGATGGGTGCCTCCTCTTCGCCTAAAAACGCAAGGTAGATGTAATGGTTTTCTCAATAGAAGATCCCTGTAACTTTTAGCTAAGAGATTTTTCTTAGTAAAATCTATTGCAATGACCATTACACCCTCTATTCTCTAGTCAACCGTTACATTTAATTAAGGTTGACTAACAAAATGGGGGCTTGCAGCAATTAAGAGGATTTGTTGGATAATAAGCCTTTATTGAAAACAATAGGATAAGTTAGTGCAACTAACCCAAAAATTTATTTGATAACTACCTTCACATATTTTGTCATAATGTTCCTCAGTAATAATACTCAAAGACAATTATATATTTCTTCTTTACATGGTTCTTTTTTCTAAATTTATAACTTAAAATTAATTATAGATTAAAAAACAAAAAATTAAATGTAATCACAAAATACAATACAAAAAATTTGAGGTACTTATTGCTATTGTACGGGTACAATAATGACCCAATGTTAAAAAGATACATTAAGCCAATAAGGGTGTTACGCATGTCAATCTATTAACTACCTTCAATCGAAGGAACTGCACACTGATAATTAAAGGTTGGCTTGCTAGCGAAAAGTTAAGCAAAGAAGTAGAAGAAGGAATCGAAGGTGGAAAACGGTAATTCATGAAGCACTATCATCTGGTCAAAAAGTGATAGATGTTAAGCATGCAATCATCACCCATCATCCCAAGAACAATGTGTGTGACAAATGGCAAGCACGTTATCGTGCACTGGGATACCTAAAAAGTAAACCTTATCTCTTTATAAAAGGTAATTAAATAGTTTAGTTGACAGTAAATTCAGGGTAGGTTTTATATTGACAAATCCTTTTAAAGAAAACAAACTAACCTATATAAGTATTGAAGGTTGTTCCCAAGATAATCTCTGGGCCATCTTGATACATATAGGTGTTATTTGTTTCGCATGATTAAGCAATAGCATAAAAGCAAATGTGAGGAGTGGTAACCAAGATAAGGTTCAACAAAGATTGCAACGACCTTCAAGTATACGTTTCGGTTGGAGCATTAGCGTTAGAGGAAAAGAAGCCTTTGCGAAATGGATCTAAATAAGCAATCATTAGGCTCAACATTTATTTCACCTAATCTATGAACAATTAATCTCCAAGAAAGCTAAGTAGTGACTTTAATACAGACAAAGCTTAGAATCCAACCGCTAGTGCCAACCTACGCGTATCCACCTTACGTGATGAATCTCACGATGTTCTACTAGCATATGCCTTTAGGTTTCCCACGACATCAAATCGGGCAGTTTTCAAGTCAAATGCCTCATGCTTGTCTATAGTTTGTGCCTTTATATTTACCGTATTTGATGCCTCATCCATAGATGTATATGCCAAACCAACCTATTCTTGAGGTGCCAAACTAAACCTTTATTGAAATTTGGAGGCCTAGTCAATACCTTGACTCAGAATGTAACAAGGATAATTGCAAGCATAGGTGATAAAGGCGAAAGGCATCAGGGAGATTTAGAGGAATCACATTTGGTTTCAAGTAAAAGAAAGGCATGAAGACCCCAATTGAGGGATGAAGCACAGGGTGATCAAGAACCCCTCGTTGCCTTGTCGAACAAGAGTAACCAGGCTTAAGGAGGAAAGAGATGGCATTCCGAATGTGGAACAACAGAGGTTAAGATAATGAAGTGATAGAGGACCTTGCCAACAGGAAATAGCTTATGGACCTATCAAATAGCAAATCAATACCTACAGTATAAAGTTGGCTTATAAGAAGTAAAGGAGCAAATAGAAGAATTGCATAGTTATTACCATTCAAGACATAAGGTACCAAGGAAGCTCAACATTCATGAAAGTGCTTTATCAGATGCTATAATTCGAGTGGAGATCCTAGAGCACATTGGGTTTCCTCACAAGGATATATGTGGTTACAATGATACCTAAGACCCCAAAGATCATATAGATGCATACTAAGATTGGATGAATATACAAGAAGCCTTTGATACAGTTGGAAGTGAAAAAAAAAAGGTCTGAATCGAATTGACCTGAACAGAATCAACCCAAACCAAAAATCTCTATTTTTCTCTTATATTCAGTTTGGTTTGGTTTAATTTTTTTTTTTTTTTTTTAAAAAAAAAGACCTTAAAATTTTCAGTTCGGTTCGATTTTGGGTAGGAAAAACCAATCTGAAATGAAAATCGAATTGATTATAAAAAAAGGTATAAAAAGGGTATCACTTTCATCTTACAGTCTCTCTATCACCTGTCACCTTCCTCATTTTTTTCATATCACTCTCTCACATCCATCTCTCATCACAATCATCATCGTCTTCAAACCATTAGACTAGATTTATCGCTCGTTATCCCCTTGATCGCTGCTCGCTTTGCTAGCCACTCACCTCGTCATTCATCATGTCATTTGTTGCTTATTCATCCATTACGCCATTTGTCACTCTTTCATCCGCTCTGTGAGTTCTCTTTTCTCTTCTTCCTCTCTTTCTTTTCTCATCTTTTTTTTTTTTTTTTTTTTTTTTTTGCCTTCAACGGTGGGTCGATGACATTTTCATGGTGGGTTTTTTTGTTGAAAGGTTGTGGTTGGATTTAATGGTTGTAGACCAGAGATGATGGTTGTGGGGAAGTCTAGCAACCAAAATATGAGTTTGGTTGCTGTTGATGATGGTGATGATAAATGCATAAATTAGAGTGTTCAATATTTGGGGTTTTTTTTTTGGCTTTTTGGGTATTTTTGGTTTTGGTTTATGTTTTGATTTTTGGAATAGACCTTTTTACTTTCTTGAACAAAAAATTTGAGTTGAATATTGAAGATGAGATAAAAATCTGGGTTTTGTTCCAATTTGTCGAAAAATTCTAGTTTGTTAGAAAAAAAATTCTAGTTTGTTGAAACAGACTAAAAACCAAATGGTTTGAACCGAACCGAACTGACTGAATTAGATCAGATTAGTTCAGTTAAGTTTATGTATCATATTCGGTTCGATTTGTTCGTACTTTCAAAAATCGAATTTTTTCAGTTCGGTTCGGTTTTACTAAAAATCGAACTAAACTAAATCATGTCCACCCTTAGATGCAATAAAGTGTAAGATTTTTCCTTTAAATCTTGTTGGAAATGCGAGGGTGTGGTACAATGAGCTCCTTCGAAGCATAAACTCCTTTAAAGAATTAATGCGAGAATTCACAACAAGTTTTGTCGGAAGCAAGAGGCAAAGAATTCACAGCAAGTTATGCCGAAAGCAAGAGGCAAAGAAAGCATATAGTGTATCTCTCAAGTGTAAAGCAAAGACCAGGTGAGTTGATTCGAAGCTACCTTAAGCGCTTCATCGAAGAAGCGCATCAAATAAGCAACTACAATAATGTTGCAATAGTGGTGACATTCACCCAAGGCCTACAACCTGGGAAGATATTAGATTCCTTGATACGAAATGCTCCATCGACTTTTAGAGAGTTACTAGAAAAAGCATAAAGATATGCGACCTTGCAAGAGATAAAGGTTGCACAAGGTTTAGACCCTAAGAGAGATGTCCAAGATCAGCAGTTGATGGGAAAAGGTAAGCAAATTGAAGCAAACAAGAAAGTAAATGTAGCTCAATGGGAGCCCCACATTCCTAGAAGCAAATTTGCTCAACACACCCTAGTAAAAATATCTATGGAAAAGATGTTCAAAATTGTTAGTCTGTAGAATTTGTCAAGGACTCTGGTACTAGTCTGGACACATCTGGAGTAAAGAGATCGGAGGAAGAGATGTAAGGTACACAAGGATCATGGTCATAACACCTAAGATTGCTATGATTTGAAAGAGCAAATAGAGGAGCTCATTCACTCAGGGAAGCTTAAAGAATATTTAGCCTTTAAGGAGTCTAAAAAATAATCGAAACCAAATGCAACTCTATAAATACGGTAGTAGTTCAATCGGAAGAGTTCAACGAAGGAGAACCAATAAATTATACTGTGACTGAAATGATCAAATTGGGATCAACCTCGAAAGGCAAAAAACAGGTTAAAGTTTATCTAATCGAAGCACTAGCACTAGAGATGTGGAAATGGGGACCAATAACCTTTAGCCCTGAAGATGAACAAGGGGTACGATTTCCTCATTAAGATGCTCTTGTGATACATGTCAAAATCGTAGAAAGAACAATGAAAAAGAGTATTTGTAGATCACGGTAGTTCTACAGATATTATACATTGGGCAGTCCTTGAGCAGTTAGGCTATTGTAGGAAAGATATGCAAGGTAATTAATGTTTGATTATAGGGATTAAGAGCCACAAGACGCTATCAATTGGACAAATCGATCCCCAATATCTGAAGGCTTGAACCTTGTGTATGGGTGCAATAATGACCAAATTTTAAAAAGTCATGTTGAGCCAATAAGGGTGTTACGCATGTTAATTTATTAACTATCTTCGATCAAAGAAACCGCATAATGGTCATCGAAGGTTGGCTTGTTAGCTAGAAGTTAAGAAGAGAAACAAAAGAAGGAATCAAATGAGGAAAACAGTAACTCATGAAGCATCGTCACCCAGTTAGGAGTGATAAATGTTAAGCATACAGTTAACGCCTGTTATCCTAAGAACAATATGTGTGACAATTAGTGAGCACATTAGCATGCACTAGGACACCTAAAAAAGTAAATCTTGCTTCCTTATAAAAGGTAGTTAAGTAGTTCATTTGACAATAAGTTCACAATAGGCTTTATAAGGACAAACTCTCTTAAATGAGACAAATTGTCTTAAGCGTTGGAAGGTACTCTTGGAGATAATCTCCTGGGCACCTTGGATATAGATGTTATTTGTTTTGCAAATTAAAGAATAACAGAAAAGTGATGGTGAGGAGTGGTAAACAAGGCGAAGGTCCAACAAAAATTGCGACGATCTTAGAGTGTATGTTTCGGTCGGAACAACTATGGTGGCCACCACTCTTATAGGAGTGGATAGATACTCTATTGATAAGAAAAGATTGCCTATTAGATTATAGGAGGTGGTTCTCATGAATCTCACATCTTCCACCTAATAAGTGGCGTCAAAAATATTTTTAAATTTATTTTATATTTTAATTTTTATTATTAATTAAATTCTTTAATAATTGTTATATATATAAATATATACCTATATATAGTATGATATTATATAAATTTAATATTATGATTTTTTTAGCCATTACTTTTGTTTTGTTTTGTTTTGTTTTTTTTTTTTTTTTTTTGGGAGGGGAGGGTAAAGGAGGGGAGGGGAACTGCAAGATGTGAGAGGAATTTATGAAGTAAAAAAATGTCATTTAAATGACCGAAGAAATTAAAAAAAAAAAAGAGTTTTATTTTTGAAAGGGATGTGTTGAAATTTATAAAATATATTAAGGGTCTTTAATATAATTTTTTTTTAATAAAAAATAGGTCAAAATGAGCTTATTGAAGAAGCTTTAGATTTAAGCTTCTCCCAATAGATCTAAAATAGTCTTTTTAATATTTAGAATAAAATAAAATAAACTTTTTTCAAATGATGCCAAACAACGAAAAATAATTGAAAAGAGCTTTTAATATTAAAACAATTATAAAGAAGCTATACCAAACATGTTTCAAGTATTACAAATTTCAAAGAAGTCATGCATTTGGCCAGTGTTCGAAAACTCGCTACTCACTACTCGACCGGCGAGGCAGCGAACAGCGAGTACTCGGTAACTCGGAGAGTACTCGGCGAGTACTCGGTTTGACCATCGGTCAACGGTCAAACCGTTGACCCATGGTCAAACCAGGTCAACCTTATAAAATAAAAGTGATAAAGGATTAAATTGAGTATAAGTTTTAATATTTGTGGTCAAAATAGAATTAAGTTAAAAGTTAAGGGAGGAGACCGATATTTTCTCGGGATGTGACCGTCATTTTTAAAATTGATTGGGGAGGAAAATAGAAGCCAAAAACTTGTTTTGACTCACAAAATTGATATTGACTATTGAGTCGGTCGCCGAGAAGAAGAAAGAAGAAGAGAAGAAAAGAAAGAAGAAGAAGAAGAGAAGAAGAAGAAGAAGCTGCCGACCAGCCACCACTGACCGAAGATGATGACAGACGGCGACCTTGGCTGTGACGGCGACGGCGACGAACAAGGCAAAGACCGACGGCAGCGACGAGCAGCGCGAGCGACGGCAGCGACGAGTAGCGCGAGCGACGAGCAGCGACGGCAACGACGAGCAGCGACGGCAGTGACGAAGTACTGAAGCAGAACGGCAGAACAGGAGGAACTGAGGCAGAATAAAGAGAAGAACTGCCGAGTTGGAACAGCGCCGAGTTGGGCCGAGTTGCGCCGAGTTGGGCCGAGTTGGGCCGAGTTAAGGCCGAGTTGGGCCGATTTTTGACCCGGGCCAATTTGTGCTGCTGATCCGGCGATTCTCGGATCGGCAGCAGGCCGAGCGACGAGTCCTCGGCGAGAACTCGGCCAACTCGGCCGAGTTTTTATTCCATGCATTTGGCAAGTAAATTAATCATTACTAGAAAAGTAATTATTAGATTTGTAAAACATTAACTCCCTGTTAAAACTAGAAAGTAATCTAATTCACTATGTTAAGTCTCCCTAACTATTAGATGATAACGTTTCGGATTGTTGTAAGCTATATAAACTAATTGTTATAGCTGTGACACTAAAGGAAAGGTGGGTTCTTACAATAATGGGGAGATACCCAACAATAGCCTTAATTTGAGGCTTGTCATTGTATTTATCAATAAATGTCATTGTGAGAATCAAAATGCTTCATCATAAGTTAACATTTTTTATATGAAATATTACAACAAAAACAAAACAAAAAAACACGTACTTTTTCATCTTCTCTAGCTAACATCATCTTCTCCATCTTTGGCCTCTTACATCTTCTAAGGTGAGGAGATTCGGCTATGGTCCTCTCTTCTTCTTCTTGTTTGCCGATAATGAAGACCTCAAATCACTCATTGTAAAGGTCACTAATCATGACCCTTTTTTACTGTCTTCCGTTAGATAAAAAGAAGTGTCCCCAAAGATGGAGTGTTCCCTTGATAGGGAGCAGTACTCTACTAATGGTTGAGTTTAATTATTTTATTTTATTTTATTATTTTTTAAATCTTATGAAAATGACCTGGGTATAAATTTGAGAATAGTTTAGATTTTTATTCCATGAGGGTCAAAAATAATAAAACAATTAGAAATGGACAAAAATAACAAAAATAACAAAAATACTAAGCTAAATTTGATTTTTTGGTTATTATAATTTAAAATTTTGATTTCCATGATTATTTATCAACTCTAATTCCAAGGGTTGTGATAGTGTCACTTTATTTGTTTTCAACTTGCGATTTTCTATACCAATGTTTGTGTTTGAGAAATGTTATTTTAAAAATAGTGTTAATTACAATTTAATGACTTTTTTAAAAATTTAATAAATTCGTATTTGAAAAATGTTACCTTTAAAATAGTGTTAATGTACATTTTGAATGACATTTCAATAGTGTTGAGGTACATTTTATTAAAAAAATATTTTTTTTATTCGACAATCAAACAACATTATACCTTTTGCTGGAGGTCCTAATTGATGAAAATTTTACTTCAAAATATCTACTCATTAAATTAGGCTCTACTTAAAAAATCATATCAAATACTCCCTAAGTAATTTAGTCATGCCTTCACACTATTTATTTTATTTTATTTTTCTAATACCAACTATGAGGTAGCTGCTCCAACCTAAATAGTGATTATCAAGCTCTACGAGGTTTCTAAATCATTGATACATGTTGGGAGGTGGCACCTTTACATTTTGTATGACTTTTAGGTAGTGTTTGGTGTATGAGATTAAGAATGAGATTGGGATTCAAAAATCTCAAACTCTTTAAATCTCATGTCTGGAGACCATTTTGAATGGATGAGATTGGGATTATTGAATCCCAAACTCTCAACTCATTTCCCATTCTCTTGGGATTCTTCAATGCCAACCTAACTCATGTCATTGGGTGGGATTGGATTTCATTTCCCATTTCTTTCTCTTCTCTCCATTTATCTCTCTTTCACTCATCTTTCTTCCTTCTCTCATCACATATCCATGGAACCTCTCTACTCTCTCTTCTTTTTCTTCTTCTTCTTCTTCTTCTTCTTCTTCTGAGTTGGGATTTTGGGTTCGGCGAACCCAGAACCATCTATTGGGATTTTGGGTTCGACGAACCCAGAACCATAAGATCAGTTCTAGGTTCGTTAAACTTAGAACCAGGCAAACCTAGAATCACTTGGTTCTGGGTTCGCCGAACCCAACCCAGAACCACCAGATCGGTTCTGGATTCGACGACCCAGAACCATATTGGTTCTAGGTCGTCGAACTCAGAATCTATTCTCAGTTTTTTTTTTTTTTTTTTTTTTTTTTTTGTGTTAATGTTATAATGATTTAATGTTGTTGATGATGTTGTTATTGTGAAAAATGGTGATGTTGATGAATTAGATTGCTGATATTGATGAACTGTGAGTTGATGATGTTGAATTTATGGAGATGATGATATTAATGAATTGTGGATTTTGATATTAATGAATTGTGGGAGTTGATGTTTGTTTTTTTTTTTTTTTATATTTTTTATAAAATTAATTTTATATAATAAAAATTTTAAATTAATTTTATTTCAATCCAATTCCAATCTATACCAAACATGATAAAATATAATTTTTAATCCAATCCCAAGTTCTACCAAATACGGGATGGTGATTTTTTATGAAGCCTTATAGTTTTGTCTATTTTGTTTTTAGTGAAACCAAAATAATTCTTAATGAGCAAGACGAAAAAGGACACAATGATGTGCCTCCAACATATGCGCAATCGTCTGCTTCATAAATCATAATTATGAGCATATCTTCTTGCAAAAGAAAAAACAATTTGAGCATATCAGTACTTTATTTATTTATTTATTTTGAGAGAGAGCATATCAGAACTTGAGACACGGCAGCCTTCATTATAATTAATCACATCATGGTCACAAATATTATTTTATATGATTTGATTAAACAATAATATAAATTTTCATTTTAAATGATTTTGATTGTAATATGTATGTGTTCATTAATTTAAATTAAGGTCAATTTTATTTCGTCCCTAAATTTTAACATATTATTTTTTTGATTTAAAATTTACTTTTAGCTCAATGAGTCCCAAAGATTTGAAAACTTTTTTCATTTTAGTCCTAAATCATATGTTGGTCAAACTTAATGGAGACAAGGTTATTTTTATCATTTCAATTGAGTTATTTTAATCTTAATTAAAATAACAAATAGATAAAAAATAAAACGAAAGAAGATAAATCTTCGCATACACCTCAAAGATAAGTAATAGAGACAAAAAAAATAACTAAAATAAAATTAAAAAATTAATTAATTAATTAAAATGAGAAGAAAATGGATCTTTATCATTCATCTTTGAGATAGATGATGGAATCAAAAGAAATTAAACACGAATGAAAGAAATTAAAAAATAAATAAATAAATTGATTGGAACCAAAGTTATCAATTTGGAAACTAGCTCAACATTCGATCCAATGAAACCAAAATATCAAAGACTAGAATCTCCATCACCTCCATCGCCAATGATGTAGGTTATTGGAGGTTTATCTTTGGCAAAGGAGATCCTTCTCTATAGATAGTTGGTGGAGATGCAATTTGAATATCCACCCCTTTGCCTCGTTTTTATTTAGAATATTTCATTGTTTAAATTTAATGGTTGTTGACGCCAAATTTTTGACCTTGCTCTCAGGGGAGGGTGTGACAAAGACTGAATGTTGTTGTATCCTCCTTGAACTATTAGGTGGTATCCCCAAAGTTTGAACTAGTAATTTTATAGGTGTTTTGGTTACAAATCTGATACTAACGTAATGATTGTTAGTTACCACGGGTTTGAGAGTTAAATTATAAGAATTTATAATTTAAAAGAACTAATTTATAAATATATATATAATTTTAAGGACTAAATCATAAATTGAATATATGAAAATTAAAAATTTTATGTGGGCTTTTGCTATGCTTCACCTTTAATTGGGTAGTTAACAAATATTTTATTGATATTTTTTAAATTTATAATTTTAATTCATAAACTTTTTTTTTTTTAATAATTAGATTGGAGTAGAATAAGCCACTCAAGCCTCATTTGAAAGATTGCACTGGATTGGATTGGATTGAATTGAAGTAGATTAGACTTAATAGGATTAATTGGATTGGATTGGATTGAATACTATGCAATCTCTTGTTTGGACAATCATAGGTTGGGATTGGATTTTAAAAATAAGTATTACCTTTTATTTTTAAATATTATATAAATAGTCAAAATTATTTATTGATAAAATATAAATATTTTAACAGCAAAAATTATAATTTAGATACACAAAGTTAAAACAAAATATATATTTTTAAATGATTTAATATTAAAAAATAATATAATTAAGTTTTTTATTCACTTGAAAAAATAACTAAAATTCATTACAATATTAAAAAAAAATAAAATAAAATTCATTACATGTAAAAATTCGTGATAATTTTTTTTTTTTTAAAAAAAAAGCTTGATAAATTCTTTCCAGCTGCTCTATCTACTTGCACTCATGCACTTTTTTATAAATGAAAATTTTCATTTTCATTCCTATGTTTTAAAAAAGAGATTTGTTTACTTTGTATTGAAAATACATCAAAACTTTCTTAAAGATTCCAAAATGCATCAAAATAATCCTTCTTATCAATCAATTGATGGTCACAAACAGAAATATAAAAAATACCGATTTGACTCTCACTTTAATTACAATGTGTAAAATGACCATCTTGCCCCAATGAAACTAGAATATTACAATGTTAACACTTTTATAATTTTTTTTTTTTTTTTTTAAAAAAAGACAACTTTAGATCTCCACCATATATCAAGTTGAGATAGATGGTGGAGATCCAAGTAAACAAAAATAAATAAATAAAAATTAAAAATCAAATGAAACTTTGAAAAACGAAATCACTAAAAAAGAATTATATATATATATAAAGAAGCGGATCATTTAAAATGATCTGAAACCAAATCATTCTAAATGATCTAGTATAGTTGAAAGTGGGGTTGTGACATAGATAGAGACCCAATGGGTCTCCATCTTTGTCTTGTAATTATGGCAAAGGAAGAGACTGTATGGCTATGGCAATGAAGATGGAGATCTAGTGATTCTCCACTTATTGTGATTGCATTGCAATGAAATGGTTGCGATTGTGGCAAAACAGTTACAGTTACAGTGGAGATGGAGTGGGTTTTCCATCTCTTTGTTGTAGTTGCAATGGAGTGTGTCTTCATTTGGTGCGATGCATTGCAGTAGCAACAATTAAAGATGGATATCTCTTTATCTCTATATTATTCTCGCTTCCTGCATCAAACCCAAATCATGATGATCTGATGAGCCTAGATCATCATGATATGGTGATGAAGGGTTTCCATCTAGTGCAAATCTAAATTGGATCTCCACCGTTGATAGAGATTGAGATTTTTTTTTAAATTTTTCTCTTTTATTTATATATATTTTTAAATTTTGGCAAATTTTATTGTAGTCACTGTGTGAGCTATTTTTCCTAGATTTTCTTTTTTTTTTTTAATTTATTTTTTTCAAATAAATTCTATCTATACACTTGTCAGTAGGATAAAGTGCATTTAAAAATATCAAAATTACCCTTGTCCATTATGGTCAATGTTTGGTTTGACTCGTAGTCAACTAACGGAAGGAGCATTTTTTTATGCGTTTTAAAAAATTTAGAAAAGATTTGATATGTTTTATATACATAGTTAAAAAAAATATCATTTTCCCAAAACATTGTTTTATATACATAGTTAAAAAAATATATCATTTTCCCAAAACATGGGGACGAAAATGACATTTATCCTTTTATAAGTAACATAATTTTCTAATTATATAATATTTATAAATAATATAATTAAGTTTTTTAAGCACTTGAAAAAATAACTAAATTTCATTACATGGGAAAAAAAAGACTTGATAATTAAAAAAAGAAAAAAAAAAAAAAAGAAGCTTGATAAATACTTTCCAGGTGGTCTATGTCTAGCACTCACGCATTTAAAAAAAAAAATTACTGTAGCGTAGTCATTGGGGTATTGAGAGTACTGTAGTGGATTCCCATATCCAATTCAATAACATCAAAAAACACTAGCTATAATATATTTTATCCCTCATTATATCTAACACACCATTATAACCAATCAACCAAGCAAGCCCTCAGTGTGCTTAGAAATGTTATATATGAGGATGTAATAATTGCATTTGGTTTTTGGGTAGACAGCTTATACGTGGAGCATGTGGGGGACACGTACGTACAGGCATTACAATCCTTTTCACTTGTCACATGCATCTTATATGTGTATGGCTACTTAGGACTGATTGAAACAACGAACCAGAATTCCCGGGTGTTCGTGCTTGAATTGACAGAGCTCAAAACAAGGCCTCGAGGTTGGTCATTCATTCCAGCTCGATATAGTTTCTGGCCTACCCTGTTCATGCATGAATTGGTGGAGCTCACAACAAAGCTATTAATGTATACTATACATTGCATAGACATGCAGCTGGGTTACGAAAATCCCAAACAAGACAGGCACGCAGCCTCAACTATCTAGGTAGGTTGCGACTTCTGCTTCAACGCCCAAATCATTCATGTCACGCTACATGGGGCATGAATTATGCGAAATGATAATAGTGATTTGAATACATATATCCCAAAAGACATTCCCTTAATCAACTATAATTAAAAAAAAAAAAAATTAATTATGTGATAGTTATAAATAAATTTATTGTATCATTTAAATAATAAATTAAATAAAGTTTTGGATAATATTGCATTACTCTTTACATTGTTATATATATATATATATATATATATAGAGTGTGTGTGGAATTATGATTCTGTCAAAATGGAAAATCAGGATCCCCTACCTTATCTGTTTCTTATATGAATGTCTTAACTTTTGATTTTAGCCATTTTACAAATATAATTTAAAATAAGATTGAAATTGATTACAGAAATAAAATACATCCAAATATTACAAATTTAAATAAATTTAAGAGAATAAATAAAAATAAAATATACAAAAGTAAAGAACAGGTGCTAAGACCTGGCAAAACCTAGTGGAGATATTAAAAAATTAAGCTCTGGATCAAGATTTATTATTGCCACGTCAATATTAATTCCAGGTAAGGTTGATAGCATGAGAACATGGAGAAGTGTCCAGTATCGGTGAATCGGGGAGATTGTTAGAAGAAGAATGGTAGTTGTATTACAAGTCTATAATAGATATGGCAAATTTATCAAGAGAATATCATTACTGATAGATTTCTCTTAAAAAATAATAATAATAATAAATCATTACTGATGATTCATTCTGCTTTCACCGCTTCGACCTTACTAACTTATTGAATGGCAGTTAGACAACCTATTTTAGGTTTTAATTGTAGATAGGTTGTTATTAATACTAATTCAAGATTTCCAGGAATGTAATTAAGATGGTCGCCCAATTCACATCTAACAAAATGTTTCACACTAATTAAACCAAATATATATATATATATACACACACACATACAAAGGGAAAAAAATGAAAATGGAACATCCTAAAAGCATAAAAATAAATATCTTAGAGCTATTTGGCGAAACGAAAATGAAATTCATTAAATGTATACTCAAAATTAAGACATAAAGGGTTTTTTTTTTTTTTTCAACTTCCTAAAAATTTGCAAATAAATAAAATATTATTATTATTTTGTTAAAATAAATTATTTTATTGATATAAATATAAAACAATTGAACATACGTGTGTGTATATATATATATATGTTTATTAAGGTTTTTTTTTTTTATAATGTCAAAAAACTGAAATGACTGTTATCTGATTAACGTGGAAAAAAAAAAAGGCGGTCCATTTGGTCAATTGCTGTTTTTCGTTTTTTAAAACAGTAACTGTTGGTCAATAACCAAAAGTAAAACATGGTCAACAACTGTTGGTCGATCATCATGAAAACGTTAGGTAATTACTCCTATGACTGAGTATCTGATTGTTACTCTTATCCATAAAAATTGATAAAATATTTTATAAAAAAATATGTTATCTATAAAAACAAAAAAGGTTATCTACAAAAATTTATAAAACATTTTTTATGGGAATTAAAACTCAGCACCTTAATGAATTAGAAAATATATAATCATATGTGCTTTTTTTCATAATTCAATATAATCATATATGTTAAAAAAAATGATGTGGGTGGTCCTAATTTACTATTTTGGAAAGCTAACTTAAAGTCTAGTGACATTTGTTTTAGTCTAGAATCGGGTCCACGTACACATATCACCAATTTTTTCTCAACTTTTTCATTCATGACATTGAAACCTCCGCACAAGATTTGATAAACCGTTAAGTTCAAAGTTACAAATACACTTGATATAAATGGCAGCTTGTGTTGTTGGTGGGTGGATCAGCTACCCCATTGCCTTCAAAGGCATGGATCGACACTCCTTAAAACAAAAAATAAAAGTGTTCCCCCATCTTTTGTGTCAATTACTTCTCCATCCTTATATGGATCTCTTCCCCACTTCTATATTCATGGATTCCTCGTATTTAGAAGCAGTTTTCTAGACTGCATCATTAAATGTTATCTCGAAACCTCATGTGGGTCTTTCCTCTACTTTTATATAGGTGGATCTCTTGCATTTAGAAGTAGTTTTTTAGATCGCGTCACTAAGTGTTACCTCGATAGGTTCCGATTATACCCTGAATTAGTCCTAAAAATTAAAAAAAAAAATTGATATACTCCAAGTAAGAGATATTATCTCATATTGGATCAATTTGAGATTAAAATACTCGGTTATACTCTGGATTAGTCATAGAAAAAAAAAAATATATATATATATATATATATATATACACACTCCAAGTAAGAGACATTATCTTAGATTGGATCAATTTGAGATTAAAACTGTTTCATTTTGCTAGTCGATGGTCAACTTTATATATAGTTATATATATACGAGAAAATTACAAATTAATTACTTAGTTCAAACTAATTGTCAAGTCAGGTATACTTAATTGATTGATTAAAATTTGATTATCTGCCTTTAGTAATAAATAATTAAAATTAACTATGACAAATGACAAGGTCAAAAGATAAAATTATCCTAAATTTTATTAAAGTTAACTAACTATTGGCTAATTTATACTAACGGCGAGTAAGAAAATTGTAATAAATTAATAAAATTTATTCCGTTTGACAATTGATTTGAACTGATTAACTAATTTATAATTAGTTCATAATTAAAACTTAAAACATTTAAATCTGATTGGAATGTAATTTAATTTGTATCAGATCAAATTGGTTTTTAAATTTTAATACCTTATTGGATTTGATTGGTTTAAAGAAATTTTAAACCTACCATGATTGGGTTGGAGAGAATATTCATAAAGCTAATTGGCTCCAACGGACCAACAGTCCAACACCCTACATTAGAACCTTCCAATGTCTTTCGTTTGTTTTCCGTTTCCCTTTTAAGTAAACCACGACAATCAAGCTATATATAGGTTTCCTTTCCTTTTCCTTTTAAAATAAATAGAAATTGAATTCATTGATAATAAAGATTTTGTAATATGTGATTGTTATAATTTATTTTATTTTATTTTTATCTATAGTTATAAGGTAATTTGATCTTAACCTTAACTTATCGAGATTAAAAACTAAATATGTGGTTTAAAAATTTATTTCTATAGGATCAAGAGATATACTTTGATAATATAATGAAAAACTTTCATACATACTAGTAATTAAATACGTATGATATGACTCAAATTCTTACCACAGATGTGAAGAAATATATTAAGGGATCGTTTATTTTTTACACTTAACATTTAATGGTGCTGAATTAGACTAATTAAATAATTTTTATTTATTTTTTTAAGTGGTCAAATCATTTAAAACTATCCAAAAATCACTGAAAATAAAAAAGTTATATTTTTCAACTTTTCACTGAATATCTAACTTGTTGATTTTGTAAATTAATTATTTCAATTTTATCCTTCCCAAAATAACATATTTCCAAGTTTGTCATAGTTTTACATTATACAAATTTCTTTTAATACTTTAACAAACATATTTCCAAATTTTTCCTAATTTTACATTATACATATTTATTTTAATGATATTCCTTTTAATGTTATTTTTATTTAAATATATAACAATTGTAATTCGACTTAATACCATTTGTTTATTTTTATTTAATTTATTTTACTATAATAATTTATTTATGTATATATAATTTACAAAAATATTTTATTATAATAATTAATCATATTTTAATTATGAATAAAAATATTATTAATATATACATAAAAGTGTTTTAGTATTTGATAATAATTTATTATAATTGTTTGTATTATATTAAATGAAGTTATATGACAACTATTAGTCAAATGATATAAATGTCAAATTACTGGTTTTCAGACAATTTTAATTTTAAAAAATAAACAAATTATTATACATTCAGATATAAGAAAAAAAAAAAAAACAAACAAACATGTCATTTATATTTAATGTTTCAGTTACTATTTAGTTTTCAGTCTTTGGTAGTACTACTCAGTTTTCAGACAAAACAACCAAATACCCTAACCATTTGAGTTTCATGCATAATTGATTTACTTTCTTTCTTGTGTTTGATCAAACGGTCCAAGATCATTAAGGGCAAAAACAAAGAGTTATAATTATGATCCATAATCAGTACACATGATTTTTTTTTTATTAGTAACATTAGATATTTCATTTTCATATTTCAATTTGATTCAAACCTATAATGTGACAGTTGGACTCACATTATATATGATAAGTAATGTAAATTATCATTAATTTATATAGTTTTAACGATTGTCATATGAATTAGAATTAAACGGGGATATAAAGATGTGATATCTATCACTTGTCGCTTTTCATCAATGAATTTCTGGAATGATAGAGTACTAGCTCGACTGACATTTTCATTTGTGCTAAAAGAATGCAAGAACCTAAGCAAGAGAAGCCGCGAATATTAATTGGTGGGTACAGTAGAGCTCATAACAAACTCGAAATCCTCATGCGTTTATGCATGAATTAATTGGTAGAGCTCATAGCAAGGTATTCAAACAGGTCATTATTACTTAAACCCCCACGTTCGATGTACGCACCTATCACAATTCAGTAGTCACTACCTCACCAACAGAGGCAGCTTCAGCTACCTATAGCTTGGGAAGCTCTTGATTAAGATGGAGATTGCTATATAATATTTTTCAATTCGTGCATCAAGGCAAATTTACTTTTTGTAGTATTTAAAATCTCTTTCATGATATTAAAATTTAAAACCTGACTATTAATTAAAAAAATAAATAAATATAATATGTTTATAAACGTTGTTATTACAATATATAAGATTATACTAACGGCTCTATTATTGACAAATCTAGTGTTGCTGTCGGTACAAAAAGTAGACCATTACTTTTAGTTAAAAAAAAAAAAAAAGTAGAACATCACATATGTATATTTATTGCTCTTGTTTGTTTTATTTTTATGTGGACCTATTTCCGGTTTTCGTTTTTAAATTTAAAAGATAAATACGAAATCTGTCCTTTTTTTATCATTTGTAGTTAGGAAAATCGGGAAACACAAAAAACGAAAAATCTCCTTTCGCTTTAAAGCTTAGAAGACAGGTCACGATATTGACATTACATATTTGTTTGACGCCAACTCTTCAAAGCCTCTTATTTTTCCTATTCTATTTTATTTTATTTTATTTATTACCTTTTTGTCATTTTTCTTATAGACCAAATAACAATTTAACCTATTGATTGAAACTTATCGTAGACGGAGTCACTTTTTGTATTTTATTATAATTTAGTCTGCTACCGTTATAATCCTTCGTTAAGTTAATTGAAACAGAAATAAAATTGTCTTTTCATCTTATTTTTAATTTCTTTAAAATAAATTAAATAAAAATTTTCTTTGTCTTTTCCTTCTTCTTCTATTCTCCTCTTCTTTTTGTCTCCTCTTCTTCTTCTTCTTCTTCTTCTTAATCTAGGTTCAAATCGAACCTAGATGAAAATGAACCCAGATTCCATCTAGGTTTGATTTAAATCTAAATAAAATTTGGGTTCTAAAATAAATGTTTATTCATCGGGATCGATTTGATGTTGGTTGGTTCATTTTTGTGGTTGGTTTGATTTTCAAATGGGTATTTTCAAATGGGTTGATGATGGTTGGTTTGATTCACCTGGTTTCTTTTTTTTTTGCTTTCTGTTTTTACGTTGGTTGGTTTAGTTTTCATGGGATTTTTGGTGATTGATTGTTGATGATGTTTGTTGATGATTTATGAATAGGGAAGAAGAAGTGAATTGTTGATGATTATTGTTGATAATGTCGATGCTATTAGTGATTGGTTGTTGATGAATCGACAATGTTGAAGCTTTTTTTTTTCAATTGTTATTTTTATTTTTATTTTTATTTTTTTATGGATTATGAGGATCCATAGATTGGATCTCCATCTGATGAGATGGATGGTGGAGATGCAATCAGAAGATTGAATTTCTTTTTTTATTTTTTTAATTAATGAAAATCTATGATTTTTTTTTATTTTATTTAATTTTTTAATGAGGTCAATAGGGTCAACTAGATGCATAAGGACATTTAGGTTTTTTTGACACAATTACACTATTCACAGTTAAGTCTAAGGAAATCTTATAATGACAATAGACTAAATAGTAATAAAATACAAAAAGTGACTCTGCTTACAATAAATTTCCAACTAATAAACTAAATTGTATTTGGTCTTTCTTATATGAAAACATTAACATTTTGTGATGAGAAGAGTTGGAAAATGCAGAAAACGAAACTTTTGTTTTCCAACGAAAGCCTTGAAATTGACCATTTTCTTTTTTGTTTATGCCAACTCTTTAATAGCTTTTTCTGATTATTGCCATGGTCTAGTTACAACACCTATATGTAATCAGTAATCTAACATTTAAAATCTTATTGATATTATTGAATTCCATAAAATTTAATATTAAAACATTTATATATGAAATAGTAATGAACTTCATAATTATGAAGTACAAAATCTCATATATAACATTAAAATTCACAAATAATGTTGATGTATAGGAAAAATCTGAAAAACCCCCTGAAATGAAAAATAATGTCACTTAACTCCAATTTTTGAAAATGTTAGTTATAAACCCTCAACCGTTAGTCCAAAAGCAGATTCCATCTAAAAGTTGAGTAGTTTTGAGACAAACCATGAAAAAACAAAAATGTCCTTACTATATTAAAAAATTACAAAATCAAAATACAAAAAAAAAATCAGTTACCAAAATGCCCTTTCATCTCCAAAATTTAAAAAAAAAGAAAAAATAAATAAAAAATAAAAATTATAAAAAAATTTACAATTAAATTTGTATAAAAATAAATAAATAAATTACAATTTTAAACAATTAAAATAATAATAATTATTAATATTAACCATAAAAAATAAATATAATAAATTAAATTAAATTAATGAATAATTTAAAAAATTATCAATGAAAAAATGGAGTATGTATTCTTATATTCAAATCAAATCCAGATTTTCATCAACATAAATTTAATTTGTATTTTTGTTTGTATTCAAACTTAATGAAATTAAAATAAGTAAAATTAAAATTAAAAAAATAATAAATAATTACAATTTTAAATAATTAAAAATAGTAATAATAACAATTAATATTAATCCTAACAAATAATATAGTAAATTAAACAAAAGAAAGTAAAAAAAGAAATCAACCCAAACTTTGAAGATCTAGGTTCGAACTCAGATGAAAGATCTAGGTTTGAACACAGATCTTCAACATGATGTTCAAGATCTGGGTTCAAACTAGATCTTTATCTAGGTTCAACCGTTACAATCAAAAATCAAAATGAAAATAAAAAACAATATATATATATATATATATATATATATTGTTTATGTCCTGTCCTGTGTATTATAGTAAAAGAAAATAAAATAAAATAAAAAACCATCAATTCCTCTACAATCAAAAAAAAAAAAATCAAACACTCCATCCTAGTCACTCCATCTTCAAAAGTTAAGGTTGTACATTGCATTGACTCCTCCTTCAAAGCTATAATTACTACAAATAACAAAAAGCCAAAAGCAACCACTAGTATCACCACCACAACAACAACAACAAAAATCATTACAAAAATAAAAAATCAAAAAACCCATTTAACAAAATAGTCAAAATCCATTAATCAGACCCATTGAAACCAAAATTTTTTTTCAAAAATAAAAATGAAAAAAAAAATCAATTAAAAATTGATGGAGTAATGGAGAGCCTTGGTTCTCCATCGTCAAAGACCAGAGGTCTTCGACGAAGAGATACAAGTGTCTTTATCGCGTAAGATCGACCAGCATTACCACTAGCAATAGAAGAACACCAATTACCTTCCATCTTTCCCTCCTAGCTGTTGCTACCAAGGATGTCGCCAATCCACCTCTATATCTTCCCCTCCATTGTTGCTAGCTGCTGAATTGCATTCCATGCAGGTAAAGGATTAACGGTTAAAGGTTAAGGTGTGGACCAGATTGAGTCAGAATGAGCATCGGTCATAATTTTTGTAAAGAGTATGAGTTAAAGAGGAAGAGAATCATAGTGAGAAGATGACAAGAATCAGCCATGGTGAGTTGAGAGAGTGAGAGAGACAGTGTGTCTTGAGAGAGAAAAAGAAAATTAATAATGTATTAATTTTATTTTAGTTATTAAATTAAAATATTAATAATTTTAATTCAGTTGTCCTCAAACGAAGTTATCAAATGCATTAACGTTTTTACCTTTACACCTTAACAAATTCCTCAACTTATGGACAGAAATTACCAATCCACTAACGTTTGGGTTTTTTTAGGTAATATTTTCAAAATTAGGGATGATTTGATATTATTTTTAAATTCAAGGGTATTTGATAGTATCCCTTGATGTATTAACATATAGCTTAACCACAATATGATCCCACACTAGAGTTTATAAAATGAGTAAAGTGACCGACGGAAAGACTCACATTAAAGATGTCGTGTATGTTGTTAACTTTAACAAATGATAAAGACTAATAGGATTAAAGGAACGTATTTTTCAAAGGTTACTATGTTAAGGAACCAAAAAAGTGAATACAATAAAAAGAAGTAAACAAATAATATTTCATAAAACCTTCGGAACTAAATTGAAGATCTACATACACAAAGCTAAATGAGATATTTCTTTCCTTCTGTTTGAAAGGAAAAAAGAATTAAAATTCTCCCTGTTGTAACTAATTTTCCTAATGTTTTCAATGCTTTATTTTGTAATATCCAAATATATATATATATATATATATATATGCACGCACACATGCAAACATATATATTTCGTTATCTTAAAGCAAAATAATTTTTTCTATTTAAAAAAAAATATATAATTTTCAAATTTGGAATACTTTAAAATTTTCTCTCAACACTTACTAAAATTCATCAAATTTTATCCTTATATTGAGAGTGCAACTACATTCTAAAGTCGTTGCTTAAATAATATAATAAATCATCTATGAATACCGTTTCATAACTGTAATATTAAATGATCTATACAACAAACCACAAATCATCTCACCATCTATGCAATTCCAATTTTTTGACATAAAATTTTGACCACAAGGTATAGAAGATTTAGATTATTATTCTTTCCTTTACTTGATCGGTTGTTACCTTTTTTCATTCATCTTTAATTTATCGTCTCACTATAAAATAGACTTTCAAGACGAAACTTTGCTTTAGCAAATAATTTTTTTACTAAATTTATTATTATTGACTTATTGGGTCTATAAATGATAAACAATTACTCCACTATGTGCCTCTACTAGTCAACTATTACCTAACAGTTTCAAAGGTATAAATTTTGATGTTATCATGCACAAACCCTTAAAAATGTAACATGTGTACATATAATAAAAACATAGAAAAAAACCCTTAGAAAACCCCTCTATTTTGGAAAAAATTTATAAAATACTTAAAGATGTTAGAAAGAATCAAAACTATTTTTCTAATATTTAAATTTTTATTAATGTTATTTCTTTTAAACACCATTTTTCCTTTTTTGATAATTCTTTATTCTTTAAATGGTAAGTTTTTGTAATTAACAAATTGTTAATTTGATTTTTATCTTTTTATATATTTTAAAGTTCTTATAGTTTACTGTATTTTAATTTATATGTTTTTGTATTTATTTTATTTTTATATTGTATTTCATAAGTTGAGGGTAAAATCATAATTTTATTGGATTAATTAAAGTTCAAGGGAAAAAATAATTTTCTATTGATTCTATGATAGTTCACAGTTAAATTTGGTCAAATATACCCATAACTGAGCCTTGCTTCTACATAATTAATGGACCCAACTAAAGAAAAATGACAATTTTAGTAAAATGTGATGTTCCTCAGAAAATTACCTACGAAAATGAAGTTTTCCCAAATTTCAGTACATTTTTTATTTGTTCAATAAATATTTCTCCCTAGGAAATGCCAGTTGTTCTAACATCGTTTGATTTAATTGTCTTAAATAAAGATTCAATCATAATATATAGAGACGAGCAAAGCCTCAACTAATACTTTAACTCAATGGAGTTATAAAATTGAAGTAAATGAAGAACTAAGGAAGCAAGGATCATAAAGTTGCAATTTCTAATCGAAGTTTCTTAAATTAAGATTTTCAATTTGTGTGTAGCTGATGTAAACTATTACTCAAACTCGCTCAAGAGGCTAATAATCTATAACTAAGCTTAAACTTCATGAAGCTAAACCCTTGATTTTATTTAGATTTTCTAGCTTTCACATATGTTGCCTAAGTTATAAGCCTTGTTAAAATTGGGTCTAAATTTTAACTTTCAAAGTGTAGTCACATGGTAATTTCAAATGGTTTTAGGACAACTTTTGCGTGGCTTTACCATTTTTGGTTTGTGTTAATGTGGCTTGAAACCCCATTCTAGTGGTGGTAATAATAGGTGAAACTGGTCTGCAACCGCACTTTACAATTCAAAACCATAACGGTTAGGTTTCGCGGTTGCACTTCATCCGCTATGCGACTGATGGTGTCCGATCGCTCACCCTAACAACTTTACTAACAAGGAAAAAATGACAACAGGTCGCGTTGGGCAACCGCATCCTATCGTTTTAATGGATGCAAGAAGCACACATAATGTTATAAGTGAATATCTTACTAGAAGAATAGGTTTACAACTTGAGAGTGAAGAGAAATTGTATGAAGTTATGGCTGCTGGTCAGTAACTATTCAATTAAGGTAACTGTACCTGTAAAATTGAACTTGCAAGGGGCACAAATAAAGTGCGATACCTTGGCCATCTGGTTTCTAATATATATATGTTGCAATTGATCATAATAAAATCTTTACAATGACCAATTGGTCGAAGCCCAGAACTCTCAAGGCACTTAGAGGCTTCCTACAGCTAACCGAATATTATAAAAATTTATTCAAAAATTTGGTAAATTAGCAGGACCATTTACCTAGAGGCAGAAAAAATATTCATTAGTAAGTTGGCTTAAGAGGCAAGAGAACAACCGTTGGGGTGAATAAGTGTTATTTAGATTCTTTCGAACTTTACCACATTGATTAAATCAATTAATCATGCGAATCTAATATCAAAGTCAATATGTCTGGAATTTAAATATGTCTACAATTTAAGTACCTTTGTTAATGTTTAGATGGATCTGAACATAAAACAGTATTCTAGTCTAACTGTATTCAGATGCTCTGAACATGAAACTTAACAATATGTTTGATAATTTTAGTTTTAACTTGAATTGGATATTCAGTCAAATCAATTAACTATGTAGAGATATAATAAAGCAAACACAAATAACATAAAGAATTTGTTACGTGGAAACCCTTCAAGGACAAAAACCACGGGAGCTTGTCGAACAAAACCAATTTACTATATGTAAAAAGAAAAATAAAATAAAATAACACAAGTTCTAACATAGACACAAGCCAAATTATAGGACTTACAACCTCACCACCAGTGAATGCCATAGTTGAACTTCCGTGCTTTGGTTTTGTTTTTCCACCACGATAGTGAACAATAACTTCACCCTTTATACTCGTGATGATTTCTAGGAATCACGTTCTAACCTATAAACGCACCAATCATACTGACGCATACTAATGTTACCTACCTAAGTTGAAACCTCAAAGCTCTGAGAAATGGTCTAACTTATAAGCTCTAGAACAATGGTCTTATACCACCTAGATTTGTTCGTGCCTCGTTGCCAATTTGTGAGCTAATGATCTCTTCTTCTTGGTTTCCTTGTTCAATGAGTTTTGCAACCAATTCCCAAGGAGTCAACAAATGTCAACTTTTTCGCTCATCTACAAGCTTTAGGTTGACGATATTTTTCATCTTAATTTGTTCCTTACATTATAAGAACAAAAACCATACAACCCAAATGAAATTCTAATCGAATGATAAATGAAATATAGAGGTTAGTTTTGACCTATGAAACAGTCCTCTTAACTTTTTTTGATTTGGATCAAGTAACAACTTTTAATTTAAAAAGATTTATGACTAAAAATCTAGATACAAGGCGCGAACTCGTGAGCTCAGGCCTACACAGAACGAGAGATAAGATACTGCATTCTAGGTAATCAATAAAAACAAAACTGTACCTCCTTAACTGCCGACCAACCTTCCTTATGCGATTTGGCAGGTTGTAGTTAAATTTTCAAAACAAATCAATAATCAAGTCAAAACAAAATGGAATTGGCATCTATCAAACTACGTGCCTGATTGGTATGGATTTAATGATTCATCAAAAACTCCTAAAAAATATCGAAAAGTTATTATTACCAAGCAACAAGACAAGTTTGGGATACTACCAATTTAATACGCTTTTACTCGCTTATATAATGCCGTGATATAAAATTATAACTAATTATTTGCTTATGCAGTAAGGTGTATTGGACCACCCAACGATATTATATTTTCCAACACGTCCAGCAATACCATGAGAATCAGCATGCATCTTAAAAAATTCCAACATGACTCCTGAAACATTGATGATCCAGATTTTGTGAGATAGTGCCGTTATATCTCTAAGTAAATAGAGAGAAAGGTAGATGACACATTATTACAATAATGAAACGTCGAAAAGCCTCGTTTTTTTTTTAAAAAAAAAAAAAAAAAAATCTCAAAAAGCCTAGTGTAGCCGCAAGGATCCCCTTCATATACAGCACGTGGGTAATTCATCAACGTGGCCAACAAGAGAACCACGCAAAAACAAGAACCCAACTCCTCCTGTAAATGGAATCACCTGGCAAAACTAGCTCGTTGAGAATGGCCTGTCTACTAAGTTACATGAACTTCAATAAAGCCAGTCTTAGCTCTTTCACAAAATCCTTCATTGTCATCTGGAACTCATCGTTCTTCTGCAAAAGATAGAGAATAAGGAAATTGGATTTATTAGTAATGTGTTTACACTGATTTCCAATTGGGCATCTGATTCATGATGAAGAAACAGCTTTGAAAACTATTACACTATCCAACGGTTCTAATTGTATTCTAAATGCATACAAAAACTGTTTCCAGGAAGTTAAAAATCTACTTTCTATTAGTTTTCAAACTCGCGTTTTTTTTTTTTTTAATGTAACTTTAACAAATTTACTTATATATCTTGAATCCATTAATTAAAAACAAAATAATAAACCACAGACCGTAGCATCACAACCAAGGATAAGAAGATGGCAGAGACAGTGAAGAATTATACCTGAGCAATTATAGTTAAATCAAGAGTGGAGTTTGCAAATGGTAAGACACTGTTATTGACGATTGAAACTTGTAGCTTCTCGATTTCACTTAGTATCTTTGGTAGGAAACCTTTTTGTTTCTGAAAGTGGATCCGAATGAGAACATCCTTATCCGAAGCTCTTGCTTCAATTTCCGGGAGTGCTGCATCACAAGTACTATCAGTATTCTCGTCACATGAAGATGAGTCATCATCAGCGGATAATTGAGACTTCTTCATGAAAACCACCGATTCCACGGTTCTCTTCTTGGTTTGTTCCTCAAGAACTTTTACACGCTCTTGAAGCTCTTTAACATACTTGATAGCGTCTCCAAGAACTGAAGCTTTGTCCATCTGTAAGCAAACATATATAACATGCAGATTTTAATGATATTATAATATTATTATTTATTAATGTCAGTTCCATAATTATAAGCTATTAGAAAGATTTTCTTTTACATAATTAGTAGGTATTTTTATTAATTACGACATTATCTCGCATAACTCTTCCTCATTATATAGAGAGAGATACACTATTATTTTATAAAAAAGAAAGAAGACGATAATAAACTTACCTTTTTTAGGCCAGGAACAATAGCTGAAAGAGCAATGAATCGCTGACTGAGCTTTTCTCTTCGCTTTCTTTCAGCCAGTATGTGATCTTTAGTCACGGCAGGAGTTTTGTTGTTTGCGTAAGATCTCTTAGTTGCATGATTATTGGCTTGTGTTGCATAATTATGGCAGTCCAAGGAACTCTCCGAAACCAAGTGGCGTGCAAATTGAATATTTCCTGGCGGAGACGCAGTGATCTCGTCCTTAGGTAAGAATGAGGATTCAAGATTTGTATAGAAACGTTTAGGTGGTGAACTGGGTTGCTCAAAAGAAAGGAATTGAGATGTTGGAGAGGAAATGGGGGAAACGTAATCGGTGGTGGTGGTAGAGTTCCAGCTGTTAGTCTTAGTTTGTTTGCAAGGTCTCTCGAATGTTGTTTGAGATGTTTCATTCAAAGTAGTGTATGAGGAATAGCTTTCAGTAGAGAGTGACTGATTGAAGTTTCCACCCAAACCCAATGCATTGGCGATGTCTTGTTCCCCGCTAAACTCTGCAAGAGAATCTATATTGCACTGATGAATGATGTCGTACTCATCCATTCCCTATCAAACCCAAAAACGAAATTTTCAGTCTTGCGAATTTGGTGAGAATTTTTTATTTATAAAACAGATAAAACAATTATAGTAGTCTTACCAATTCAGATAACCAACTGGTCGATGATACATCCATTTTTGCAACTTCCTTCTTTACGCAATGATAAAGATTTTCCTGGAAAAATATATGAAACACTAGGGTTCAGATTTTATGGATACGAGGTTTTCAAGTACGTCAAAATGATGAACAAAAGGTGTGTGTGTGTGTGTGTGTGTGTATCATGGAATATGTAGGAGTAAATTTAAAGAACACCCTTTGATCCAGAAAAATGAAAAATGATAATAATAATAAAAGCAGCCCAAGTGGCATATTGAAAAGATTGTCATCGTTGAGTTTAAATTTTCAGCAAAAGAGCAAATTTTGATGGAATCCAGAAGAGTTTGGAAGTTGAAAATGTAGAAGTCGATGGAATTCGCAGAAAGAAAGACAGTGAAGAAGTGAGCTTACCTCTCCGGTAGCTATGCTTTGCAGAGAATTGAAAATGCACTTGTCTTGGCCTCACTCTTATAGATGCCAGTGATCCTTTTTCCCACGTGTGAAATTTTGTTCTCCATTGACTGTTCAAATAATGGCGCCCTCTCTCTCTTTTGAACGTCAGGTGGATCCTAGCCCATGACCCTTGAGATTGGTTTGTTTTGTTTTTTAGTCTGATTTTTTTTTTTTTTTGGAAACATTTTTAGTCTGAAATTTATTGTATATATATGTTTGTTTAATTTTTATTGGCTAATGAGACAATTTTTTGTGGAAGCAATGGCGGAAAGAGGGGACCCACAGTGGTCATGGCTCCCAACCAATGACATATGGTTTTAGGACGAGTACATATATTGCCACCGCATTTCTTTCCACCCTTGTTTAATAAAAAATTGATCACCATAATATTTTGGAAAAACTTCATTTTAATTCTTAATGTTTTAGAAAACATCAAATTTTTAAATATATTTTAAAAATAACTTTTTTCATCCTTAACATTTTCAAAACTCTTCAAAATAGTTTAAATAGACAAAATATATAAAAAGACATTTTTACCCTTAATGGTCAATGGTCAACAGTGCATGATTTGTTGAGATGGTTTTATTGACCAAATTACCCTTTCTGTGAGTGAATTTTTAATTAAAAAATTAGTGTGACTATTTAATTAAAAATTTGGTATGATTATTTAATAATAAAAAAACTTTTGATCATCAGCATTTATTTTGACAATTCAAATTAAAAGAAATAAAAAAAAAAAGACTTCAAACAAAAATTATATATATGTTATTGTTCTTTAACAAAACCCAGATGGAGAGGACGTAAATAAGGGAGGGAGAGTAGCAGGCGAGGGAGAGGAGGAGGAGGGAGGCAAGTCGATCATGATGGAGAGGACGAGATGGAGAGCTAGTGATGAGGACGAGGATGAAGCCGTGCAAGCTCTATCTCAGATGGAGGTGAAGTAGATCACTTTATCTCCATCTAAGATGGAGCTCGAATGGCTCTATCTCAGATGGAGATGGAGTGATCTGCTGACCGCTCCATCTAATTCGTTGTTTCTTCAATTTTTTTTTTCAATTTATCTTGTTTTTTTTCCTTGCATTTTTCTCCTCTGCCTACTACTCCAAGAAATGGAAGATGTTGGTTTTGTTGTCGTTGGCGGCGACAACGTTAGAATGAGTAATGGTGGCTAGATTGAAGTAGAGTTTCTAGGTTCGTTTTGTTTTAAAGGGAGAAGTTGTAAAGTGAGAGAGATTGATTAGTTTGAGGGTGTCGAAAAATGATATCAGATAGGGTGATGTCACTTTGTTGGTGGCATTGACAGCAGCGTTGCAACCACTTGCATCATCATCAACGCCGCTCTTCGATGCCTTTCATATCTCTTTTTTATTGGGTTACTTCTTGGTGACTCCGTCTCCCTCTCTGAACAACAATAAATCAAACATGTTTTGATCTTGCAGATTCTTTGCTTATCCATGTTTTGATCACAACAGATCGGACGTGTGTTTAGATCTATCAAGTTTGGTTTGATTTTGTTTTTGTTAGACTCATTTTTTATTAGATTTTTGGTATGTGAAATAAGTTTTGCAGTAACTTTTTTTATTAGATTTTTGGTGTGTGAAATTGGCTGATTTTGTTGCTGTCATGAACGAACCTTCTACTGCACAATGGATGTTGATTGAAGATAAAAAGGTTTTCGGTTGAAGATAAAGGGATTGAAGATGAAGTTGGGTCAGTGTTTTTGTTTTTGTTTTGTTTTGTTTTTTTAATTTTAATTTTTAATTTGTTTTTAAAAATTTTAAGTTGGGTTTATGTATTAATTTATGGATTAATGGAAGATGAAGATTGATATAGTGATAGTCAGAATTTTTTTAAAAAAATTTTGGTTTTGTTTTTTTTTTAATAATTATATATTTTCTAATTTTTGGTTTTGTTTTTTGTTTTTTTAATAATTATATATAAAAGGAAATTCTAACCATCCATGTGTCAAGATCTAAGTCTTTCACACGAAAAAACCATCTTACCTTTCTCGCCCAAACTATTTGTCATCATTGATCGTTAGTTGATTGACAGTTTTGACTATTTAGAAGAGATTTGAAAAAGTTAAGAATGAAAAGAGTTGTTTTCAAAATATATTTAAAATTTTGATATTTTTCGAAACCTCAAGGACTAACATAGAGTTTTTCCAAAATATTTTTAGCATAGATTACTAATAAGTGCTTAACAATTGGTCTCTGCTATCGTTCATCCAATTATAAATCAAACTTCATCCTTAGCACACTTTCAAGCATTGTCAGTCAAAAACAAATATCGAGTGTAAGAAAATCATCAGTAACTTGCGCTCTTTGAGTCTTGTTAGTTGATTTTACATATATTCTACATCTTATGTCTATATAAAACCTAGTCTAATAAAAATGAAAAAAAAAAAAAAAAAAGAAAGGGAATTATAAACAAAACCATTTTAATTAGATGACAAAATCAAACACAAAATTAATTCTTGAAAATTAAGTCTTAATTGCTACTCAATCCTGAAATTTTTTGATATTTTGGGGTTAAAAACCTCTAATGAAGTTAAGAGAAACTAATGAAGGTTAATTTTGATATTTAAGAATGTGTAGAGAGTAATTTTTAATTTGTAAAATCAACATAGGGTATCTGGAGTAAATGGATGCAGAGAACAGTTTTTTTTTTTTTTAGAGAACAGTTTTTTAGGTGCCATCCATTGTATGATAGTATGTAGGTCTAATGTGGCCCCATCCCATTTCAAATACATACATATATATATATATATATGGCCCCATCCAGTTAATGAAACTTCATTTTTGTTTTTTATTAAGTGTTAATGAAACTTAAAAAACAATTCAATGTACGAAAGTTATGGCACTCTATTTTCTCAAAAAAGAAAAAAAAGTTATGGCACTCTAGAAGGTAACCAATACTAATTAATTTATCAAAAAGTGCCGACTCAATGGTTGAGCCTTTAGCTGGACACCCACCTCTCTCTTAAGAGGTGGGTTCAACACCCTATAACATTAATCTCTTCTTTTTGTCGCTTTCTCTATCTTTTGTGAGGTTATCCACCCACTCATATGTGGGTCATTCCCTTTTGTTTGAGGACCGTTCTTCGGATTGTATTATCAGTGTTTGATTCTATTTGGTCTTTATTGTTTTGTGGGCTAGTTCCAATAATGTAATGTAATAAATAAATATATATATATATATATACACACACTAATTAATTTGTCCCCACTATTATTTTAATAACATAATTTGATTAATAAATTCCATATATTATTCTATTCCCAACGAAAGTAGAGCTATATATATATTTCTTTTAGCTTTTTTTTTTTTTTATATATAACATTTCTTTTAGCATCTAGTTTCCTACTTTTTTTCACGCATCATTACCTATATTATTTTATATTGATTTCTCTCTTTTAGCTTATTTCCACAAGTTCGAGTTAGCAATTTCAAATTTGAGATTATAAATCAATAAATATTTTATAATATTTTTTATTGAAATTTATGTTATTATATTTACTTTTTTATTAGGAGATTACTATGATTTTAATAAATTTATTTTTTTAATTTCTATTGTAGATGTTCTAAAAATATATTCAAGTTGTTATAAATAATTTATTTTGATGGGAATATTACAAAATTAAATTATAAGTACATAAAATTATTGTGATTTAAATATATTAATGATATAATGATATTTTATTTTATTTTTTTAATGATGAATTATTTCTTTTCTTTGTGTTTGCTTGTCAATTAAATTGGTGTAAATATCCATTATTGCTTTTTATTTAAGGTTTTAATTAAGCTATTACCATTTTTATTTTAGTTAGAAAAATATTATGAATAGTATTTTTTATTATATAATAATATATAAACGTGTTACAGATTTTTTATTTGATTTCCAAATTGAGAAAGCCCATGACAATTGATGGATTTTACAAATGAATTAAAATTTCAAGGGAAAATCGCAAAGAATAACTTGATGTATGAGAATATATTTATTTTGAAACCCATTGTTTTATATTTATTCGAAATACAACTTGATATTAACATAAATATCCAAAATGTCCCTAAAGGCATATAAAATGATAATAATACTCCTGCCGATCACAAATTCCGTTAAATTGACATGGTTGATCATTTAACTTCAGAAGCAAAAAGAGAAAAACAACGAAAAATTAACTAAAATATAAAGAATCAAAACAAATAATATTAAAAATAAAAATAAAAATATATAAATTTTTTTTCTCTCAACAGTCAACTCTGTCTCTTGCTTCTCTATGTCTCTTACTTCTCTCTATCTCTCATTTTTCTCTCTCTATATTCGGTTGTCCTCTCTCTTTCTCCACCTTCGGCAACAGCTTCTCAACAATGGTGGTAAGTCTCCACCATTGGAAATCTAAGGGTAAAAACCTAGACCCAGGGTGAAGACCTAGGTGGTAGGGACAAGTCGTCTCCACCATTGGAGACCCTATCTAGGTTTCTATCGTCAAAGACCCAGATCGGATCTTCACCGTGAAGCCCCACCTTTTTTCTTTTTTTTTTCTTTTTTTTTCTATTGATTGTTTTTTTTTTTTTTTAAATATTATTGATCTCTGTTGATTGGTTTTTATAATGGTGTTTTGCTGATAATTTTGGGAGTTTGATGATTGTATTTGTAGGAGATTGATGATGAAAAATCTGGGTTGATATTAAAAGTGCAAGGCTGATGATAAGAGTAGAGGTTAATGATGATGATGTTTATGGCTTGATCCAATTTGTCTATTAATGTTTTATTTTTTTATTAAAATAATATTTTATAATTATTATATTTTTTTATAAAAATCTTAGGGGTAAAAGAATTTTTTTATATGTTTTTAACTTTTCTGTCAATTAGGAAACAGAAGTTGGATTTTAGATAAAAATGAAACCATGAGTGGGAAAAAGATATTGTTTCATATGTCGGATGGTTTTTTGGGATTTTCCCAAATTTCAAAAGCCAACCCATCTTTATCGACATCAAATATTAAATATTATAAATACTCCAATTTCTGAAAATCAATCCACAAATCTCCAACAAATGATATTAATGAAATTGAGATTAATTCCTAGCAGCACGACCTTAGGATTGCATCGACAAACTCTTTGATTATGTAAAATTGAAGGGTAAATCCAAGAAAAAATGAGTATAGATTTCTTTATAAATAAATTTTTAAATTTTAAAAATGACAACTTTAACTTTGATTAGTGTCTGTTTTATTTATTATTTCTTTTTTATCATTACATTTGCAACTAAACTGTATTATATTTGAATTTTTTATGTCAGTATATTTATCTCAGCTACTGTGTGGAAGAGATGAGAAAAATTTTTGAAGCAATTAAGTTCAGTCATAGTTCGGCTTTCTGGGAAAGTTAGGAACTTTTATTTTGTTTGGTAAGCACTGAGTTGTCTTTTGAACTTTAAAGCCCATGATGTAATAAGTAGTTTTTGTCTGATATTATTGTCTCTAAAGTTTTCGATTCTTTGTGTTTATCTTTTCTTTTTCTTTCATTGATCGAGCAGAGCTTTCCTGCTTTTAGTGCTTTGTTTCACGTTCTAAATTGCAATGTCAGACAAAATGCAAGTAAGGCTGTAGGCTTGAAAGAAGGAATTTAAATTGACAAAAGTCAAGCTTCTTTGTATGTGAGCAACCCTTTCTGGCTTGCATAATTTAAAATCTATAAATTGATCACGATTTTCTTCACTCTTACATTAATAAAATGAAAATTCAAATTTTGCATAGTGAATAATTTAAAATAAAAATTAATTTGTCTTAGTCAAATGGAAATATAATATTATTTAAGGAAAATTACAATGGACTCCTTAAGGTTTGGCATTAAGACACCTAAAAAGTAAAGTTTTCTTTATTCCACACTCACACCCTTATAGTTAGGGCTGAGCAATAAAATTGGGACTAACCCTAATTGAATTGAACCGAACAACAAAAGTCAATTCTTGTTTTAAGTTCGGGTTGGGTCGGTTTTACTATATAAAAACCAACTAGGATCGGTTTTGAATCGATTAAACTGAAATCGATTTAAAATATATATATATATATATGTATATATATATAAACCCCCAAACACACATACACAGTTCACATTCAACATGCAACTACCCTAGTCGTTGCTTTGCCTAACCCCTACCTAGCCCTTTGTCAACCTACTTAACCCGGATCGATCACCAGTCAATGTTTGCTCCTTCACTTTTCAATTCACCAAAAAACCAGTCGCTTGACCATGTCATCCCTCTCTTCATCACCATCACTAACCCAATTTTATCATCGTGCATCTTCACTCTTCAACACTGTCGTTTGTCATTCCTTATCTCTTGTCAATCATCGCTTAAGTTTCTTATTTTTCACAAAAGGATGTTTTTTTTTTTTTAATTTCTTATTTTGTGTTTATTTTGTGTTGAAATTTGGTTGGATTTTTGTTGGAGTTTTGGTGGTTGTTAGCAATTTTGTTGGCTATTGTTGAAGATTTTAGTAATTTTTATTTGATTTTGTTGAACTATGTTATGTATGTTGGCATCATTTGTATTTTGGTTTCATTTGGTGATGAACTGGTGAAACCTGTTGGGTTATTGGGTTGTTGGTCTGATCCATCCAAGATGATTCAAACTCATGATCTACTCAAATCCATTGATTTGGACACTGCCACTATAAATATACGATGTTGTTTTGCTTTTCAAAATTGATGAAAAATCAATTTTAAAATGGAGCCATACATAGAGCATATAGACAGAGAACATATGGCAAGACAAACTACATTGTAATTTGAGGGTTTGGTTCCGTACTCGATGACCAAACTTTGATCGGTTAAACAATCTAGAAATTTAGGGGAATTTCTATTGTACAAAACGAGTGTATTTTTTGGTTCAATTTTTTACTGTTTTATGATCTATTTCATACTGTTTTAAATGTTTTCAAAACCAACCTAAACTAATTAGACCGAACAAACCCGACCCTATTCGGTTCACGTCAATTTCCCTCCCTAAATGATTGAGTTGATTTTCATTTTGGAAAACCAAATATAGTCAGTTTTGTCCAAAACCAACTCAACCCAACCCATGCCCACCCTACCTATAGTTACCAGACGTTCTTGCTTTTGTTAAATTGACCAACATTGACTTGCAAAAAAAAATTACAGCCCTTATAGTATATAAAAATAAAACAAAAAAAAATAATATATAAAGTGCTATAAAATAGATGAAAAAAAAAAATGCATACAAGACCATTTGAAATGGCCTCCAAGATGGAAGCCAATTGAGGCCAGCAGCTACAAGACTAGCTACCGAGAATTCAAAAGCAAATGGTTCTTTTTTCTTTAACTCTTTAAGATACAAATTAAAATTGCATGCAATTGTGTTTTGCTCTTGCTTGCACTAGCCATTTCAAAAGAGTCCAATGAAAATATAAATTAAGCCAAGAATGAAAATTGGTCCCAAAATCTACTGCAAACCCAATAGCCGCTAATTATATATCTAAACAATATATACGCTGAACTCTAGCAAAACCCCACAACTTCAACAAAACTACACAATGTCAAAAACTTTGAATCTAACAAACAATTTAAATTTGAGATCTTAGCAAAACTCCACAACCACAACCCAGAACTCTAAAAAGAGAATGTGAGTTTAGGTAAGCCTAGTACAAAAGAGAGAGAAAGGAAGAGGGGTTCCCTAAAATAATCTTTCATGGCATAAATCTTTCCTTTACAAGCCTAAATTTTCAACAAACCAATCTCAAACCCATCAATAACTCAACAAAAAATACTCCCCCGCCAAACATATTTTCTTTTATTGATGACATACATGAAGGATATTGATAGGAGATGTCAATGGAGGAAATGGGGTGACATCCTTCCGTGATTCTGGTTTCAGGATGCGTAATCTATTCTTTAGATATATTAGAAGCTTGTTTTATTTATTTGATATAAAATAAGAAAATTTTATGTTATAATTAAATAAAATTTTTGAAAGTTAAAACAACCCAATGTTTTTTGAGAATAACATACCAGACAAATCTCCTGGGGTACAAGTGTAGGAAGTGAACTTTTCTATTTAGTTGTCTTAATGCCAAACCTCAAGGAGTCCATTGTAATTCCTCCTATTGTTTAAATAGTAAAATGTTATCTTTATATTAAAACGATACGAGTATATAACAATTTATTACAAGTATATATCAATACTAATGCCACAAGGGTATGAACGTTAAATAACAAGTTTATTAAATGTTTTAGTTTCAAAAAATCAAACAAAACACTCATTAAGATACTAACAAAAACAATATATATATAAACAAATATTTTGTCCAAATTTCAAATGCAATCCAATTTTTTTATAAAATTTAGACCTATTAGGTCTTCAAATAAAAAACAAATGCTACTGTAGTCCATAAACAAATCATAACTCAATATAGTTCTGCCTTACAAATATTTTTCCCAAATTTCAAATGCAATTCAATTTTTTATAAAATTTAGACCTATCTAATCTTCAAATAAAAAATAAATGCTACCGTTGTCCATAAACAAATCTTAACTCAATATAGTTCTGCCTTGCAAGTCAATAACAACCAATAAACAAATATTATATATATATTTTTTATTTTCATAGCCCACAAAAAACTCCAAATTGAAAATTTGAAGTATCGATCCTTTTTTATTTTTTATTTTTTTTTAATTATTGATTTCGTCGTGATTTTATTAATCCCATCCTTTCTATTGATAACGACAAGGGCCTATTACCCTATATCATCCCAGCATAATGAAGAAACCTGTCTCAAACACGTCAAGACCCACACCATCAATAATTGTACCACCAGTCATCATACTAGTGTCTTCAGTAAGTTCGAGAGGAAACCATTAGGTGTTCAATATAATAAGACATTTTATTTGTCTTGGGGGAGGGGCAAGGTGTACACTCAATTGATAATTTGAGCTTGCTATTGACAGTCCAGTAAATATCTTTCAATACTTCCACCTTTTATATTAAAAATAACAATTTTAACTTTATAAAAATTACAAAGGACAAAAAAATTAAAAGACATTATGGACCAATTTTTAGAATCCAACAAAGCATAATAAAATGTTTTTAGAATAGAAGTATAAAAAGATAATAAAAATAATTTTATAACAAAATGAAATGTCCTCGAAAGCTTTTTACTTTTAAGTTTTTAGATGTAATGTATTTAAATGAGTATTAAAAAAAAAAAAAAAAGGATTGTAAACCACTTCTTTTATAAAGTTCAGCAAAAGCAATTATTTGACAGTGATGTTGCAGCATATGATAGAAATAGGAACAATCACCCCATCAAACTTGACGCACACAGAAAAATTTGATGTAAGCGGACAATCATCCCAGGTGGGCCACTATCCCTAATTACAAAATGGTTGCTCCCAAATTTTCAAACAGCCCATCAACTTCAAAACAAATAAATTACTTCAAAGGAATGCAATATATGTATATCTTATGATAAACTGAAACAGTAAAACTATTTAAACTAAACTATTTATTATACCACTTTATTAAAGAGAATAAAAATAAAAACAGGGTAAGCAAGCTTAAAGAGAAGAAAATTAATTTGGAAACAAATTATAATAAAATTGAAAAGAGTAAACTTTATTTTAGTCCATAAGTTTTTAGAAATTCTCATTATACATACCTTACATTAAATTGAAACAGTAAAATTATTTAAAATAAACTATTTATAATACGACAATACCATTTTATTAAAAAAATAAAAATAAAAACAAGTTAAGCAAGCCTAAAGAGAAGAAAACAATTTTAAATAAAATAGCAAAAACTAAATTAATTGTGAAATAAATTATACTAAACTTGAAAAGGGTCAACTTTAATTTAGTGTATAAGTTCTTAGAAATTGTCATTTTTTAATCATATTTCCATTAATGACTTCCATGCTCCTAAAATTTTATAAACGCAAGTTAGTTCCTACCGTTACTCAAACTTGACGTACGAAGGGTATTTTCATCTTTTTAATAAGGTATTTAGTTTTAACTAAAAGAATAAACAAAAATAAAAAAAAATGGAAAAAAAAAATTTTGAATGAATCCCCATGTTTCATCTTTTAAGATGGGTTATAAAGACTGAAGACAGATATACCAAAAAAAAAAAAAAAAAAAAAAGAAATTTATTGGAATTACACTGTAGCCAGTTTCATGGAAATCAGATCAATGATCAGATCAACATGAAATAATCTAGTTCCTAGATGAAAACTAGATCGTGCTGATCTAGGTTTTCAATTGGCATGGAAACCTAAATTGATGTCTGGGTTTCCATTTGAAAACCAATACATTAATTTGGGTCTCCATTAGAAACCCATGTTGATATGGATTTCCAAAGCCAAACATTTATCGACATTTGGGTTTCCAAATGGAAACCTGGAAGTTGTTCTTGGTTTCCAAAGCAACTTCAGAGCTTCACTCAATCTAGAAATTGAAATCGTTGTCAATCTAAGTTTTCAGATTTGTGATTGACAATCTTAATCGTTGGCCATGGAGATCTAAGGCTCTCCACTAAATGAAGATCCAATCCATATGGAGATAAATTTTCTTTTAATTTTTATCAATTTTCTTTTAAATTTTTTTCTTCACTTTTAATTTTAAATGAGTTTTCAATTTATTCTATGGGATGTATCAAATTTTTTCTGGTGTTATATATATTTTTTTAATTTTTAATTTTGGTTGACACTTGTCATATTCCTATTAGGTGGTAAGTTTGGGTTAAATTGTCAAATTGAAAAATTTAGAGGTAAAACATTAATTTTATGATTATTAACAATTAACAAGGGTTTAGTCATTTTACAATTTTCATCACGATCAAACATTAAAAATCTAGTAAAATGGACCAAGTTGATTGGTTTATGAAAAATTAGGGACCATAAAACCCATTAATGGAAATATGCTTAGAAATGAGATTTTTTTTTTCTTTTTTTTTTTGTTTTTTTAAATGTATGGACTAAATTGAAGTTTATCCAAGTGAAAATTCTCAAAACATTCCAACAATAGGTAATCTATGCTCAATATATTTTGTCATAAGTAGCTTCTCTTCAATGATTAAGACCTAAAAGGAGAACAAAAAACTACAAGAACATATTAAGAGGAAGAGGTAATTTTATATTTCGAAAATGCAATTCTCTAATATTCTCATTTTATCTCATGTACCCAATATAGTTACAAGAGCTCCCTTTTATAACCCCACAAACATAATTACATATAAATAGAGAGGTCACGGATGATTATAGCGATTATTGAAAAATCTTCAAAACTTAATAATACATTTTTTTAGTAACATTGGAAATTGGAATTTCTCAAAAACAAGCTTTGTTTTTGAAAAGGAATAACTTCATTTTAATTCCCATATTTTTAAAAAACTTCTCGTTTTTAAATTTGAATCAATTTATAGTGTTTATAGTTCTTTATGTTTTAAAAACTCATCAAATTAGTCTTTATTGACAATGAATAAGTGATCAAAAATTACACATATGTGGGTAGTTTTGTCTTTTAATATTAATTGATAACATAAGAACACATGTGAAATAGAAAAACAAAAAAAGCTTTAAAAAATTAAATAAAAACGACAATTAAAAATGTATATAAAGTTAAGGGGTAAAATAATATTTTACTATTTTCTGTTGATGTTGGCCGTCAAAAATTACATCAAATGGATTAATTTGATAAGTTTTTAAAATGTAAGGGATCATAAAAGTTATAAATGGATTTACATTTAAAAATAAATTTTTTTTTTAAAATATAGAGATCAAAATGAAAATTTTCCTCTAAAAAATTACAATAATTTTAAAAAACAAGTTTATCAAATATTGAATATTCATTCTTGAAATATATATATATATATATATATTGTTTCAAAGAAAATTATATAAACTTCAGCGGCAAGGTTCGTACCATACGTAGGATTTGGGACCATTAAATTATAAATAAATAAATATAAACAAAAAAATAATAAGGAAGAGTTTTAAAAGTAATTATGACGCTTGTGCTAGATGAATATTGCGCGCTCTCTCTCTCTCTCTCTCTCTCTCTCTCTCTCTTTATATATATATATATATATATATATATATATTCATATCTTATCAGTTTTTCTTATATATAATTTTTTTTAGATTTCCTTTTATGAGTAATTGGTTTACACTGTTTATTTTGTTTCCAATTCCTTTGTCTTCTAGCAACCAATATTAAATTTTCTTTTTTACCATTCGTCTTCTTTTACACGATCAACACTAACAATATTTTTGTATCATCAAAATCTTAACAACTGTACTTATGTTTTAAATTAATAAATATGGCTTCATTTTATTTTAAATTAATTTTTATTCTTTTTTTATATTTAATAAGTTTAGTTTGACATATATCCAATCAACAAATTCTAAAATGTTAAATTTTAGTTTACTATATTTAATCAATGAACCCTAAAATCTCAATTTTTTTATATATATTTAATAGTTTTAGTTATACATATTATTATTATTATCATTATTATTATTATTTTGTGGTGGGGGAGAGGCGATTAAATTCATAGAAAACTACTCACACTTTGTATTTTAGAATAAAGGTGAGACTTGAACCGTTGACCTTCTAAGATCAAGGGAAGTGTTCAATTACTCCTATGAAAGGAGGGTGTGTAAATATATGTAGAAAAATAATTTTAGTTTTACTTGATTGGACAATGAATATAATCGTTGGCTGATAGCTTGCTTACTTATATAAGGACATATATTTTCAATAAAATTAATAAGGAGATTATAATAATTTAAAATAAAAAATCTGGTCGGGGAAAATTATAACAATATGTAATTTAAGTTGTTTTCATTTTCTAAATACCTCAATTAGAACTTTTTGAATGTTAGACTATTTGATCCATCTAAATTAAGTGCATTATTTGTTTCATTTTATGTGTATTTCATCATGTTATTGAATTTTTATTCATATAAAAAATTATATTGGCAATGTTTTAATTATTATTATTATTATTATTTTGTATAAGTACCCCTTCTCGTAAGAATTTCTGGATTCGTCACTACTCGCTAAGCTACAAAAACATATTAATTTTAAGTAATCAGAGAAAAGTAACATAAGGAATTTATCTTATAAATTTTAAGCATGCTGGTAAGTGGAAACAAAAAACTCCTTAGTTTATTACCAACGCCTACCCAACAACTTTTGAAACTTAAGGTGAAAACCTTAAATGATATATATATATATATATATATATATTTCTTACATTAATTGTAAAATTTATGAGATTTGATCTATAAAACAAATTAAAATATAATCTTCTTAACTTTTGGAGTGCAAAAATATTAATTAAAATTACATATTCTAGTTATTTTAATATTGTTTTCAATAAACAATAAAGTTAATTCATTTAATCTTTCTTATGAACTTGGATTAATGAGTGTTGTTGAGGCTTCTATAATTTTTTCTGTTTTATTTTATTTTAAAAAATGAAATAAGGCTAACTAGACTGCAAAAAGGTCATAAAATTTAATGAGGTTTAAAAATTGTTTGTGCTTCTTCTCCTTCTCCTTCTCCTCCGGGTTGGTTTAAGATTAATACTGATAGTTTTACTTTTGAGGCTTTTGGTTTGGCTAGTTGTACTATTGTTGTTCGGACTTCTTGTGATTTTTTCAAAAGTGCTTTTGTTATTCCTTCAGGCATTGATTATGTTTTTGAGGTGGAGCTAATGACTATTATTCATGTCATCTAGTATGCTTGTACTTATCACTAGATGAAGTTTTGGTTGGAGAGTAATTCTACTTATGTTGTTTCTATTCTTTTTGTCTGCTCTTCTAAGGTTCCTTGGTGTTGATGTTTGGCTTGGGAAATGTGTTTTTCTTATTTGTAAGATATGAATTTGATTGTGACTCATGTTTATTGTAAAAGAAAATCTGTTGCAGATACTTTAGCTTCTTGTTCTACTTCTTTTGTTTGCTCCGCTTGATGGTGGACGAATCATATTTTTTTGGGTCCCTTTCTCTTTGATGATTTTCTTGGTAAAAGTCATTATCGGTTTAGTTAATTTTGACTTTGGCTGTGAACACTCTTTTTCCCTTGCCAAGTTTTTCCCATTGAGTTTTTCTAGTAAGGTTTTTAATGAGGTCTGCTGTAGGATTTGATTTGCAAAGGTTTGGTTGTAGTTAAATCTTCTATTGTCTTTCTCTTCTAATGGTCTTGTTGTAATCTTTTAAAGTTTGTTTTTTTATTTTATTTTGTTTTAACTTTTTGTCTTGTCTTTCTTTATAAGTTTTTTTTTTTTTCAAATACTACGTTGGCCTTGACCAATAACCATACATCAAAAAGAAGTGCAAAAAAGTTAAACCAAGCAAATTCTAATTACATTATTATCACAATCGGCTAACAACTTGTGAGACTTAGGACAAAAGCCTTAATAGAGATATTTAAATATCGATGGTAAGAATTATTAGTACTGTTAAAATTATGATGTTTTATTTTAAATTTTTTCTTTTGCTTTTGGGATACAATAGTATTAATTAAAATTTCATATACTATATTTTTAACATGTCTTTTTCAATAAATCATTAAAGTATTAATTAGTTTCATATGCGCATTGATGTTTGTATATTTTTCTCTGATCTAATTTATTTATTTATGAAAATAACACAAGGCTAGCTAGGCTATGAGAACTCGTAAATTCTAAGTAATTAATGAAATTAGCGAGAAGGAAATTTATAATCTTCTAAATTGAAGCATGTTAGTGAGTGGAAAAATAAACTACTCCATAATTAGTTTATTATTGAAGCCGGCTGAACAACTTTTGAGAGTTGTATGTGTGTGTATGTATATATATATATATGTATATATATTTATTTATAAGGTAAAAATCATTTGTTTGATAAAAAGATTATATTATTTATAAATAATTCTTCTTGCTTTTTGAATCACAAAACTATTAATTAAAATTTTGTACCTCAATTTTTCTTACATGTCTTCTTCAATAGAAAGTAAAGTTAACGCATTTGATCCTTTTTATGAACTTTTTCTTTAAGTATCCTTTTATGAATTTGGTTTCACGCGTGTGGTTGATTTTTTAATAAGTAACATAAAACAAATATATACTAATATTTTAAATTTTCATTATTAAAAAACAAAATGTATATATTGTTAGCTTTTTGGAATGCAAAAATATTAATTAAGACTTTATATTCTAGTTTCTTTTAGCATTTGTGTTCAATAGATAATAAGGCTCATTCATTTTATCATTCTTTTGAAATTGGATTAATGAGTGTTATCGAGGCTTGTATAATTTTTTTTTCTGTTTTAATTTACTAATTTACAAAGTGAAATAAGACCAGATAGACTATGAAAAAGTCATGAATTTTAAGTAACTAAAACCAAGTAGTGGAGAAATAATTCTTTTATATGTAATTATGTTCGTTAGTGCAAAAAAGCTAAACCAAGCAAATTCTTATTAGATTACTATCACAATCGGCTAAACAACTTTTGAGACTTAAGCTTTTGGGATTCAAAAGTAATAATTAAACTTTACATACTATTTTTTTAAATGTCTTTTTCAATAGGATAATTAAACTAATTAATTTAATTTAATGGACTTAGTTTCATATTCACATTGAAGTTTGTATATTTTTCTGTGATCTAATTTATTTATTCCATTGAAATGACACAAGGCTAGCTAGGCTATGAGGACTCCTAAATTCTAAGTCACGAATAAAATAAGTGAGGTGCAAGTCACGAATAAAACAGGTGAGGTGCAAGTTTAATCTTCTGAACTGAAGCAAGCTAGTAAGCGGGAAAAATTGGACAAATCCATAACTAGCCTACATCAAAGCCGGCTCACTATTAAAAATTCTGTCTACGGCAACGTGCATAAGATCTACGTTAAAGAATAGATTATTTATAATTAATTCTCCTTACTTTTTAATCACAAAACTATTAAATAAAATTTTTTATTCTAATTTTTCTAACATGTCTTCTTCAATAAATTGTAAAAGTAAATTCATGTGGTCTTTTATGAACTTTTTTGAAGTATCTTTTCATGAACTTGGTTTCATTCATGTGGTTGTTTTTTTTATAAGTAACGTAAAATAAATATATACTAATATTTTGAATATTTGTTATTAAAAAACCAAATATAATGGTAAAATAAAGAACAATGTGCAATTGTGAATAACAAACTCATACAAGTATAATTTGCCATATTATCAAAAATAATAATAAAAAGTATAATTTGCCATAAAAATTTGAAATATTATTGTACCTTTTACGTAGTCAAATCACAATTATCCATAGATAAAGAAATGTTAAAGATTATGTTGAGAGTGAAAACAAAAAGTACCATTGATAATTTGATATGGGGAAAGGGCAATACTAAAACTCATGACCTCATTTATATGGGTCTAGGGGATGTAACCCTAGGCTAACCACTGTTTTTAATAACGAATAGCTAAAAAAACTACTGAAACAAAACAATTTAAGCATATAAGTAATATATGGAAGAATTAAAGGTACAGAATTATCACCCAATTTCCACAACCAAATTATTAATACACCAATTAATTAATTTAATATTTGCATATTATAATATAAACACAGATAAATATACCATATTAACCCTATTTAAATCAAGGTTTTAGAACTCAACTGAGTAGCTTGAGTTCTCCACGAGTGCTCCTAGGTGGACACCCTGTCGATCCGAGAGTCCCCACACCGGAGGTTTTGCTCGTTAGAGGTGAGGACTCGACCGAGTTGGTAAAGTATTCAGGCCAACTGTGCCCAACTTCAATTTTTTTTTTTGAAAAAAAAAAAAATTAACAGACCAAGCCACCATTCTTCACCATTATACTTTACCACTATATCAGTCACCACCATACCTCAAACTAGCTTCCACTGTATCACAAATCTTCTTAAAATCAGTCACTATCATACTTCAACAATTCTCGGCGGTGGATTGACGGTAGAGGAGAGTAAGAAAGGGGGCGTGAGAGAGAGTGAGAGACGGGGTATGGGTTGGTGGAGTAACGACAGAGGAGAGTGAGAGAGATGGTGGAGTAGTGGCGGAAAAGAATGAGAGAGAGGGCGGTGCGGCATGTGTGGATGAGGTTGGGTTTTTTAAGGTGATGATGTTGATGATGATCTATGTAGTGTGTAAGAGAGGAGGGTGAGGCATGAGACTATGAGAGAGGAGGTTAAAAAAATGAAAATTTGATAAGGGTACCCCACGAGACTACGAGAGAGGAGGTTGAGAAAGTGAAATTTGATTAGGGTTTTAATGTTTATGTATGTATGTTTATGTGTGTGCATACATGCATGCGTGTCTACATATATATGAATGTATATGAGGTTGAGAAAGTAAAAATTTGATGAGGGTTTTAATGTTTATATATGTATGTATTTGTGTGTTTGCATGCGCGTGCGCACGCACGCGTGTTTATTATGGTAAATTACACAAACTCTCTTGAGGTTTGATGAAATTACATCAATATCTAAGTTTTAGCTATAATGATACGAACCTTCCTTAAAATTTCGAATACTCAATGAAAATACCTCTTACCTTTAAAGAGTTGTTATTAAATCCTAACAGTCAATTGTCAATGGTCAACAGTGTTATAAGACTAAAATTCCTCAATCTTAAAAAATTCATATATTATTATTTTAAATTTAAATTTATTTATGTATTATTATTTTAATTATTTGATTGTGGTTAAGTTGCTTTTGAGATTGAATAAGATAGGTTTAATGATATTTTGTGATCATATAATTGTATTTTGATCTTATAAAAAAATTTTGAACTTTTTTTTTTAAAAATAGATTAGATCCAGTTTGACTATTGATCAGGTCAAATTAAGTACTCACCAAGTAACCGAGAACTTGCTACTCGCGAGTCAAGTAACAAGTTCTAAAACCTTGATTTGAACAATATTAATTATATTCATTTAGAACAAAATTTCTATTTTTATTATTTCCTTATTTCTTTTAAATATAAATTCTTAACCCAAATTTTAAACTTTATCAATAAGAAGAAGAAGTTATACTTGAAGGTTGAAGTCACCAAATTTTCATCAATAATGATACTTTATTTTGTATTTCAATCAATTTTTATTATTTAGATGAATAAAAAATAAAATTTGAAAATAGTGTTTTACATATTAAAAAATCTAAAGAATCATTGGATATATATATAAGATTCATAATTTTTTTTCACGATTTTCCTTTAGAAATACTTATGTATTTTTGTTTGTTTGTGAACTTAAAATTAAAAAGAAAAAAATTATTTTAAGTTTTAAAAGTAAACAAATTGTTTTACTAATACATGTATTTGTCTTTTCTTGTAATTTTTTTGAAAGATAATTTTGTTATATAAATATTTTTAGAAAAATTGATGTTTAAATCATTTTTATGGGTGGTAATTTCCAAGAAATAAACAACTCTTTAATCTGCTATTAAAATCAGCTTCACAACTTTTGAAAGTAAATAAGGTGAAAACCTTAAATGTGGTCTTTCTTACATTTATTCTAAAGATTATTACTATTCAAAGCATATAAAAAAATATTAGATTAGATAAAAGAAACGTAGTTTAAAAAATTTTCTTCTTATTTTTGGAAAGCAAAACCATTAATTAAATTGGGTTCTTGTTACATGTGGCACTAAAGTATCGAGGACTTTGGAAAATGACAGTCAATTATTAAAATATTTTATGATGGCTCTACAACAGTATTAAACTTTTTTAAAAGATCAAACTGTCCATGTTCGCCAATAATTCATGTGACAATTCACGCGAACTATTTGTGTAAATAAATTGGGTTTTTAGTTCATGCAAACTTCAATGAGAGAGGAAATTTGAGCAAGCGAGAGCAATAATGAGTAAGTGGTCTTATTTAGTTCATGCAGTAACTAAAGAAGAGTAAGGTAGTCTCATTTAGTTCATGCAGTAAGTAAAGAAAAGTGATTTGATCCAATCAAAGCTCAGAAAGGAGAAGAGAAACTTTTTGATGTGATCAAAGTTCAAAGAGGAGAATAGAAGAGGAAGCTTGATAATTCACTCTCTTAGACACTATTAAAACTCATTTTAATAGTTGAATGATATTTTTCAAAGCAACAGTGCTGTAGTACTATTTCATAGGATTTTCATAACAAAATTTTGTATTCTAATAAATAGAATATGTCTTTTTAACAGAAAATTAAGTCCGTCTAAAGTATATGTAATACTTTCTGATCTAATTTATTTATTAAAAAAAATGACAAAACTACAAAAACTTTTATGTTCCAAGTAGCTAAAAAAGATCAGTGAGGTGAAAAATTAATCTTCCAAATTGAAGCATATTGTAAGAGCTAATTTATTAGCAACTGGTTAGCTAGCTTCGCTCTTCTTGGATATGCACCGTACAGTATACGCCAATAATACATGCACTGTGCATTGTGTACACCAATAATACATTAATATTTATTATACAAAGCATTAATTTAAGGTAGAACTACTGAAGCATATGCGTCGAAGTGTGTGCAATATATTTTACAAATCACACAAGTGTGTTATTTGCTGTCACTTCTAGAATATTGCTGCTTTTTTTTGGTTATACTACTTTTACGACATGTTGAATCAAAACCACAAAACAGGCTTTGCTCAATTCTTATAAAACTCCACCTACTTTTCCAATTGTTCATTGTGACGTTGAAATAATTATTTCGCTCCTTGGTTCGATAAAACACCCAAAGCGAGATTTGTTTTCATTTTTGTTTCCTAGTTAACTAACTACTAGTCGATTCTTTAAAAAAAAAAAAAAAAAAAAATATTCCTAACTGCTAGTCAATCAAGTGAGTCATCCCATGGGTTTTTCATTCTTTTCCTTTTTTTTTTTTTTTTTATTGCGTCATTCTTATCCTTTTATTTTACACTTTTAAAAAAACGTGACAAGAATAGGATTTTAGAATTTATTTTTCTTTCGAAAATACGAAATTAATGTTTTTCACTTATGAATTTCTATGCAGAGATATTACAAAATCGACTTAAGATCGATAAGACATCCATGTCGTGCTAAAACAATGCAAGAAGCTAAAGGAGAGAAACACCTAGTATTATGGGAAGTTTCTTTTGTATGCCCACATGGTTTTATTTTGAAAGAAAAAAAAAATAGGACACACAAATATATATAAGTTTGTTTTAAATATAACATGAAATACTCAAGAAGGCTTTCCAATCAAGTGGCAAGTCATAACTCATAATAAGCTATCCACCGAGAAAAAATATTCCTTAGAACTGCTTCATAGTTGATATGGTGAGACGGGTCGATAAGAAAGGTAAGAGGGAAACAATTGAAAATATTAAAAAAAAAATGACTTTATTTTATTGGTTCGTCTTATCATATTAACTGTAAGATAGTCCCATAAAAGATTTTCTCATACTCTAAAGGATTCAGTTGCCGAATGGTTTGATTGACAACAAGATATATGAGGTAGTTTATTTTTGAAGCAAAGAAATAGTGGGAATATTAGTGAAAATCAATAGGTAGCTAGATTTTGGATATCTTCATCACGACCAATGAATTATAATATCATGAAGAGTTTGGTAGTTTTGACTTACGAGCTTCTTCTTTGCTAATGCTAGTGATACTTTAACCCAATTTGGAACGAGAAAGTTTTCTATGTGACTATCTCACGGTTGATGTGGTGAGACAAATTAATGAAATAATGTCATTTTTTTTTTCTCTTACCTTTTCCGTTGATCTTTTTTTTCTCCTACTTTTCTCATTGATCTCTCTCACGATATCAGCTCTGAAACAGTTTTATATAAATGTTCAATTTAAACGGAATTATTATTCATAATATAGCAGGTACAAAAAATTCAATGAGCAAATTACAATATAGCTACCCATTTTGAAACTATATTCAGATGGACCAAACCTTTTTATTTTATTACAAATAACCTATCTGCCATTAGTCCATGTTCGTTAAAGTCAATGATCAACTATACAATTTTGGATAAAAGATCAAAATGCCTTTGATTGACTCAATTGATCGCTTTGACTGAATAAAAAATTAAGGAAAAAGACTATAATATCCTTGAAGTTAAAAAAAATAAATTTAGCTAAAAAATGAAAAAAGAAAAATAATAATTGATAGATATCCACTGTCCATCACTCTTGATGGATGGTGGAGATCAAATATTTAAACAAAAATGAAATTTAAAAAAAAAAAATTAAAAAAATGGAGATCCAATCTCCACCGTCCATCTGGAGATTGGACCTCCATGACAAAAAAAAAAAAAAAAAAACTTGATCATGGAGACAAACCAGAATCAAACACTCGATTATGAAACATAAACCAGAATCAAACATAAATCATCACCATCCGAGAGCCACCAACATCACCTCGATCATCAACAACAACTTCATCATCCTAACGCCACCAACGTCGCCACGTTTACATCATCAACGTCAACCCCAAAACCAACCATCTCCCTATATACTTCTAAATCCAACAAGGGTTCCCCAAGTTGAGTATACTCAGCCAACATGGCAGTCCATAAAACAACATTTTTGCTAGGCATTTCAAAAACAATACTTGTGCACAAAAAATCCTATAAGAACCAATATAAAAAGACACCAAAGCAAAGGCCACAAACAAACTCATCTCTAAACACAATTTCGCACATAACCAATGTAACAAAACACCTAGTTCTAGTCTCCCTTAGTCGATCTAATCGAATGGTCTCGTTGGTCTCCATCACCATGGAGACCAAAGTATGGTCGCAATACGATAGAGGCCCTTCATCATCTCAATCATTGTTGGCAGTAAAGGCAAAAGCAACGGTGGACTAAATGAAGAAGGATAAAAGCTAGGCACTGACAATAATTAGAAGAGAGGGGAGAGCTTGACTATAAACCCTCCATTTATATATTTATGGTTTTCATAGTAATAGTCCCTAAGCAATGATTTGAGACCTTAAATGATCAATGAAAGTGCCTAAGGTTGTAAAGAACCTTTGGAGATTGATTTAAACCCAATTGAAAAATAAATGGAAGAGTAAAATGGTAAATGACATTAAGTAATTATTAAGTATGATTATGGACTAAATTGAAAATAAGATTTAATATTTGGGGTCAAATCAAAATTTAGCTAAAAATTAAGAGATGAAAATGAAATTTTTCAGGAATATAACCATTATTTTTTAAGTTGTTTGTGGAAAAACTATGAAAATCTCAGCCCATTAACACAAACAAAGACAAAACGCAGAAACCGCAAATCAAAAAGAGAGGCCGAGAGAGGAAGTGAGTGAGCGAGAGAGAGAGGCCAAGAGAGGAAAATGAGGTGCGGCTAAAGAGAAGAAGAAGAAGATCAAGCCATTCTCAACTGCCAAACTTAGCCATTTCACGCACCAAACCAAAAACAAAATAGAGAAGCGAGAGGGAGAAGAAGAGAGACCGAGAGTGAGCGAAAGAAAGAAGGGTAACTTTGGCCAAGCAAGAGGAGGAGAAGATCAAGGAATCCAAGCCATTTTCAAGCTTCAAACTCAAGCCATTCCGTTCAAAACAACAGCAAAACTGTGAACAACAAAGAAACCAAGCGAGAGAGACGCCAAGAGAGAAGGTTTCGATCAAGTTGGAGACAAGGAGATCAAAGTAATTTCAAGCCATTTCGAGCTTCCAACCTAGTCTTCAAGCTCACCTAAGTTAAAGAACCAAGTTAGAGCAAGAAAGCAAAGTGAAAAGAGGTGAGTTTTTTCAATTTCGAAATTTCTTCAATTGATGTTTGTGTTGGTGTTTTGGTTGGAATGTGATATGAGTTTTTATGTTTGATGTTAGGTGAGTGTTTAGTGGCCAAAAGTAAGAGTAGATCTTATGAAATCATTGAGGTTTGAGATGTGAGGGTTGTGTTGGAAAAGTCTTATAGTTTGCATGGAGAATTGTATGGTTGAAATAAGTTGTAGACAATGTATTTAATGAAATGTTTGAGTGAATTTGATATGAAAAATTGAATGAATTGAGTTTGGTGTGTGTTGGACCATTAAAGGCCATAGTGAGAAGTATGTAATGTCATTGAAATTTGATGGCATTAAGCATGATTCCTTATTGAATTGAGGTTGATAAAGTGTTAAATCAACTTAGAATTAAAAGAAAATGGCATAGAGTTAATGTGGTTAGTTTTTACCCGATAAAGGGTATTTTTGATTTTCATGAAACGACATTCTTTATATGCATTCTAATGATCTAGATGAGTGTTATTAAGTATATTAGAGTTAGTGGTGAAGAGAATTAAGTTTAGAAATCAAAAGTGTGAAAATTACCTTGAGAAAGTGGTGAAAAAAGTGAGGTTTTTCCTAAATTTCACCACTCTATAGTTGGAATTTTTCAGATTTGTTTTACGGGTGAGCTAAATGTGAGTTAAGGAGATAAATGAAGCAAAAACGAAGTGAAAAGTGGCCCTAGGTTGGGTTGTGAATAGTGTTCGGCCAAAAGGGTGCTAAAAATGTGACTTTTCGTTTCGGGTCTTAGAAAGCTATTTCAGGCATATGAGAATGTTCCTAAGTGAATATAAATAAGGTTCATGGAAAGAAATCAGAATTTTGGAGCTTCAATTAAGTAGAAATCAAGTAGGGACGCTTTTTAGTGAAAAATGTCATTTTATAGGTTACTTGAGTTAGAAATTGTTTAACGAGCTTTGTGAAGTTAAATGTTATATATTCTAAGCGAGAATGTGATATGTAGGTGAGGAGAAAGCAAGCGGGGCGTGACAAGACCATTGAAGCTTCATATACTAAATTTGAGATTCAAGTGAGTACTACATTTTATGTTTTTAAAGTGTTTGTAATTGATTTATAAAGATTGCAATACTTGTAATTAGTTTGTAAAGCTTATTGTTTATTTGAAGAGATATAAGAAATTTCCATTGTATGAGCTATTGATTTTGAAATGAATCTTTAGCTTAAAGTTTTAAAAGTTAAGCTATTTTGTGTTTCTTACACTTAGAAATAATATTTTGTGTTTGTTGCACTTAAACGAGATGAGTTTTAGTGTCTATGACACTCAAAAATGAGATTTGGTGCTTTATGTATCCAGAAATGAGATTTTGTGTTTATTGCACTCTAAAGTAAAGCTAAAAGAGTTTTCAAAGGCCATTAATATACCATCAGATTTCATTTTTAAGTTTTAAACTCGGTCGGTATATCTCACATTTGTATAGTAAAGTCCTGGGGGGATGCATCACTAACTTGGGAGGAAATCGAGTATGTTGTGTCGCCTCTACTTATGTGGGATATTATTTTATGCTATGGTTAGCGATATAGCATTCCACACATAGTCATGAGATATCTCAGATAGTATCATGATTGGCGTTAGTTCAAAATCACCACGTGACATTGCCACTATGAGCAGCATAGCTAGTCGCCGTGTGGTCAGATTACTTTAGGGGTATGAGTGATGCTTTTAGAAAGTACATTAAATATTTGAGATATCGAAAGTAAACAAAAGCATTTTTTAGCTATATTGGAAGTTATGAAATCGTTTAGCATTTGTAAGCTTTTAAATTTATGAGGTTTATGCGCATTTGGATGTATATATGAGTTTACAGTTTATATATTTATGTTTTACATTTAAATGAGCTTTAAATTTGAGAATCTCTATGAAATAGAAATTCATACCTTCAAATTTTTTAGAAAAAGTATTTTAGTAAATAAAAGCTTTAGTTAAAAAATATTATAAGCACTCACTGAGCTTTTAAAGCTCATAATTTTTCATTTTTATTTAAAAACCTCATCACGTGTCGGCGTGGGTGACCGAGAAGAAGAGATAGCTCTTCAGAAGTTTAGGTGGGCTTAACACGATGGAGCTTTTGCATATCTATTAATTGCATATTTTGTAGTATCAAAGAAGTTGTTTGTAAATGTGTTTTTGAGTTATAACTGAGTGGTAATTATTTTCCTTGAAGTTAAAGTTTAATTTTAAATCTTTGTGTAATTTCGTAAATGAATTGCTTTCAAAATTCTTACTTTTCATTTTAATCATGTGGAAATGAGTTTGAAATGCATGTTTGAGGCCTTTATAGCAAATGAAGTTTGGGTTGGAGTTGAGAAAATAGTTAGAAGTGTTATTTTCTTTTTATAGGTTTTGAAAGTGTCAAAAATGCAGCCATTATACTGCCGGATTTTAGTTTTGAAAAAATGATTTTAATTTTAAATTGAAATGAAATTTTAGTTTTTCAAGCGAAACCAACCCAACGAGTTTAGAAAGTTAAAGCCAAAGTTAGGGTTCGCTCCACCGGTTTCACTTAACTCAACAAGTCGAGTTTAAGAGAAATCCGTTGGAGTGCTCGACGAGACCTTTCCGGATAAGAGTTTAGAGAGATCTGGATTGGGTCCCGTCATTGACAGCAGTAGGATTGGTAGGAGTTTGAGACATGTAACAGCTGTGGTGGTGAGAGAGAAAAAGAAGAGAGAGACCAGTATGATCGTGAAGGGACTTAGAAGAAGAAGAATAAGAAATCAAAATCTTTTATTATTATTATTATTATTATTATTATTATTTTGAGGTTGAAGATAGGTTGAGGAGAGATTGATGATGGGTTGGGGGTAAAGATGGATTGAGGTTGAAGATGATTTTGGGGTTGATTTCTTTATTTAATTATTATTTAATTTTCAATTTTTTCTCAAATCAATCTCCACCACCCATCTTCAGATGGATGGTGAAACTCTTATTAAAAAAATTTTATTCAACTTTTTAATATTTATTTAATTTTTAATTTTTTTCTCAAATTAATATGAGATCTTATTTTTTTAAAAAAAATTATTTTAAAGTTTTTAAATTTATTTTAAAAGAAAAATAAAAATAAGATAAAAGGTAATTTTTTCCCTCAGTTAGTTAACTCTAACGGAGATAGATTAACGGCAAGTGGTTAATTGTAATATACTCAAAAGGTTTACTCCGTTTGAACATAATTTCAAACCGAATAGCTAAATTGTAATTTGTTCAAATTTAATTTTTTTAAACAGAGAACTCACTAGTCTTCAAAGGGGGACCCTAGTGTATATTCTGCAGCGGCGGGGGTGCCGTCCCCGCTTGAATTTTTCAAATTTTTTTTTTCCAATTTTATCTTCTACAAGGTTTTTATTTAATTTTTTACATATATGTCTAAATATATTAAATATAAAAATAAAGTGTAGATTTATCATTTTATTAATTTTAATTTTCTATTCTTATCATTATTAATATTTAATTTTTATTATTTACTTGATTTTTATTCAAAAATTTATCCATTATTTATTAGAATATCTATTATAATAATATATATAATAAAAAGTAAATTTAAATTTATTTACCATTTCTATTAAAATATTAATATCTTCTTAGACATTTTAAGTATAATATTAATATTAAGGGGCCGCCGGGGGAGGGGGGGGGGGGAAGGGTCCCCCGCTTGAATTTTTCAAAATTTTAAACTTTTTTTTTTCCAATTTTATCTTCTACAAGATTTTTATTTTATTTTTTTACATATATGTCTAAATATGTTAAATATAAAAATAAAGTGTAGATTTATCATTTTATTAATTTAATTTTCTATTCTTATCATTATTAATATTTAATTTTTATTATTTACTTGATTTTTATTCAAAAATTTATCCATTATTTATTAGAATATCTATTATAATAATATATAATAAAAAGTAAATTTAAATTTATTTACCATTTTTATTAAAATATTAATATCTTCATAAACATTTTAAGTATAATATTTGACGCGACCCGACCCGGATACCTCTAACTCTAATCCGGTAGATTACGTCGAGCACCCCAACGGATCTCTCTCAAACCCGACTCGTCAGGCTAAGCGAAACCTGTGAGCGAACCCTAAACTCTCTGATACTTTTTAAAACATTGTTGGGTTGGTTTTTTTTAAAAACTGAAAACAGCGTAGGAAAAATTTTTTATTTTTAATTGTAAATTCATTTTTCTAACAAAATTTCGGCATCATAACGACTGCATTTTTTACGTTCAAAAAAAAATCAGTTTACAGAAAAACAACACTTCGACTAAAATTTATCACCTAACCCAACTTCTGGTTGCCCGTAGGCCTCAATCATGCATTTAATTTTCAAATCCACTTAATAACATTTAAAAGACAATTTAATAAACCGCATTTAAATAAAAAAACAATTTAAAAATAGTTACAAACAAATAATTACAACTTTCAAATTACTTATACATTTCAAAAGATATTTACATGAAAATATAACTGATGAAACAAAATGAGCTGCTCAAATGATGTCGTGTCGCGCTGGCTCTCCCGCTGGAGGTGATGCTACTTCTCGGCTATCTGCTGAGAATACCTAAGGAGGTTTTTATATAAAACAGAAAATAATGAACTAGAAACTCAGTAAGTGATAATTTATTTTTTCTTTGAAAATCTGATTGTCAAAACGTCCTCCTCTGAAAACGTTTGAAAACTATTCTTTATTTTTAAAGCGTTTCAAACTTGAATCTCTTAAATATCAACTTAAATAAGAGAATTTATATATAAATATAGGCTTGCTTTTAAACTCAAAACTTGTAGCTGTAAATCATAAATAACTTGAATAACAATTTTAAAACTTCTTTTCTTTCAAATATGCTTTTCTTTTTAAAACTGTTTCTTGATATCTGTCAAAATTATCATAGTATCCCTAAATCTGGGGTCTCTCGAATCTAACGGCTATGTGCAGGAATTTCTCAGTGCTAACCATAGCTCGTCAACTTTGAGACATCTCGCGGTTATGTGCGGAATTTTTCAGCGCTAACCATAGCTCGTCTGCTCTGAGACATTTCGTGGCTATGTGCGGAATTTCTCAGCGCTAACCATAACACACGAAACACTACCCCACATCAGTAATGACGACTCGACTGAACAAACTCTGACACTTATCCCCCCAGGTTAGTAATTTATCCCTCCCTAGGACTGTGCCAACTAAAGTGGGATAGACCGATCGGGTCTAAACTGGCCTGAATCTCTGAGGGTATACTTATGAGTTTGAAAACACTATCCTTTTTGCTCTAACTTTCTGGTGCCAAAAGCACAAATCTCTTTTCTAGGTGCATAACGCACCAAAATCTGATTTCTGAGTGCAATAAGCACTAAAACTCATTTTCTGAGTGCATTAAACACTAAAACATCTTTGGTAAGTGCAAAAGCACAAAATAACATCATTTCAATCTCTAAATTCATGCTCATATCCATGCATTTAAAATAAACTCAAATAGTTACTTATTAAATTAAATTTAATAATTTAAAACACTTTAAAATCTTTAAATAAAACTCACTCACAAAACCGATGACTGAAAATAGCGTGTGCAGAGCCCCTACTCCTCTCACCTCGATCCTCAAGTGTCCTCATCACCTACATAACATATGAAAACATAAACTTTTCGTTCACGTCACTACTGAAAACTCGAAATTACACAATCGCTCCTATATGACCCTTTTTAATTGCAACCCTTTATTTTTTGGTTCCTTCATTTACTCTTCAACTCTTAATAATTTCAATACGCCTAATTAAACTTATTAGGGTCATCCGAACTCTTAACGGACGTCCATATAAGTCAATTTACGAAATTGCCCTTTAAACTAGTTTATTGGGCGATTAGTTTCTCTATAACTCTTTGATATTTTCTTAGTTTTCTAAACTCCCAATATGCATAAATCCACTTAGTTTTTCAACTTATTTTTACTCAAAATCAACCAATAACCAAATCATAATAAAGTCAATTTCGCACTCAACTTAAATCATCAATAAAATCATCAACTTCAAGAGTAATCAACTCACCCATTTTTCCTATGCGAAATCACTCTTTTTCTCTTCGCTTTGACTTCGTTCTGGGCCGTTTTGGTTCACGTTTGGGGTCTGATCTTGACAGACCCATTTCCAGAGGCGATCTGCTGGCACCCTACGGTAACCCTCCAGTTAGCCCTTACGCTCAACTAAAGGATTCCCGCAAAGTTAAGCCATATTCTTTCTGAAACATTTTCGAAAATAACGTAAACATGGGGAAATTTTTTCATTTTTAATTCAAATTTTTATAAAATGTTTTATAGATCTTCCTCTCTTCCTCTCTCACTCTCTCCTTCTTGATCTGCTGTAGTTCTGCCATTTCTGGTGTCTTCGGTTCTGCTCATTTTTGGTGAGCTTGATGGTTGGATGAACTGAGTTCGACGTCAGCTTCAGGTGATCGGAACAGTTCAGTTGGTCGCGTCTGGTTCGGATCGAGCTCGACAGCTGGTCGACGAGCTGGATTTGGCACGGCGAGTTCGGGTCCTGTCGTTGAGTTCGAGTTGGTTGCGTCGTGTTGGCTGGGTTCGGCTGGACAAGCTAGATCGGCATCAAGGTGACTGAGTTCTGCAGATCGGCGCAGCTCGGACGGGACAGCAGCTTGGCGACGTCTTTTCTGCGTGATTTCTGCTCCAATCGGGTCTGGTTCGCTGGTGGTTATGCGTCGCAAGTACAGGCATGCTTCTACCGTCGTTCTGCACGTCAACGGTGTCTAGTTTTGCATGCGCGTTGGACGCGCAACGGCGACGGTGAGATCTGGTCGGTCGGACGTCGACGACAGCTCCTCTTCTTCTCTTCTTCTTCTTCTTTCTTCTTATTTCTTCTCTCGATCAGCTACAACTCTCTCTTCTGTTTTGATTTTGATTTTTGTACAATTTTCTTGGCTTCTATTTTCCTCCACAATAGATCTCAATAATTCTAATTACGCCCTGAGAAAATTTCATTCTCATCCTTTGACTTTTAACTCAATTTTACTTGGACCACAATTATTAATATTTATCTTCAATTTAGTCCCTTAATTTCTTAAATATTTACTCGATTTCATTCACCATTTTATCTTTCCGTTTAATCTCCAATCGAATTTAAATCGATCTCTATGGGTCCTCTATGACCTTAAGCATTTCCATAAATCATTTAGAGTCTCCAATAATTATTTAGGGACTATATCTGGGGAAATCTGTAAAATCAAATTCGAGGGCTTACAATATTAATATCTTTAACTTGGCTTGAAAATCAAATCAATGAATCTTAAAATTATGAAGTATAAATTTTAATTTGTTATATCTAATTTTTTAAAGTATAGTCATGATTTAATTTTTATTTCATCTTTTTAAATTATTCTAGTAATTTATATCTATTTGTAATCAATAACATGATATAAAAAACACTTTTGCATAAAAAATATGCTATGTTATATTTGCTTAAGTTTTATTTCTAACAAAAACTTAATTTCTAATTTAAATATAAAATTTACATAATTTGATTGTCAAACATTATATTATGTTCACAAATAAAAAATCATTTTTTTCTTATGCTTTATCAGGGATTTTTAAATTATAAGATTATATATATAATTAAGTGTATTATTTATTTTTATTTTTAGTTATTCTGAAGCTTATGAACATTACTTAAAATAATAAAAAAAATCATATTTAACTATTATACTTTTACTTATTTTTAATATTATTATCAATTTATTAAAATGCCTCTTAATATTAATTTCTGGGTCTGCTGCCACATGTTGGTCTTTACAGGTTACCTGGTATACACCTTGTAATTACGATAAACTTACAATTAAAGCTAGTAAATTAATACAAATGTAATAATTACATAGCTCGATATGCTAATCCTTCCAACTTGAATGTTCACGTTGGTAATTTACATTTATGGCATATGTCGAGATATGCTTAGGTGTAAGCGTGTAACATGTGAAGCCGTATATTTCACCAGGTAACATGCATGATAGCCATAATTGGTTGACAAAATCATCAAAATCAGCATTTTCAAAAACGAAAAAAAATCATAAAAATCTTGAAACATGATCCTGCATAGATGTTGCAAATTTTAAGATTGAAAAGAATGGTACTGAGATTCATTTCTCTTGCTTAATAATTTTGGTATATTTTGGAGCGTGTGTGATGAATTATTTAATCCGCACAAACCGGGATCCAAGTTTGATTGAAGGGCCATTTGTTTTTGTTTTTGCATGGCTGACTGGTTGTTATTGTTGTTGGGAATATTCAAGTACAACCTGCAAGAACTTAGAAGGAAAGTTGGTGGGCATTTATAGAAGTACATTTTTGTCTATTATCAGTTGGAGTATACTTTTTTCGTCTTGTTTGGGGACTGAGCCCAAGACTTTTGGTGGCTGTCTGCATGGTTATTGGGGTGCGCATTCCATTACTAGCTATGATGCGAAGCAAAGCATCTGATCATCCATATAACTAATCATGTCTAAAAATACTAATAAAAAAATATGAAATATTATACAGAATTAAGTCTTTTTTTTCTTAAAAAAAAAAATAATAAGTTGATGGTGGCGGTGATGTGGTCCCAGCACAGTCCTTCATTCAGTCTAGAAATATTTTAATTTGCCATTAAAGTCCAGCCATCCACACATCTGCATTTCATAAAAGAGCCGCAAAATCCGGTTGTCAGCACAGATACAAACGCTATTACTAATTTGAGAACGATGTGACTTTTGATACTTTATTAAAAATAACGAGGCAAAAGAGAAAGAAAAACTATAATTACAAACAATGAACACAGGACATGTTTATTTGTTTGTATACTTTAATATTGGAGAGTGAAAATGCATTATATAATACAAAATATGTGTTTGTAGGACCAAAATATATCGTACTAATTAATGCAAACAGTGGCTCTAGTACATCGAGTGGCATTAAATAATAAACAGAAAAAGGGTAGCTTGGTGCGTGAGTTTTTCTTTTTCTTTTTCTTTGTTTGTGGTCGTTTTTCTATTTTTCTTTTAGGTAAACTATATAAATTATTGAAATATTATATAACATATTAATTAAATAATTTATTAAAAATTGTAATAAAATTAATATTAAAAATTAATTAAATAAAATATTAAAAATTATATAAAATAGTAAAAATTTAAAATTAAATATACTACAATTTTGAAAATAATTTACTTAAATAAAAAATTATAAAATAAATATAAAACATATAATCAACTTCTCAAGGTTTCAACGCTTAAAATATTTTATTATTTCATCAATTGGACTAGTAAGCCCTTTTTTTGTTCTATTCAATTTTCAAGAAAAACTCATTTATCTTGTTGCAAGGTGAAGTTTTAATCAATTTTGTAACTAAAGTTTGTTTTGTAATAGTTAAGAACATAGTAAAAGTCAAAACTAAACGAATCGCTTTATCAATAATATATATATGTATATATATGCTAATCTTGAAAACATAAATTGTCAAAACTAAGCGAATCAATCAATCAGGCAAGAAAAATATATATCTATATATATTTTATTCAATTAACCCTTAAGATAATTGAAAAAGTAAACTATTTATTTAAAAATTATTAGATGAATGTCACATGTTCTTAATAGCCCACATGTCATAGCATTATCAATTAGGCTTTCGGAAACTATCATAATTTTTGACTCTGTATACTACAATAGTGTCTGATTTATGTGAAGTTCAATGTACGTAGTTAACATTATCATCCCGAGCTCCATAAAAAGTTTGAGTATGGGTTGTTTATCATCTCGGTTTCAATTTGAATAGTATAAAGAAATAATAATATTACATTTACATTCCATCATACATCTTAAGCAAAAAGAATAAGAGCAAATATTAGTTAGACTTCCAGATTCAAGAGGCCATTAGTGAAAACACCGAGTTATTATTTATACCATTAACATATCTTTCTTTTATAAATCACAAAGCACTAGAAATCTTTGGTTATTCCATTAACAGTTTTCTTTCGAGGTTTGCTCAACTTAATTAGTCGCCTAACATAGACTCATGCAATTCACTTACTCTTTTTCATATGATAGGTTCTTAAAGTCGCTTTTTTCATTCTTAAATGATAAGCAACAATAAAGAGTCATTATTATATATGATTTTATTTATAATAAACTTAGTTATCCACTTAATCTTTATTTATTAACTATTTTATCAAAATGCCACCAAATTTATTGTGCACGTCACTTGATCCGTCATCAGTCCCATAAAAAATAATGAAGTAAACAAAGTATTGAACTATAATGATTTGGTACTAGAGAAAAATACTAACTTGATATATGTTGTATAATATATATATATATAGTAATTCTATCATTAATGTATTCTAACTTTAAAAAGTTAGGACGAACCAATTAAATTCATCCATTGTATTTGAATTAAATAGGAAAGATAAATTATTTTAGGAGAGAAGAATATAATGGATGAATTTTATTGATTCGTCCTAATTTTTTAAAATTAAAAAATACTAATAATAGAATTATTCTCTCTATATATATAATAGAAAACAGTTAATAATTTAAATTACATTACATCTATATAAAAATGACCATAATTAATAGACACAACTCCTCGCTAATAATCTCAATAATCTAGCGAACCTCCTTTTTTAAAAGAAAGGTGCATTAAAATTAGGTTTGGCGACATTAAATAAGAGACTCGTGGCCAAGCACTCGCTTGCAATCCACTCACTTTCAAACATCTAACGCGTAGTTAAATTTACTTTTCTTCTCAAATAGTGAGCTATAATAAAAAACACAATTGTGTTTCTATTAAAAAAAAAAAAAAAAAATCCTACCCACTTATAACATAGACCTTTCTCTATCCAATATTTTACGAAAATGCCAACACGTTATTCATTTATCTTCTTCCTTTGGCCCTCCCTTCTTCTCCTCGGTGTCAAATTATTTGATTTGACTTCCAACTGAAATAACCACAGCGCAACAAGAAAGAAACTTGATATAAAATTGCAGATATTTCTTTTATTTTTACTTAATAAAATATATATAAGCTCATGATCAAAATAAAATCTTACGCTTATAAATACTTAAATAGAACTTTCTCCCATTGTTTATTTGGTCTTTTTTATGGTGTATATTTGTGTTGAGTTAGCAGTTTTTTTGGTCAACTATTTAATACTTGAATGAAATATGTAGGTTTTTTTTTTTTTTTTTTTTGAATGAAAAAGAAATATGTAGTCATTCTCAACGTTGTGCACATTATCCATGTCAAGTAACCTTGAATGCTTTAATTAATCTGCTACTTTCTTAAATTAGTGTTATTTTTTATTTTTACCTATAGACATTAAAGCTATATAAAAATATCTATTGATTAGTTAATTTTTTTTTAATGAAGATATTAGAAATGACAATTATATCTGATTCTGATATTATTGTATACTAAATTAATTAATATTTTGTAGGTCTGTGAAGTGAGAAGTTTTTTTCAGAAATGACAAGAAATGTCTGATGATGAAAGATTTTTTTTTTTCTATTATTTATGATCCTTTTCAAACAACTGTAATGTAGATTAAATTTTTGAGATCTTGTTTTGGATTTTATTAGCTTGCTATGATTCAATTTTATCATATTATGCAATATATATCACGTTAGTATTCTAATACGATCGATGTCATCAACAGTTCAACATTCTGTACACTTCTGTTTTCATGGGATCGATGACTGATGAAGTGAGAAGAACAATAAATCAACAGCATTTTCGTAAAATATTAGACAAAGAAAGGTACTTGTTCTAAGGGGATAGCTGGATTTTTTGGTAAATAAATCGTAACTATATATATATATATATATATATAGTTCCCCATCTAAGAATGAAAAAGCGACTTTGTATACGGGGTCACATGGAAAAAAGCAAGTGGAATTGGTGATTAATTGCTAGGTGACTGAATCTAGCAAATCTCACATACAATTAAGCTGATCTCACGTTTTTTTCATAGGATGAGCAATAAAAAAAAACAAATAAACAACATAGCTTATTTACAAATTAATCTGATAAAATTCAATTTTAAAATGCAAAACCTAATTCAAATACATAATAATTAAATTAATAAATAAAGATAAAACTACATCTACCTCAAATACAGTGAGAATCAGGAGAAGGAGGCTAGGGTTTGGAAAATGAACTTGTGAGATTAAAACTGAAGAGAGAAAAGAGGCCAACACCTTGTTGGGTTCGTTAAAAAAAAAAAAAAAGGGTCGTATTAACTTTATTATTATTAAAAAAAAATAAAGGTTAGTTAAAAATGTATAAATTCATTATTTGGGAAAGTGACCAGTTTAAACTTTGAGTGGCAATACTTTCACTCCTCCAAAATCGTATGTAAATCCTTTAATTTATACAATTTTAATATTTCAATATTTCCCTTGAATTAAATTATTAACACTTTAATTAAAAGATGATATTGTTATTATTAAAATTAAATTTGAATACTCCAACTTTAAATCTCAATAAGAAACTTAGTTTGTTATGATAAAAGGTAGTCAAATATTAGAGCTTTTTATTGTGTTTTTAGAGGTTTTATAAATGGTAAAAATGAAGGTCTAGATTAGAAGGGTTTTAATTTTAATTTTAATTTTTTTATTTTTTAGGTTGGTTAAAACTTAGTTTGAATGAAAATAGAGGTTTTTGGTTTTGTTTGATAGTTTTACATATAGAGTTTTTGTGAAATATAAGAATTTTGAGTGAAAATTATAAAAAAACATAAAATAAAGAAGTCATAAACATATAACAGACTATCAAAACAAACATAAAAAAAAAGTTTGACTTTTTTAATGTTTTATTTTAATTAATTTAATTATCTTTATTATTAATTACTTATAATATTTAAAAAGTAAATAAATGAATTGACATAATTGATAATATATAAGATATATTTACGAAAATATGAATTTTTTAAATTTCTTAATGGGATATATATACAATTTTTCGCCACTCTTAAGCTTTTGTGCTTTTGTCGTGGCGTGGTGTTGCTCAAGTATCATTCAAAAACGTTGTCTTTATACCACTTACTAAAAGTACACCCATCTAGTGAATTTAAAAATTGACCCTAATTATTATTTAGCATTACGCATGTTGTATGTCTCTATAATACCAAATGATGTTGAACACCCGAATTATAATTTGTTTTGATGTTTGTTTATGCATGCAAAACCCATGAACACTAATATGCCCAGGTTATTTGTACTTTTAAAGAAACATTTTGAATAGTATATGGTCCCAAAACAAGAAGTTGAGAGGTTAAGGGTACATACAATTTGCAATGGTGGAGACAAACAAAGCCAATAACCCCAACCTAAAGACGCCTAATAAATGGGCCAATTTATATTAAAAAGAAAAAAAAAAATAACTCCAAGACTCAAACTTATCATTCTCTTGTTAAGTCCTCTGACATCTCCAACAATAAGACCATTACCCATTTTGAATCTTGTTAAACACAATCTCTTTTTTCTGAGAAACCAAACAAAATGTATGGTTACTTCGTTTGTCAAGTTAGATTCATCATCTATGGATATTTTTGCAATATAAATCTTTATTAGAAAGGGGTGCGACGAGATTTTTTGTTGTTTCATCACAAATTATTGGGATTAAGTTTCCAGCATATCAGATGGGTTTCTGGATATTGGGCTTTATTAAAACATTTGGGCTTCACAACAAAACATCCAGCCCTGGCCACCTAGCCATCGGGGTGAGATGGGCCCGAGCAAACATTGCAGCGGCAGTATTTGGACCCCTAAACTCTACTCCTTTTTGTATGGACGCCATATTAATTTTCTTTCAAAATGTGAAAGTGTGTGCATATTACTAAGATATATATATTTTTAATCTTGTAATTAAATATTATAAATTAATGAATTCTAAAATTGTTAATATTATATTAATAAAAAGTACGGAATTGTACCTCCTTTTTTTATTAATATAATATAATTTCTTTTTTAGATATTTTTAATTAAATTTCATGATTTTTATTTTTTATTTTTAACTTTCATATAAATATTTAATATTAGTCATTTGAAAAAATCACTATATAATCTTTTAAAATAACAAATAATTAACATCTTAATCAAAAGATATTATACATGTGGGTTAAAATGCTCAAAATATTATATTTTGTACTAATATGATATATGAATAATAATTACAATTATTTTTTTTAATAAATAGTATTACTCATAGACAATGGTAAAATTTTGGAAATAATTTTAATTGGTAGTGTACATACATTTTTAGAGTAGTGTAAATATCTCCACTCGTAAAACTATTCTAAAATCGAACCTTAGAGACTCTATGAATAGTATTAAAACTTTGGATCAAACCTTGAGAAAACACAAACAGAATTTATCAGTTCTTGAGCCTAATACTCGTTGGCCGGTTCTTGAGGACTTGCAAATTTGACACAATGGTAGCACTAATTTACCTAAGAGCCATCTAGATTAATTATCTAGTTGAAATTTCTAATAAATTGTTTACAAACACATGAATAAGAACGTATATAATAACTGGGATACTGGGAGCAAAAGGTTAATTTCTGGTTTTATAATGCTAGCTCGTGTTTATTAAAAATTTTTGGGAATCAGGTTATATGGCCCCATACTATCAGAAATTAACTTTTTTTGGCTAAGGAACTTAATTTCCTCCTTTCATCTAACAAATTGGTTTCCATTTTTTTTTTCTTTTAATCTTATCATTTTCATTCTCTATTGATAAAAGTATCCTAAAAGAGAAATTTGGTAGTGTAGAGAAATATAGAGTAAAAGAGAGTTCTCATTAAGAGATAAAGTAACGTCAAGCTTTTCAAATATTTTGTTTAAATTCATATCTAAATGATATGACATGTGAGTTGTCAAGATTTTATAAATCATGAGATAATGTGATAATTAATAGGATCTTAACAACTAACATACCATATCACTCGAACATGAATTTTGATAAAATATTTGAAATGCCTACTATTACTATAAAAAATATGCATGCCCATTTACGAGAGGTAAGCTTCCCATTTATAAACAATGTACGCTTTCCACCATTCATTCAAATCGGAGCAATATGAAAGTAATCATACGCCAAGGCAACTTGTGCTTAAATGCTTGTACAACTTCTATTAATTGGCAACGCAATTAATTTAAAAAGTTCAACAAAAATGGTGAAAGGCCACCTGGTATACAACACTCCTGCTTGGAAATTTATGCCAGTCTACATGGTCGATTGGATACGATTATCCAATCCCATTATGGGTAAGTTAATTACGGTCGGTTGGTTATTTTTTGCTTTTGAGAGCGGAGTAAGAATTTTATCTGATAATTCTATTTGATATTGTTCATTGTCTTTGAAAGCGTTATGCTTCATCATTTGTTTGTAGATGCATATACTTAGGACAATCTAACAGTGTAGATGCAATAATCATATGGTACATTTAGAGAAGGCAGCTTTACAAAAGTCTCATAGCAGAGATACTGAACCAATGCCAAATCTAGAAGCGTCTAGCAGCACCGAAAAGAACAGTCCCAATAAAGCACTAGTAGATGAGCTTCATATCAATATAGTCGCATGAATTTCGTGTTTCGTTTAGTTGCATGATAATTTTTTGTTTTATTTTCTACTACTTTTGGTTGCTTAAAGATTAGGTGTGTAACGTGCAATGTCTCAGTACTTGAATAGTAACAATTTAAGTTGAAGAAAGTTTGCACTGAAAAGTTATTTCATCTGATTTTGAATCGTTTCTATGTTTGTATTGGAAGGGACATATATCTCGCAATGTCTACACAATAGAACAATAACTGTAATAATGAATGTAAACATTGTTCTTGATTGTTTGATCACTATTTGTATAATATTTATTGACAATTGAGGCAATACATCTTCAAATTAGATCAGTTGTAATCCTTGATTCGATCACATATCAGTTTATTTTGTCATTTGTACCCATTTATCTGATCCCATTATGAGCTATGTGATTACATTTGTAAATATGTGCTCAAAACATTAATTTATATGAGGTAGTTGCACTAAAGCTAGAATTGATGATGCACTAAAGCTAGAACATCTGGAGGAACAACTTATTTCTTCAATGCTTTTGTTAAGCAAAAGAATTGATGATACTCCCAACATGACTTTCTTATTTATGCTTCGATTGCATGTGATTGGAAGTAAATTTCTTTAATGCAAAGGTCAACAGCGCGCTGGGACCAGGAGTAATATCTATTACCTTCCCATTTGCACTTAGGTTAGGCTCGAAAGTAGACCACGGAATGCCTCATGCGCAATGGATCACTGCATCGTATTTCCGTCCAGATGGACACTTTAGAGCTGCTCCATCTTTAGTTTTATAATCAAGAACTTCATCCGCCCCTAAACTCTTGACAAATTCAACGTTGCGCGTTCCACAAGTGGCAGTCACATGTGTATTCCCAAGTTTTGCTAACTAGATGGCATAGTGACCCACACGACCTGAGGCAGCAGTGATCAGAATGTTTGCCTGCTCGCCACTTTCATCAAGCCTGACCCCAGTAGACTGGGTGAGACCCTGGTGAGCAGTTAGACCAGAAACCAATAAGCCAGCGGCTTCAGCTGCAGAAACTTCTGCTGGCCTGGCAGCTGACAATTTCTAGTTAGCTACAGAGAACACAGCTAGTCCACCTCCATTCTGCACCAAGTAGCATAATCAAAACTAAAACATGGACATATAAATTTTACATGAAATAGTGTAGTGAACAAACAAATATTCGTAGGTCCTATTTGGCAATTTATAGGTGCCACCACCCTGATGTGCTGTATGACCATTTAAGTATCGATGAACAGTAAGACCGTACCCCTCACATGGATTAAAAAAATGAGTGTTTGAATGATACCACTGCGAGAAATTCACTTACAAGTACCAAAATATGTAAAAACGAAAAATTCATTATGCTTAGATTCCTAGGGAGCCACCTATGACCGAAACCAACATGAATGACAAGGTGAGATTTAAAATGTTTTTGGAAAGTTTATTTGAACTATTAAAAGCACGTGATGTTGATGAAAATTAACAGTCCAAACACATTATTTATTAAGGTCCCCACATAAGATGCAGAAATAGCTGAAAAACCAAATCCAATGCACTTCATCAACAAATTGACTTGATTGAAAGTGATTTCACAGGGAAAACAAACCTAGTATGGAAGATTTTCTTATCCAACTAAATAAAAAAAAAAAAAAAAAGATTTTCACACGAGTGACTGATGCAACCAATCCAAAGTATCTCTTTATATATATATATATATATATATATAAACAGAAAATTTTGTTGAAAAATTAGAGGAAATGGTAAACCCCATGTCCACTATAGGGATCTGCCAACCTAAAAGAAGACCCAAACATAGCACCTCAGCCAAAGGTTCTTTCAAATTAGGTGAAATGATATATTTACTTATCCGAATTTCACAGTCTAGATATAAAGCTTCCTCTAGGTTGAATAAAGCAGTGGACAAGAAACATTTAAAGATAAATTGAATACTAGAACAAAATTGTAATAATATCAATGAGCACTTACAGCATGACAGAGAATAGCTACAACCTTGTCACCAGCTTTGAATTTTTTAACATTGGACCCTACTCCTACAACCTCTCCAGCCACATCAGTTGCTGTCCCAAGAAAAAGAGTTTTTTCAGCAAAAAATAAAAAAAGATCAATGAAATGCTTCCTATGGACTAACAATATACACACAGAACAAGACCAGAATAAAGTTCATGGAGATTTGTTAAAATAATCAAGTAGAATTTTCAGTCAACAAATATCTATCCAACTGTGGTTTCAGTGATGTTGTGCTGAAATTTGTTAGTACTGAATAATGGCAATCCAACAACTATGTTATCTTTCGCACAGGCCCTCATAGTCGTATGAGATGATGCAACTTGTTGTAGTTATGGACACTAGAGACATGAACTTTTCTCTGAACCTTAATCAAAAAACAAAATTTTGTTGGAACCAACCCAATCGGCCGCAAAACAAACAGAATTGAGGAAAAGAAACATCTAGTTAGAGATAGCATGATTTAAAACAAAACATTCTCGAAACTGTCATAGCACGACCCAACAGACAGTGCTTCAAAGGGTGAGTTCTGATCAATATTTTGTTGCCATAAAATTGGAACAACAAGAAGGTTCCAGAAACATCATCATACATGACATCAAAGGTCAATCAACATATAGAAACTGAAATAATATCTAAATTATAGCAAAGCAAAATGATAACATCTTGTTTCATCAAAAGCAATCATATTGAAGCAATTAAAGAGGACCTCCGGTAGCGAAGTAGTTAAAAGATCCCATTACATAATACTAGAGATGAATGGATATGCCAGGTCCGTAAGGTAACTTGTGAGGAAACAAAGGGCGAAGCATGCCCTTTTGCATTTTCCAATCAACCGAATTTAGACTAGTCGCTACCACTTTTACCGAAACCTCATCTTTGTTTGGAGTTGGAACTGGTAGGTCAACATGCTGCAACAAGCATACATACATTAATATCGATATAACCAATTAGAGCAGCATGCGACTTAGTGATGGACCAATTCCAATTAGCTTTGAACCTTTTTCACAGTGCCTTAAGTTTGAAATCTGAAGGACCAATTCCAATTAGCTTTTAACCTTTTTGACAGTGCCTTAAGTTTGAAATCTGAACTTGATCATTCTAATTAATACTAAACATATAGAAATCTAAATTCTTTAAAAACAATTCAATCCAACTAAGAAAATTTAAACATATATCGAAACCTAGGATCATAAAAATGAGAATAATCAGATAAAATTGGTTAGAAAGTAAAAAAGAGAGGATCCAAAATGGAAAAAAAAGTGACACCTTCAGAGCAGCAGGTCCTCCACCATATTTATCATAAAGAAGGGCGTGCATGATAACCTTGCCTGCCATTTCAGAAAGGCTGATAAAAGTGACAATAAGGGAAGCGTCTTTACTTTCTATCTCGACTGCTGATGAATTATCGAGTGAGAGATTTTCACTTGCACTTCCTGAAAGACCAAGTACCTCAAGTTTCAAAACTTTTTCCAACCATGGAAATGTTTGTAAGTCTGGACAATCTTTTAAAGCAAGCTGAGCAATGTTAGTGAGGATGGTAAGCTTGGAGATTGATGACAACTCTGCCCTGATTCCACAGAGCTTGGGAATTTCAATACCAGTTATATGCTCCAAGGATTTAACAGCGATTTCACTCAAAATGAGGTACCACCACAAAGGTAAAGTATCTGAAGGTTACTGACTTCTGGGTGGCGGCCGCCCGTCTGCTCCTGCTGTTCCGTTCACCGTCTCCATCACTGGATTTTGGTCTCTGTTGCGGCTGGCCCACTCGTTTTCGATTGCCATCTTGAGAGCCCACCACCGGCAGAGAATCAAACCTATCCATTCCTTTAATACCAGCACCGATTGTGGCGGCAGAGGCGGCGGCCCGTCCGCTCCTGCAGTTCCGATGACAGAGTTTGGTCGGTGTTGCGCACGGGGTGTAAAACCAACAAACCCTTATGCTGAGTGAGCTGGTAATCGTCATTATGATGCTGACTAAGCATAAAACGTCATTAGAGATAATCAGTCCGCAAAGACACGTCATTTACAATGCTGATTCCAAGGGAACACGTCAGTGAAACCGTGCTGACTTCGCCTGCAAGCGTCAGAGTCTATTCTGACTCAGCTTGCAAACCTCAGCAGGTCTGCTGACATAGGCCCCGCAAGTCAACTTGTGCGCTGACTCACCATGCACAAGTCAGCTCAAGCGCTAACTCAGGCTACCAACATCAGTACCGCTCCTGACTGAGCTTGGACACGGCATCACAGTATTGACTCCACTAGCCTACGTCAGCCAAAGTGCTCACTGCGCTAGTGGACGTCAGCTCATGGCCTGACTTATCCAGTACACGTCTGGCCATGGCTGACGCAGCATGACCACGTCAACAATGGCAGCCTATTAATTGACTCAGCGATACCACGTCAGCCAAAGAGTGACTTAGCTAGCACACGTCATCCCATGTGCTCACTCAGAGGGACAACGTCAGCTAACAAGCTGAGTCATTTTCTAACGTCATCATCAGTGCTGACTCGTCTGTCTAGGCATCTTTGTGTTGACTAACTGTATCCACATCCGCTGTGAAATGCTGACTCATTCTTCACACGTCAGCAAATGTGTTGAATCAGCCTGCACACGTTATCAGTATTTATTCTCAGTTCAGCTATGTCATTATGTCGACTCAGCCTAACAACGTTATAATGGATGACTCATTATAGCCAGTCATGAATTGGGCTGACTCATCCCGATATATGTCAGCATATACGCTGACTCATCCAGACACGTCATTTTTTAAGCTGACTCAGCTACGCTACCTCGGCAAGCGAGCTGAGTCATCATACCAGGTCATCAGTATGATGACTCAGCTTAACCACGTCATCAATATGCTGACTAACCTACGCCACCTCAGCAACCAGGCTGACTCATTAAGACAACGTCATCAATGCGCTGACTCACCTACGCCACCTCAGCAACAAGGCTGACTCAGCAAAAACCACGTCATCGATATGCTGACTCGGCATATCCAGCTCAGCCGTTTCGCAGACTCAGGAGAGCCACGTCATCCATGCGCTGACTCATTATAGCCATCTCAGCAATCCCGCGGACTCAGCTGGACCACGTCATCAATTTGTCGGCTCAGCTTAGCTAGCTCAACAATCCCGCTGACTCAGCTTCACCACGTCATCAATGAGCTGACTCAGCCTAGCCAGCTCAGCATTCCGGCTGACTCATCTTGACAGGTCACCAAATCAGCTTACTCAGCTTAGCCAGATCACCAAATAAGCTGACTCAGATTCGCCAGGTCATCAATCCGCTAACTCAGCTTCTCCACCTCAGCGATTAAGCTGACTCAACCTTCTGATTGCTGACTCATCTTAACCACGTCATTAATGAGCTAACTCAGCTTTGCCACCTTCGCATTCCAGCTGATTCAGCTCAATTATATGATCGTATAAACTGACTCAGCTTTTCCACGTCAGCTTCACGATGACTAATATCTCACATGACTCATATCCCACGTCATCCATTTGCTGACTCATGTCACCACATCAGCCATCATGCAAACTAATTTTACCACGTCACATTCATGCTGACTCAACTTACCCATGTATATAGACAGATGGCTAAGTTCATCCACATCAACCTGTGGGGGCTGACTCAGTTTTTCCACGTCATCCTGGGGCTGACTCAGCTTGCAATGTTAGCAGATGTGTTGACTTAATGACACATCAACAAGGTTGCTAACACAAATCCTTAACATCAGCACCGTGGATGCATCAGCATGTACACATCAAAGAACAGTAGCGACTGCTTTACCAAATTAAGTAAACTTACATTATGGTACCTCACGTTCTTTGAAATTTCGCTTTCTGAATAAAAATTAGTTAATTGCACAAAACAAGTTTTTATACATAATTTTCAATCTTCTCTTTTACCCCATCATATTATAAGCGATAAAATTTTTTCATGTAAATATTTTGTAATATGTAAAATAAAAAGTATCTAATTTATAAAATATATTGAAAAAACTTTCAAAATAAATATATTAAATAAAAAAATACATATTAGAAAAATAAATAACACATAAACATTTGGACAAACTTGGAAAAACAAATAAAACACAAGTTATATCTTAAAATAAAATCTTTTATTCTTCTATCATAATTCCATATACAACATCATGAGATTTTATTATTTTACTTCAATTTGATCTTATTTCTTGAGTTCAAATAGATTAAGTCTTTGAAAAACAAGTGTTTCCTCAAATAGATTGCTTAGTATTGACAACAGCTAAATAGCACTAGAAAGATAAATTATATGAAGCTTAACAAGTCCTATTAACTCTTAATGTCTCTAAGTATGCACAACCCTTAAAGATGAGTGAACATAGTTTGCTTAATTTTGATAGCAAAGGATGTAATGACTTGATCTGGAGTCCAAATAAGTTAAGGTTTAGAAGATTTACCATTCTATCAAATAATTCATCTAGCATTGAACTTAAGTAGTTAGGATTAGATATCTTACGAATAGTTAACATTTCAAGTTTCTTGATGTTAGTGATGTCGTTTAGTAGATTGCATCTACTAAGTGCAAGAACAAGCAACTTGACCATTTTAACTAGGGACGAAATTAGTGATTTAAACTTGGGATTGAAAATAGCAAGAACCTGAAATCCATGCATTGTATTATTGAAAAGCGTTTGAGGGAATTCTAGGCGAAAATGACTTCCATTAATTTAGTGTTGCTCCTTTGATGAAAACAACATTGTTGTCTTATATTTTCATCATGCAATGATCTACAAGCTCCATTAAAATATGATATCCCTTCGTGCATGCTTTCTCAATATGATCAATAGGATCAAAACAGCCTTCCATTATCCATCGAGTGATCAACGTGTTGTAATGAAAATCATCATATTCACAAAAGAGATGCATGTTATGCCAAAAACAAATTTTCATAATGTTGCTCGACAACATGTCAAATGCACAATAAATTAAAGGATTCACCTTAATTGTTACCTTATAGTATGTTGCTTATCATGATCATCCACTTCCTTATGATAAGCTGTTTTTCTTAAAACAATTTCCAACATCAAGGCCCTACAATCATTTTATGCAATATAATTAATGGCTTATGCAATCACAACTATTGCAGCAGGCAAACCAATATCCCTTTTGGCTATAACTTCAAATAATTGTTCAAAACCTTGAATGTCTGAAACCTTTTTATGAATTGTTTTCTATAATAAAGTTAAAGACTCTTCCAGAGATAACGGCTCAAACTTGATCACTTTACTTGTCTACCAAATAATAAGGTTTCCTTCAAATATTTTTGTAAAAACTACAACTTTTCCATGATAATGGTCGCAAATATATATATATTGCTTTTATAATCAGATATTTCTTACTTTAAAAAGTAATAACCAACCAATCAAATTTATCTATTGCATTCTCTCTCCTATTTAATTCAAATGCAATGGATAAATTTGATTGGTTGGTTCTTACTTTTTAAAGTAAGGAATACCTAATTATAAAAACACTATATATATATATATATATCTCCCACTTCTTGCAATATTTTGCAATAAAGTATCTATTTAGTGTTGTTAGCTACATACCAAAATATTTCATTAATAAGTTAATGATAATAAAATAAATGAAGGAGCGCATTACAAATATAGGATACAATGTACACAACTTGTTTTGCCAATTCCTTTCGTTGTGTGTTGTCATTACGAAGCGGATGACTATCCCATAACTCCGCCCTTTTCTCAGTCACATTTATAAACAATAAGAACCAATGCATACAATTATTTTTAATTGGAATGAAAACCTTTACATTGAAAATTGGGATTAATGCTTACACTATGACAGTAATGTCTTTTCTTTGGAATCGATTATAGTAATGAACATTAATTTAATCTTATCACATATAAACTCAGACATCTAATAAATTCAAATTGTTACACTAATTCATACTCATCATCACACCAACTAGTTTCGTTGAATCCCCATATTGCATGCTATAACTACAAAATAAATGGTTGTAAGAACTAAATATAGTAACAATTTGGTATTGATAGCAATATGATTTTCTATAATATTCTATCAATATTTGAAAATTGAAATATAGCTCAATAAACTACAACAAAAGATGTAAATATAAACCACACATTTTTTGGGGAATCATAAGATAAAAACTGCATTACCATATTAATTACCTGTACGAAAACCAAATATGATCAATACTTTTCAGAAACATTGAATGAAACATGTAACAAACAATTTTTCAGAAATGTATGGATCATATCATTCAACAATCCATTTGGCAAAAAACATTGCATCTCCTCGTGGGTAGCAAATATTCCGTAATTCTAGACAATTATGTCAATGAAAGAAAAACAATATATTACAATAATATGATTTCTGTAAATGTAATTAGTCCAAATAATAAAATGTTGAATAATGTTAAATATAATCACAAAGATGAAATACTATGTTTACCTTCCTTTTTGGTTTGCAGAGCCACGAAAGATGAAGTTCAACAAAACAATGTCATCTTCAGAAATTAAATCAGGAGGAAGTTTTTAAAGGAAGGTTAATCTTTTCTTTGCCTTTCTCTTCTTTTGTATAAAATGCGTAAATTTTAACAACATAGTTACTATCTATAAAATATTGAAAAAAATCATATAGATATTTAAATAATTGTAATGTAAACTATATTAAATTTTATTTAAGGGGCTCATCTTCAACATCTTTGACATATTGTTTGGCATCAAATTCTTGGTCAAAACTATAATCTATCGACATGTCTTGCTTAGCTTCATTATGGTGCTTTGTATGCGATTTTGACGCCTCCTCCTTCAACATTTCCATGTAATGTCAGATTGCTTTTTCAACCAAATAAGGGATTTTAACAGTCGAAAGATGATTTGAACGTTCAATTTATTCAACCTTATCATTCATTGCATTAACCGCACAAACAAGTCTCTCGTGGAGAAAAGATCAATATGGCTCAGCAACATTTATGGTAGTGTTATATAAACCCCTTCCTTTGCTCACAAACTTAAGTATGGCCACGACTTTCTCCTATGTTCAAGCAATCAAAAGTGTTTCGAGTTTATTCATGTAAACTTTATCTTATATTAGAGTACCCCAATAAAATACAATGATTCGTCAACTATTGGTGATTTCGGTGGGTATAGTAAGATAGACGTAGCAAACAAAACAAATATAATCTCGAACATATTAAGGACGGGCACTTACATCTTTCGTTCAATCCCAACCTGAATCGAACATGAACTGAATTTTTACGGTTCTCAAAATCGAAACCAAACATGAGCTGATTGAGGGGTAAAACCAAGCTGAACTAAATATGGTTAGTTCGATTCTGTTTGAGTCATTCTCAACTATTTTCAGAGTATTCAAACAAATCCAAATACCACTCTAAAAACCACCACATGTAAAACCAAACACTCACTCAATCACCCCCGACGACAAAACCAAACACCCATTCAACTACTACCACTTGTGAAACCCAGACATCACCACCTACAAATCCTAATCACCCACCTAAAAACCAATTTCTATAACTAAAATTCACCTAAATACACACAATAAAACCCACCCAAATTGCGTCTCACAAAACAAATACAGAGCAAGCAATAGGGATAAAGAGAGAAAGTGGAGAAAAAGTGAAAATGAAGGAAAGAGAGAGCACTATCGATGCTCCATCTCCTTCCACTAGTCTTAGTCATCTTTGTCGGTGTCTACTTACATCCTCGAAAAGAGAGATGAAAGGGTTAGTAAAAGGGAGAGTAAAGAGAGGCGGTTGGTCTTAAGAGAAAGATCTGATGAGATGAAATGGGTTTCTTGATCTTGAGAGGAAGGTGGGTTTATGGATCTTGAAGGAGAGAAAAGATGAGATGGAGAAATATGAGAGAAAAGATGAGATGAGTGGCTGATGAGAGAGAGAAAGTGCAAGAGATTATGTGTAAGTTTTAGGGTTGGGGTTTATATAAGACGGATGAAAAATGACACATGTGCCCCTTATGTTTAATGCTTCATAGGTCAGGTCGGTTCTAGGTACCAATCCATGAAACATGATGTTTTTTAGCCATGGGATACGAACACTCGCTAACCAATTCGAGTCAGATTATTCAAGTTGGTTCCATGTTTTCATGCCCACCCTTAAAGCATGTCATCTGCCACTTTTATTTTTACTAATATGTCCATCAACAAACCAATTTTAATGTATGTCCTTCCGTTCTTTATGCGATTTTTTAAAATTTCACATGACACATCAAATTCGTCCATTTTACAATCAACTTCATTAGAACCGTTAGGCAACCCCATTATTTTCTCAAAATCGGACTCCTAGACAACCTTATTATTTTCTCAAAATCGAATTCCTTTATTGGAATCAACTTTCCATGAAGCAAGATTGGAAAAGTTATAGATTCAATATTTTAAGCAACATTTTGCATAAAGGACCGTGGAATTTCAGACATGAGATTCTCAATAACAACCCAAAATTCATTTCATTGATGCTTTGTTTTTGTGCATTTGTCAATGCTAAAACCACTCTATAGAACTTCTCCAGGTGGCACAGTATTTGCGACTTAATATTATCAAGAGTTTTAACATCAAACATTGTTTCATAAATATCTTTAAACTACCAAAAGGAAGATTGATGATATTTTCTTGAACAAGTGACGGTTTACATATTTGGTTGGGTTAGAGAAGACATTAGAGTTGATGGCTAGAGAAGAAATGAGAGCTTATAATTAGAGAAGAGAACGGTTAGAGAAAAAATTTGGGTTTATGAATGTTAGAGTGATGGTTTAACTATGGTGAGAGAGTTGGATAAGAGATTCAGGTAGAAAGTTAGAGAAAAGATTTAGGTTTTGAATGTGAGCTTAGGAAGTTGAAAAGGTGTCGGCATAAATGTATATTTTTAAACAATTTCAATGTTGAGATTTTTTTAATGTAACCAATTATTTAGTGAACCTATCGACCGCTGCATGATGGAATTAGATTGGGAAAACATTATTGGAGTTGACATTCTTTAATGGGTTGCATTCATTAAAGGAATTTGAATTTTCAAAAGGTAACCAATTTTACAGTTTAGTAGGTTGTTAGCAAGTAAAAAGGTGACCGATTCAGCAGACTAGTAGGTTGTTAGTAGGTAAAATTTTTAAAGATATATATCGATATTTAAGTGCACTAAAGAGAACTCTTTAATTAAATTATCTTCGTGGTGAGAAAATTTTCGAATGTTGAGTCGACGTATTATGCTAATGTAGATGTGACCTTCCAAAAAATAACGTGACACGTGATATTTTTCTTTGATAAGAAATAAATGTTGATGCAACCTTCCAAAAACAAAACACGTGGCACAGTTTTTCAAAGAAATTTTTTTGTAAATGAGGAAAGATATCAACATTAATTTTTGTTAAAAGAAAAATGTCACATATCGTGTTATTAAAATGTTATATCAATATTAATACAACATACCAAATGTTACATCAACATCAGTATAACATACTAAATCAGTGTTCTATGAAAGATTTTTTTCATTTATTAAATTAAATGTGCATGAATTTACAGTCCCAATGTCAATTCTGTGACTCAGGAGAATTAAATATAATACAGAGATTGAATCTTGCACGCATCGCTTCGAAGGCATTTATTTGACAAAAGGACTTCAGTCCTTCAGATGCACTGCTGTCTAGCAAATGCTATATCAAAAATGCTTCTACAGCCTTTCCTGAACCACTAATAGTGGAACTTGTAATCTTGTATAGGGTATCAAATAGCTGCACCTCGCTTCTTTCTGGAATTTTGATGAACAATTAATGTGACGTGCATGAAGTGTACGTTAATTCAGCCGAAGCAAGACAATTCCTTATCAATACAGGAATCTGGCAATCTAACTACATGATTGACAACAATCATTTTCTCATCAACAAACTTTGGAGAAAGATGCGAACACCTAGATGCTCCAGCTCAAAGGAACCAACCACCCCAGAATTTGTTATCTAACTTCCCAGCAAAACGATTGAACTACCTAAATATTTTGCAGTTTGTCAGGTCTTCACTATTCAGACATCGGATTTCTTTCATTCTAACAGTTTTCTGTCTACATCACTCTATAGTATAGGACTGTACCTCTTGAACCCAAAGAAAAGAGAATGAAACAATTTTTAAACAGGCACAATCAGGAAAGAGTTGCTTAGCGGGCGTAAAATTATATTTAGCATTTAGGCTTTGCCTCCTTCCCGACCTGTGTATCCCCAACCATTGAGCTAAATCGAATTCCTCCCACTGGGATATGTCTCTGGGCACAGCTGCAATTGCACTGTTGCAGCAGCATTTTAGACTGGTCCGGAATTGTCTAGTAGTTGTTGCCAATAGTGACAAAGCTGCTTCAACACTCACATCGACATTCTACATACCTTACAGATGAAAACACACAAGCAGAACAAACAGACAGAGAGTGAGATACTAGTAGACTGATAATCAATTGGCCAAAAAAATTACATTAATATAGACCTAGAACACAAGTTCACATTCATCTTGATGGGAAGAACTAAAATACATTGGCTGATAAGGGGTGATTACTAAATTAAGCTGCAAGAATATTTTGCAGCAAGTTTATGTATCCCCAAAGCATACATTTTAGCCGGATGCGCACATCAGATCTCTAATGGTGCAACAGATGAAATAAGGTTCCAAAATTGTTAACAGACCAGATCATTCTTTCTCCTGAGTCCAGATCCTCACAGTCTTATCATTGCCGATGGCACCAGATGCAATCATGTTTTCTGTGGGGTGACATGCTACTGATATAACAGTGTCAGTATGACCTTCCAATTTTTGAACTACTTTCCTGGTCTGAAGTTCCCATAAGTATACGCAGTTATCCTCAGAACCACTAACAATATACTTGCCATTTGTTATGGAAAAGGCAGATGAAATGCAGTACTTTGAGTTGACATGACCAGTGTATGTCTTCAAAAATTTGCCAGTCGAATAATTCCAAAGCCTCTGTTCACAAGGCATAACATTCCATGTAAGACGAAAACATAACAGCGGCCATAGAGCACTAAGAAATAAACTAATGCCAAATAAAACATATCAACTAGAGCCATTGGAGTTATTTCATATGTACAAGTATGCCAACAGATCTTCAGATAAAAATTTAACTGATCATTCTATAAACAATAAGAGCTAAGTTAAACACCTGGAGAAGATCCCTTACAGACACCACAGAAACATCAGCTGATAAATTTCTTACAAATTATGTCACTACCCAAAACAGAGATACTTTTTTTTTTTCCTTTGATACTCAAAACTCCCATAATTTTTCCTTGTTACCCAAATTTTAAACTAGGGCTACTATCGGACACTACAATCTCGATTGCCATTAAAAAAGAAAAAAAACCCTTGATTATAAAATACAGTTTATTCATGCTATAAAGTATATAAAATACAACTTTCACTTATCCCAAACACAAATATACAATAACATGAAAGTTCCACATAGCATTTCATATAAGAAACGTGAAACAGAAATAATTTCCTTTTATCCAATTTGGGAGTATTTACATTCCTCAATAAAATGTCAGCAGAATCCCCCTAGTTGGAGTTCCCAAAATTTTCACCAGTACAAAGTAACTCTGAATGTCCATGAATATTTTTCTAAAGTTGGGCTTGAGTTTGAAATAAGATCGTAACACCTTTATAATCTATATAAGTTGAGATCAAAGCCAAAAAGTTCATTAAATAAAACAAAAAAAACTAATAGTTGAAAGTGTTCTAAAATACAATGAAAAGAATAAATAAAAGCAACGTCTATGAAAATATCCACATCTAACATGTCAAATTTCAGAAAATTAGTAATCATTTTGGCATAATCAAATATCCATCAAACCCAAGCAATGTCCAGAAATTCACCTCCAGAAAGCTTATGCCCAATGTAACAGCTACAAATCAATCAAACAATACCATAAAAAGTTATATTAGTGTGATCATAACATACTAGAACAAGCCCGGTGGTATCATGCATCTTCAAGAGAGCTTCAAAGTTAGTCATAACCACACTCAATTTATTCTAACTGTTCGTATTAAGACTTAATATCGGCTAAAAAGTACCTATTTTTTGATAGGATGCTAAGAAGTACCTATTGTTTTAGTAAAATTGAACTCTTATTTCTAAAACGACCAAGATTTCTATTCTAGAAAAAGAAAATTTCTCTAAATTTAACAACTAAATATATAAATAAACCCTAATGACTCATGTAAACTTCACTAGGTCCCAGAAGCCACCTTCAACACGCATTCAAAAGTCTAGAAATTATAAAACTAACTGACACTAAAGGAAATTAGTAAAATTAACAAGAATTGAACAAGCAGCTCAGTGACTCAAACGAACAAACTCAATTGTAAATAAACAAATTCCAAGACAATTTCAACAACATTTTGAAGCTCGAGTGGTATAACTGATCTTTCTGCACCTTTTATCAATCTTAAAAATCGCTACCAGCAATCTCCATCTATAACTCCATGAGCAGACCCATGCAAGAATTGTAAATTGTAGGCAAAAAGGTCTTCCAAATAATATAACATCTTCAACAAATTAATCCAACACTAATTCAAAATTAATATATCGCCAAAACCAGAACTGCATTCCCATACAATGTCAAAATCACATCACCAACAATAAATGTAACAATTATAACAAATACAAAATAATTTAAACAAAGAAAAGATAGGTAAGTTACCAAATTATTATCGAGAGTCCCAACAAGAATAAACTTGCCATTGGGTGAGAACCTGACGAAAGAAACCGGAGGGTTCTCATCGTCAATAAGCGTTTTCATGCAGTGTCCAGTACCAGCGTCCCAAATCCTGCAGAGACCATCGTAACTGCTGGAGACGATGAGGGAGCCATCGCGATTGAAATCAACGGCGGTGACGGGATCAGAGTGAGCAGGCAAAACCTTGAGACACTTGCCGCTCTTGACGTCCCAGACTCTGACGGTCTCGTCGAAAGCGCCGGAGACGATCATGTTGGACTGGGGATTGAAGTTGACACAGAAGACGTAGTTGGTGTGTCCCTGGAGCGTCTTGAGGCATGTGCCGGTCGACACGTCCCATAGGCGGAGGTTCTTGTCGTCGGAGCCGGAGACTATGAAGCGGGAGTCGGAGGAGAAGGCCAGGTCGGAGACGCCTTGCTCGTGGCCGGAGAATTCGTGGAGAGGGGTCGAATTGGAGAGGGAGTACAGACGGAGGGTTTTGTCGGCGCAGGAGGAGGCGATCAATCGGCCGTCGGAGGAGAATTTGACGGAGGAGATGGCGCGCTGGTGACCGGTTAGGGTTTGGGTGTGAGTGTAAGGACGGAAGGGTTGTGTTTGGTCGATTGTTGACATTTTCTCTTTCCTTTTTTCTTTTTTTTTTTTAATTTTTTTGAATTGTGGGTTTTAGGGGGTTTCAGGTTTTGACGACAATTGAGAGAGCACTCTTCGAAGCTTTTTTAATGTTTTTGACACTCTAGGGAAATCGTCTGCTTTCTAGATTGGCGCGGAACTTCCCTTACGAATATTCTGTGTCATGCTTTTATGTTTTATGTTTTATAATCTGTGTTTCAGTTGCAAAATTAGGTAATAATTATTAAATTTTAATTCAAGAATCTATAAAAGTTAATAATACACGTCTCCTATAACGAACTACAGAGATTCTATATAAGTTAATAACTAAACATGAGTTTTGAAGTCGAAGTTAGGCTATTACTTTCACAATGCATAAGCAAAAACTAAAACAAACAATAAAAAATAGGGAAAACTTCATTTGAATTTATGAGATTTCAGAAAATATTAGGTTTTCAAAGTTTTTTTGGAAGCAACTTTTTTCATTTTAACTTTATCAAAGTTTTTCAAAAGAATTTAAACTGTCAATCAACTAACGATCAAAGAAGACGAAAAGTTTAGGTAGGAAATATATTTTTGATAGTTTCTAAAAGAGGGCTAAGATTATGATATATGTAAGGCCAAAATTAAAATGAATATATATATTAAATAAAATTTAAAAAATAAAAATTAATTAAAGTTTAAAAAATAATAATAATTAAAATTTAAAAATATGAAAAATCTCCACCATCCATTTCCAAAATTTAAAAATATGGAAGATCTCTTCCGTCCATCTTAGAGATGGACGATGGAAATTATTAAGATGGACAGTGAGGATTAAAATTAATAATCATGAAAATAAATTAAAAAAAAAATTGAAGATCTAAGTTTGATGTTCAACGTCTGGGCATATGTACCCAGATCTTCAACACAAAAAAACCCCCCCAAAAAATGGAGATGGAGCAGGTCTTCCAAACAAAATAAAAGAATCAACAAAATCAATCACCAACTGAAGTAAAAAAAGAAGAAAACCAGAAACCAACAAAATCAATCATTAGAAACCAACTTCAACCCAGCTCTCTCTCACCCCCATCTCTTCAACAGACCCCAAAACTCAACTCTCTTTAAACCCCTCCTCTTTACCAGACCCTAAAATCAACCACCAACCAAAACAATAAAATCAATGACCGATAATAAAAGAAGCATTCGTCTTCTGCTCTTTTTTACTCATTTGTCTCACTTCAGCTTCACCCTCACATTCTCCTCCATTTTCCTCATTACCATACTAAATAGTCCCTCGAATGTCATCAGCAAAATCTGGTTCACACGTCGGCAACTCCTCCATGGACGAACGATTTGGTGCGAACCAGATCGTGAAAGATCTGGTTCGAAGCATATCGTCTTTGCACCAAATTGTAACGATCTGGTTCAAACCAAATCTTCCACGATCTAGTTGAACTAGATCGTGGAAGATTTGGTTTGAACCAAATCGTCACAATCTGGTGCAAAGATGATCTGTTTCACACCAGATCGTCCGTCGAACCACAATTTGTTTGACGATTTTGTTTTTTTTTTTTTAAATATTTTGATATTTTGATTTTATAACCAGATCTGAACAATTAGTAACCAGATTTGGTTTTTAATTTATTTTTTATTTATTATTTAATTAAAAAACAATATCATATCGTAAAAAAAATAATAATAATATTGCACACTTGTCAACTATTTAATGGTCTAATGACATAATATTGTAGTTTCATTAAGGGTAAAACAGTCATTTTAGATGATGAGGGACTGATGAGTCTTTTTTATTTTTCTGTTTGATTTAATTGTTAGTTTACTAACTGCTTTGACTTTTCTGAAGAGTTTTAGAAAAGTTAAGGAAAAAAAGAGTTATTTTCAAAAGAGTTTTAAAAATCTGATATTTTTCGAAACCTCAAAAACTAAAATAAAATTTCTCCTAAAAAGTAATATTGTGGATACTTGTAATCAAATCCATTGTATTTTTCATGATTATATACCGGCCAAGCATCACAAACAAATTTCATCTGCAAATTGAACGTGTCAGATGCGTATTTAACGAGTTACAAACTAGTCTTCCAACAACTCTCCCTCCATTCTTCTCTGCTTGTGCACAAAAGAATTTCCAGCTAATTTCATCTTGGAGAAAATACTCGAAAACTCTATCACATATTTACAATGGGGAAAAAATGAAAAAATAGAAAGGGAATAAGGAGGAACAGAGAGACTACTAACATACAAGAGGACTGACTATACAAAATTGAAGGGGGGCCCTTGGGTTTTTGGGCTGCGGGAAACAAAAGGAATTGACCCTGTGGTAGAAAATGAACGAATGCGAGAATAATTTGGGCAGGTTGGGGATACTGTGTTTTGAAGCATCGGGTTTGAGCAGTGCATGTCGGGGCCTTGTTCTACTCGGTTGTATCCAAGAACTCCTGGGGTTGTTCCGCCGTGACCTGGGACTTTTTTTTTGTACAAGCCTTGGCCGCTATTTATTCCATCAGGATGACCATCATACAGAATATGCCTTCTAGCAGTGTTCCATACATCCTATACAACAACATTGGCAGAAGGTTGAAAGAAGATAAAAACTTGGCAAATGTGTCTCATTGTCTGACAGGTCAGATGTATCAGAGATGACAGAAGAAAGAACGGTACCAAACCTTACAAGTTCACTGATGATTTTATAGAAACATTGATAAAGGAACAAAAAATTCTTCCAAATACAATTGTAACAACTAAATGCAATCATAAGACTGTTAATCAATTGCAGACATACCTTGTACTGCTGGCCAAAATCAGCACTGCAAGAGGAAGCTGACACACAGCTTTTACTAAATGGTGAAGCCTGAGTTATAATCTCTGGACAAGAATTACGAACTTGGGTATGCTTATCTGGACTGCCAAACCATGAACCTGGCCGACCATCAACCCACTGCTCACTCTTCCTCAGCCTAAGATATGCCGATGGAGAGTGATCATGAGACAGCAAGTAATAAGAACTATGGTGCTCCTCCCTACAAAATGTACGAGGTGGATCCCACTGTCCTCTGGGAAATGAACTTGAACTGAAAACATTGCAGTCTTGGAAGACACAAGATGATCTAGAATATGACTGCCCGATAACAGGACTATATCCGATAGGAGCATATCTGCCATATGCTAAATTTGGTGACTCCTTTCTTTCTGGAAGTCCTACATGTGAGGTCCAATCCTCAATTGTAATTCCCTGCTTGGCTGCAAGGTCCAGTAATCGTTTTTCATCAATTCCTGATCCCATGATCAAGTTCCACAGGTTCCTCTGTGCTTCCCGTTGGTTGTGAATGACTTGATCTCTCATTGCCATTTCAAACTGAAGCTCAATATTAGCCATTCCCTACATCAATGCAATACAACTGTCAGTAACTAATAGCAAATTGCCTGAACCTTAGGAAAAGGCCATGCGACAACTCATGGCATCAGTACCAATGACCAACTACGTTGCCCGTAGCCCTGTACCAAAATTAATCATGACAATAAGCATTCATCTCTATGAGAAAGATAGATAATTTAGCATAAAAAAGGATACTTATGTCATGAAAATAACAAACATTTTATCCTAGCTTCAAATTATTGACATTAACTTAAATAACAGTTCATTTCACTAGGAAAGATGCTTAATCAATTTTGTTAAGGAGCTCTAACTATCTTGGTTATTATATATAAATTTAAATCATCATACATTCTATGATTACAGATAAAATAATTAATTGCAAACCTGTTTAAAAAATTTACTCACCAGGATCCTGTATTGGCTAAGGATGCGCAAGTAGGTTTTATTACCATTGTTACTAATGGCTTCATCAATCATGTTTTGAAGTTGACATCGTTGGCTCTCATTTGCTTCAATTTCCTATGAAGAGTAAAACCATTGGCATTGTTATAACCCACAAAATATGCAACCCTTCTAAGCTCTGATACTGGTAGAAATATCACCTTTTGGTAATTGATACCAGCCTCATCATTGTCACGTATGTTATCGAGAATGACTTGCCTCCTTCCTCTCAATGCCTCTACAACTGCTTCATCTTTATCAATAGCCTGTGAAAACTCAGTAAATAAATCATCTAAACTTCTACATATGTTCATCGTAATAGCATACCCGTCCAACAAGATATTATCATAAGTTACCAAGTACATAGAGGAAACATGAATATGTGCATTATTTCCAAATGATGGTTTGCATGAAAAACTGATACAAACCTGTTGTTTGGCAATAGCATCATCAAGATTTTGGAGTTCAGATCGGATGCGGAGATTAGTTTCCTCAAGCTCAAATAGAGCCTTTTGTAAGTTAATCCTTTCCTGAACATTTTCACTAATTTCCTGGCTCAAAATATTCAACCAAGACAGCTCATCGTCTGCAGCCCTTTCAACAGGTTTGACACTGAGCCGGGAATCCTTTTCAGCTAATTCCTTTTTCAATCGACAGACCTCAATCTGCACAATTATATATATCATTGCTTAATATGTAGAAGAAGCTACCTATAACTACACACATTAATCCATTTACCAACTTACTTGAAGATTATCAATCATCCTTTGGTAGTCTGATACATGGGTATCAATTGTGCCAATATTTTTCTGAAAAGGAAACAACAATTGCTGTCATTAGAAAACAAAGTGCCAACTAAGTAAAGCTATGCTGCCTAGTCAGAGATAGACAAAGCCAAATTGCACTTGGGCCTGACAAATGCAAGTTGATGCAGCCATGCAGCCCAGACACTATAGAAATTACATGTGTATAGAAATTTTTTTTTATTTTTTTTTGGAAACAACATATGTATAGAATATTATCTAGAAAGAAAACGAACAGATTTTGTTATACTTCAAGAAAATAGCCAGAATGGCCATTAAGAAATGGCCGCTATCTGATCATGCACTGAAAAACAACAAAAAAAAAAAAATGTATAGTCATGAACTTTAGCCTACCAAAACCAAGTTGATGCAGCCAAATAACTTATGGGACCTATATTTGGGCAATTACAGTATAATAGATATTAGCATAATTAACTCAATTAGTACACAACTACATAACCGCCATGTAAGGAAGGCAACCACACAATTTTAATTAAAAAGTCTACCACCTGATTACCGAAAATGGACATACCAAGTAAAAGATACACGCTATTTGAATAAGAACCATGGAAACAAGACGAGCACATTCGCACGAAGTTTCATGGGGATAGAATGACATTTCAATCACATTGAGTTAAACAAAAACCTTCCAGTAAATCCAAGTGCTCTTTATCAGTTAAACATTATTTTTCTCACCTGGATGTGTGTCTTTATTTCCTTCGCTCGGTCAGCATATTTCAAGGTATTCACAGTGTGATGATATTGACTGTCTACCGGTGATACTGTTGCTATCATAACAGTTTGAGAATTGCCACTTAGACCATCTTTAAGTATCCGTGTCAGTTTGCTGTGAAGTGCACAAAGTACAGGCATTAGCTACACTAACAGAGAGGATTTCAGGCTGTAATAAGTACATCAAATACCTGTTGCGGTAAGGAACATAAGCAAGTCCCTTTTTTTGTTGCCTCCCCAAAGCATTAATGCAATTTGCTAAAGCCAGAAGTGAGCGATTAATATTGGCTCCATCTCTTAGCTTTTGGCCCCCACTATTTGTTTCAGAAGCTCGTTCACTGCCAGCAAGATCCACAAGAGCAAGTTTTCCGCGCATTACTTGATTTCGATACTTGTTTTTCTGTTTTCTCTTCACAGTAATTTCCAAAACTGCATGTGATCTGATTATATAAAAACTACTTTGAATGAGATTGCGCAAAAATAATATGCCTAACAGAGTCCCATTTTCCTTCTTGTTTTCTACAATATGTAACCAGTAAGTTAACATGGGAGTATCATTGCAGCTCTAAAAGCAGCACCTTTCCCTGTTGTTACTAATTGTAATTATTTTATTGCTTCTGTTATTTTGTAAATTCAACTATGATTTTGCTTGAAGAAAACAATCCTGGTAGACATGCATATTATTATTGGCTTGGTGGAACAGACTTGAGTCTTCATCTTAAAAAATAAAACATATCTTAGTCTTTGTCTGCTCCGGAAGAAATATAAGTACAAGATTTTCACTTTGACACTGTAGATTCTTCTGAAAGTTTTGAGCATAAAGATAATAATGGAGCAAAGGAGGATTTTTAGCTTTCCAGGGACTTGGCAGGTGATTGGGTGGTTAATGTGGCAGTATTAAGAACTTCACATAGCATTTGTCAAATACAATCTAAATCTCAGAAGCAAGATTTCTCAAATAAACAAAGCCTAGAATTCCTTACCTTGAGGATGTTGCATTAGCTTCTGTGCTTTCTGTTTTGCGACGAGTGTTCCCCAAATTCAGAAGTTCCAGAATCTTATCAGCTGAGTGGACCTGCATTAGGAGCAGAAACAATCAACGACCAACAAAAACTAATTGACCAAGGAACACCTGAATACATCAATAAAATACACATTCACCAATTAAAGAAATTTCATTAATAAAAATAAAAGATTTAACTAAACCACATTAGGTAGCCACAGGAATATGGCAACTGCTAAATAAAAATTCATACGTAGATAAACAACATTTGCAAGATGCCATAAAAGTAAAAGCAAAAAATTAAATATAGTTTATATTACAAATAACATTCTGATCCAGTTTTGTCCAAAACACTAAAAGAAGCAAAAGATATTGATTCAGTTCTCGCAGGTTATTGGATGGCCAGATAATACAAAAACCATTAACGATTACTGTTTCTTTCCATGATCATAGAGCTTAAACTAACACAATAGAGCTTGTTCTGTCATTGAAGAAAAGGAAAAATATCAGACAGTTTCTGTAGAGATCCATTCTGAGCTTTAACATATTCATTAATCAACCGAAAATCAAGCAAATGCATAAAAATTTTCACCAAGAATAATAATTCCAACCCAATTACTACTGCAGCCATTTAATTTGTTGCCTAAATAGTTAATAGTTGTCTTGTTGGCCAAAGCCGTCAAGAGCCACAGAAATTGCATGATATAGATGTCACAAGTGACATGGTGAAGAAGTAACAAATGATCAATACAAAGCCACACTTTGTTGAAATCTTCAAGTTTTGCCCCCAGCGTTTTTGAGCAACATCAGATGAAAGATATTTAATACATTGATTAAAATTTATAATTATGTGTACACATATGGGATAAAACAAACCTTGATACATCTAAGACCAGCAACAACTATCCCATTCTCTGGATCTTCTCTAAGTTCCAAATGACCTGAAGACTTTTCAAGCAAATCATAGATAACCTAAAACATGTGAAAAAACAGAAGTTAATAACCTCATATCTGAGATAACAAGCACCGCTAGAAATGTTCATAATCAAAATGCATTCCTACTTCATTATAGACTTCCAAGTAGGAACAAGTAACTTCAAATTGATCAGAGCTCTTGCCCTTTTTAATGAGATCAAATATTGTATGCAAACAGAGAACCATCAGACCAGGATCACTTTTCGTTCCTACCATTGTATACGTTTTCCCACTGTGTGCAAGTACAAGAAATATCATATCAATAGCAAGGAAATTACAATAGACAGCAATAATTACAATAACACCATAACTTCATATCTCAAAATTAGTATATACCATCTTAATTTAACAACTTGAGACAAATTTTCTCACACCATTAAAAAAAAATAAAAATAAAAATAAAGGTAGCTAGATAGTACCTTCCGGTTGAGCCGTATGCAAATACCGTCGCATTGAGACCTTGAACAACACCAGAGATTACAGAAGATACACATTTCAAGTAGACATCCTGGAGAATATGACACATAGTTGAATAAATAAATTGCGGTACCACTAACTTCACATTATCATAGATACATTTTATTTCTACAGATGTCTGGGAAAAACAAAGTAGCTAATACAATTACATTCTTACAAGTACTCAACCTTTATCATTCCTATTCACAAAATCAATCAAACCTACAAAACCCTTCTTATTCTTGCACATACAGCACCTAGCTCACTAGGGACCAAATAAAACACAATCCAGCCTCTTTGACAAGAACTTAGCACGGACAAGTATGATACAATTTATCTACAAAATTATTCTTAAAATATATATATATATATATATATATATATTTTACAACAAAAAATAGAAATCCACGTGCATGTTTAACCTTACAAAGGCCACAAATCTTAAAAATTTTATTCGAACGAAAACAATTAAAAAATGAACATACCAAATTTGTAGATTCAGGACCAAAGCCATGATCAAAACAATACTTCTTTTCCTTGGTTCTATTCTGTATGCGGTCAAGGTAGTCCTTGGACAAATCAGGATCCAAAACAACCACCTCCTACAAATTTAAATCATTAGATTTACGTATCAAGTATTTGCTTCAAAATCAGTAGTCTATTATTCTACATTTATGAAATTACAAACCTTGCTGTCATTCACTCTAACAATGTCACGGCCGCGTTCTTTTCCTGTTAATGGTCTACATTTGACAGCAACCTGTGCAACAAACGGTTGAGCAGAGACTGAGAAACTGTTACTAAACAAAACTGGCGAAAAGAAGAACTAAAACAAGACTAACCGTGAGAGTAGTAGTTTTCTTTGTAGTTGGAGCTCTAATAGTCGGCATTTTATAGCAGCATTAACTTTAAATTTGTAGCACAACAAGTCTGGTTCTTGAATCAAATGTTACAAAGACTAACTTAATCCCTATACCTAAAACCAAACTCTAGAAATCAGTAGCCAGCAAGAACAGAGACAGATGCAAATACAGTCTGAAATTAGAAAATTCAATGATCAAAAGCACAAAATAACACAATGTATCAAATAAATCACGCTCAAAGGGTGCTACATTTCAAATTTTTTGAAGGAAAAGTGGAATGCAAATTGGAAGATGAAAAGAGAAGAAGAGGCATTTGAGGTTTGAGAGAGAATGGAGAGATTTTGGTGAGGGGTTGAGGGCGTATGGTAGTGACTGCCATGTAGGATGGAAACGCGTTTGTTTAATAAAGAAGAGAAGAGAAAGAGAGAGAGAAACGGAAGAACGAAGCAGTGCGAATTTGTGATGTTAATGATGAAGACAAGTTAAGTGGAAAGGAAAGGTAGAGTGTCGTGGGAGTCATGGTGACCGTTGGATTGTATTGGAAAGCTGATCTTTTTGGCTTTTCTGTGTGAGAGGGAGAGAATAGAGAGGAGGGAAAGCTTTTCATATGGTGTGGTTAAAAAGTGGTAATTCGGTAACGAACTGGTTGTTGGGTTTTGCTTTTATAGACCAAATGATGTTGTTTCTTTGATCGTGAGACTCACTTTCCACCTCACTCAACTTCATTGCTCCGGGCGCATTCTCCGCCTCAAATCTACTGATTTTAATGAATCCACTATCCAAATACAGCTCTCACTTTAAGAAAAGAGTCTCCAAAGAGTGTTGGGTGATTATTCGATGAAATCAATCGTTACAAGTATAATGCAAGATTCAACTTCCATTATAGGAGAAAGGTCTCCCTACACTTCGCTACTAAGATATAACTCTCCCTGCAAATAAATCTTTAAAACTAAGATATAACTCTAGCTACAAGTAAATCTTTAAAACATAGTCTACAATACAACTATTACTACAGGGAAATTCTAGAATGCCTTGGTCTAAAAATAGCAGCCTCTACGTTGAATCCCATTCCAAATTCAAATTGATTGTACTTAATAAACACATAATTTCTTATTTGTTGGTCTTCATCTTATTTTTCCTAATTGATTCACTGTCAATGATATAATCCTTTCAAAAATTTTACGATTTTGTAATTGCTTTTCGATCAATGATACAATCTCAAATTTCTAATTCTGCTGCGATTCTAATAGTTGTAATAGAATAATATTTTCTTTTTGCATCATTATATCGCAAATGACATTTTACAAAGTATTTAAGAATATATATTATATGATTATATATGTAATATGAATGTGTAATTATATAAACAGCTAGGTAGGAAGTATTCTCTCGAAGAATTCAGCGACGAGTGGGATGCACGTGTGTTGGGGCAATCGGGGACTTGGTCTTTCTGTTTTGTTTGATTGCTCTGTCACTCTCTGTATGCCATGTAATCTCAGACACTTTCTTTGTATTTTAATGTAAACTAGCCCGTGACGGGCCATTTGGAAAACCAATTTGAGATCAGAGCTGCAACGGAGATACGGTCAGCTTAATAATTTATAATTTTTATATTATCTAAATAATTATTAATTATTTAGATATTGTTGATTCAGGTTCCTAATTTATTAAATACAAAATGCCTGACCGTAGTAACGTATAATGAAGTTTAAAATATATTATAATTATGATAAGAGTTCAATATGAGTAAATAAAAACCAATACACCCTGAAAAGATAACTACTAATTAGTTGTTTATTAATATCATATCAATTATTGATACATGCTTCATAAATGACTATTACAGTCATAAATCATAATTATGTTCAGATTTGTTTAAGAATATATACATACATACATATATACATAAATATACACTTTCAAATGATATCAAAGATTAATAAACAAAATATAGACTCCCAAGGAAAAATAAACAAAATAAAGAAGTTTACGAATATACTTTAAAAAATGTGACAACATTTTCAAATATAATTTAATATCTTCTTAAAGATAATATAATTTAATATTTAACCATGAATTTATTCTTAAACTTTGAGGTAAAATAGTTTTTTTTTTTTTTTTTTGCATACGAAATAGTATTTATTTGTACTTTACAAATCACAATCCTTAATTTAAAAGTATATAAATAAATTATTTCATTTTCAATCAATGAATGAATGAATATTGATTGAACAATTTTAAATATAAATTTGATACAATAAAGACTCTCGAAATTAATATATATATATATATATTTTTTTTTTTTTAATTTGAAATTCCATAAAGTGGAAGTCAATTCGAATCCATGAAACTTTAGTGTATGAAAAAATAAATAAATGATTTTACTATCAATAGAAGTTTATTAATTTCCTCAAAATTTGTATATCAATATATGCGCTAGAGCAAAGATTTGAATAATTTGTTCAAATATTTACATTAAATTGGAACTTATGCTTGACCACTTCTTCCATGACAAAATAATACATAATACATATAGCTAGATGGCCATTTTTTTTAAAATCCAGATAATTTTACTCGAGAAACATCTATAAAAACAATATTTGAGATACAATCCAGACTAGAATAAAACCAAAATTGACTAGAGTTGCTACGAAAAACTAAAGTTGTTAATTTATGAGCTGCTTTATTACTCTTTTTAGGAGTAAATTGATACTGAACATTGCTCAACTCGAAAAGTAAAGAAGATATATTCCTGATGAAAGAACCTTTAACTATAGAAAAATTATTCGCCTGAACTGTTGTGATAACTAAGCGAGCATTTGTCTCCATAACTTGGGGTCTAAAGTCATGAGCCAAAGCAAACCTTAAACTCTTTCTAAATGTTATGCATTCAACCAAAAAAAGGGGTAAAAAAATTAGGCATCTTTATAGAAAGAGCACATTTAACTACTCTATGATTGTCGCAAATCAGAGCTTCAATCCCAACAAAACTGGTCATGTTACATGTTGCAACATCCACATTTAGTTTTAGAGAACCTTTGTCAAGCAATTGCCACTTGACATGCGGAGCTGGAGAAATTGTATTTGAACTTCGTCTATTAATTCCATTGAGCTTGTGATACTTAAAAGGATATAAAATAAAATAAAATAAAAAATAACTTCTTTCAAGATCAATTCCTCTTTTTTAGGCGCATCACCATGAAAAAAAAAGATGACTTCTATCCTCCCAAATATTTCATAAAACCAACAACCACAACTCAAAATTTGAGATAGAAAGATAGTTATACAAATAAAGCATTAAACTTGACAATGAAGAACTCGAGAAACTCCTTAAGTCCAAAAAATACTCTTCATCTAACAATTTTTTGGCCGTGGGCACAGAATGAAAGCATGGAAGACTGATTCCTCCTCATCACAGTAACAGAAACATAGCTTTAAACAATTCACCCTTCTAAGAGAGAAGTTACCACTAGTAGGAAGGAAATCATGAAAAACACATCACCCAAATATTATAATCTTACTTAAGAGTTTGAGTCCCCAAAGAAACTTTCACCAACAACTGTTCGACCTTTCATCAGAAGACTCTCAAGCAAAATGTGAAGCCATAAGAATCAAATATCTTGATTTAACCGAATACACCCCATTTGAATTGAAGTGCCACACTTTGTCATCACCATGGTAAGAGTTGCTCAATGGAATCCCCAAAATAGAAGATCCATCTACTGGCAAGAAGATCTGATTTATCAAATTCACATTCCATTCCCCATTCCCAAAGATCAAGTCAGCTACTCTCAACTTTAACAGTTGGGGGGTAGAGCAAGTAACGAGATGAAAAAGAGAGGATTTAGGTATCTAGAGATCTTGAAAAACTCTAACTGAATTACCATAACGAATCTGTCATCTACAATCCAAATTAATGATCGATCTATTTCACAAAATATTTTGTTAAATCACAGAGGGCCCAGTCTTGCATTAAGCAACCATAAAATCAACTTATGGAAAATATTTATCTTGTAAAGCTTTCGTCATCAATGAGGAAGGGTAGCGGATAAGTCGCCAAGCTTGGCGAACAACTAAAGCCTAATTAAACACCCCTAGATCTCGAAAATCCATCCTTCCAACCTTTTTCTTTTGATACAATTTATTCCAACTCCACCAATGCAATTTTTTGGTAGAATCGTCACCTCCCCATCAAAACCGAGCTACTAAAGAGTGAAGTTCATTACAAAGAGTAGAGGGAATGCAAAAAACACTCATTGCATAAGTAGGAATAGACTGAACAATCGCCTTGATAAGAATTTCCCTACCCCCAATGGAGAAAAACTTGGCATGCCAAAGTTGCAAACATTTGATAACCCTTTCCTTCAGATGATTGAAAATCTTCCTTTTACTCTTCCCAACAATAGAATGGTGACCTAAATATTTTTCATGAGAAGAGGATGCAAGTGGTTATTAATCATTGAATTCTAATTGAAATGCCTAAAAAAATTAAAAATTCATAAATTCATAAATTCATAAATTTCCCTCATAACTATTTATGATCATGCAAATTAGCTATTTCCAAACAATATTCCATCATTATAAAGTGAAATTTATTCCAATAATTACGGAGTTTAATCTGCATTCTGCAAACACATTTCTGTATATCATAATTAGTGCCTTGAATTTCTCCTTGAAATTTCGTTAATTGACATTCTCATGCCCATGCCAGTGTTAAGAAAGTCTAACTCTTTAGGGCACACCACTGACCTTTCTCTCATATTATCACTAAATCTTGAATGCACCAGGCCTACAACTAGAAGTTAGAATTGTTATGAGTGATGGGATCATATAACACGAACAAGACATGAATTTTCTATATTTTTATTAGATTTTATTGTTGTGAAATTTCAAATATATTATATCATAATAATTAACTATTATTTATGTTACATTATGGAGTATTAATACTTAAGAGGTACACTAATTTTTCGTTTTAGAATCTACCGCTGACAACGTTGATAATGACATATTTTTAATTATAACAGTTGTTTTGAATCTTTTGATACGGTATTTTCATTTTCACTCTCAGTTTTTCTTTTTCTTTCTATTTTTAAAAAAGATGAGCATTATCAATTACCATGCACGTAGATTAGTGCTTCGTAGAATGAGAGATGGAAAAAAGCATAAGGTGAAAACGAAATGAGGAATATTTCGAAATTGATTATTCTTCAAAAATGTGTTGTGGCTGACAAACATATCGACTATCGACAGCTCAGGATGCAATTGCAAACACCACCATTTTAAATCCTTGCAAGTTTGCAACTTTCTCTCTCTAAGGAGAGTGGGGCGGTCCAATTTAGGGTCATATTATTGTGGTCCAGTTACGCATGAGTAAACTAGAATTGTAAATTTTTTGGCAAATTATACAAATAACCAAGTTTAGCTTGGAAAAAAAATAATAATAAACTAAATTCATTGTCAGTGGATCACTAATGGAAAGAGCAAATGGCTCCTCCATGGGAGGACTGATTAGATCATTCGATGGAGGAGCAGACCACTCCTCCATGGAAGGAACGAGCTCTAAGGATGGAAATTTTACCCGTAAATCTGTGAACTCATGAATCTCCACTCGTAATGGATAGGTATGATTTTATTAAGCGGGTTTGTGGACTGATGTGATGTGAAATTTCACACCTAGTGGAAGTTCACGTTTTGGTGTGGGATCTGCACCCACAAACACGTAAAATTTTATATCTATATATATATATATATATATATATATATATATATTCTTGTTCTTTTTGAAAAACTATGCTCAAAACGATGTGTTTTATCATATTGGAAAGGAATTTGTATTCACAACAACAAATGGGCATTTTTCATGTTCTATTACATTGAAGTGATCAATTTTCTGTTTTTTTTTTTTTTCTTTTCTTTTTTATTTTGAATTTATTGCGTCAAGTTTGATTATGGGATTTTTTTACGTTGAAACATTAAGTTTAATTATATATGTATATATATATTTATTGATATAGTTGTTAGGATTTAAAAATGATGTAAACTTTAGTTATTATGTTATATTTGAGGATATAATTTTATCATAAATTAGTTTAGAAATTTTTTTTTTTTTTTTGGGTTCGCAGGTGGAATGCAGGTTTCATCCAAACACGTAGGTTTGCATCCGAACCCGAACCTACGAAATTTCGCAAGTGTGGGTGTAAAAAAATTCTACGAGTACAGATGTGGATTTCAATACTCCAAACCAGTTTCAAATGCATCAAGGTCCCGTCAGGGTCAGATTGAAACTTTTGTCATCAATAGGTAGTAAGTGAGGTGGAAAAACTCTCAAGCCCCATTTGGTATGTGTGATTAAATTGAATTATTTTTAAGAGATTGAATTGAATTGGATAAAATTTGATTAATTAGTATTATGATATATTTGATGCAGTTAAGATCAGATTAAAAATAACATTGTTTGTTGTTTGGCATAACATTGGATTAGATAAGAAAAATTATATTCTATATTTGATTTTGAAATAATTAAATTTAATATTTAAATATAAATAATATTTTCATTGGTGTTTGACTTGTAGCATCTAGACCAACTTTCAATCTTTTCCACCACCTCTTCCAATCTTTTCCATTTCCGGTCACAACTTCTTCTTCTTCATTTAGATTGACTCTTCTCTTCTTCTACATTTCACGATCGTTGCAATCTTCTTTTCCATAATGACCGGCCGACTCGTACCTCTTTTATTTTCATCTCATGCACCAAGACCCATTTTCATGACCTTTTTCTTCTCCATGTTCTTTGCAATATTTCACAAATGCCAATCCGAAATTGCAATTTCAATCTCAAGCAACTTGATTTTGGCAGCAAGATCTGCCGACAAAGGTAAAAATATGAAAATCTCATTCTTAAGCATCTTAGTTATTTTTTTTTTTTTTTAATAGTCCCACAGCTAGGAAACTAATTGAGACTATGTCTCCTCCAAATGTTGGACTGGACTGAAATTAAATCAATCCCAGTCCAATCCAACGCTCTAAACAAGACTTCATACAATAATGGAAAAATCTCGTAAGCCCCCTAACTTTCTATAGATTATTCATTTTTCCTCAGGTAGCTTTGTTTTTATCGAAAATACCGTCTAACTTTTGAATAAACACTCAAAATATCCCCTAAAGACGTATGAAAAGACGATAATATCTTTGACGATCACAGATTCCTTTAAGTTGATATGGTTAATTATTTGACTCCAGGGGTAAAAATGAAAATTCAATGAAAATATTAATTAAAATTTAAAAAACAAAATAAATAATATTAAATATAAATCATAAGATAAAAGGTATTTTTATTTAAAAAATAATAATAATGATAATACATAAGAATGAAAAAAAAAATTCCACTCTAACTCCTCTCTCTCTTGCTCTATTCTCTCTCTCTTGTGCTCTCTCTCTCTCTCTCTCTCTCTCTCTCTCTCTTTTCTCTTTTCCCCTTCTCTCGCCATCTCTGATCGAATTTACAAATGGATCGATGGCGACGACATGATGAGTGTGACGACGACGAAATAGTAAAAACCCTGATTTTGGGTCTCCGACAATGGAGACCTAGTTCGGGTCTCTATCATGGAGACCTAGATGGGTTTCCACATGGAAGACCAGGTAGCCCATGGTGGAGACCCTCATGATAGAGACCCAGTTCGAGTCTCTCCTCCAAGATATTCTCCCCCATTTGATTGTCTTTTCTTTTGGGTTATTAATTGTTGTGGTGTTTTTTTTTTTTTTTTGCTATTTAATTGTTATTGTTTGGGTTATTGATTGTTGTTGATTGGGCTTTTTATTTTAATGGTATGCGCTAATGATTGATGATTATGGGAGATTGATGATGGAAAATCTAGGTTGATAGATATTGAAGGTTGATGATGATGATGCTGAAGTAATGATTGGTGGAGAATTAGATTGGATTTTCACTATTCATCCAAATTGGGTGAACAGTGAAGATCCAATCTCACTTTTTTTAAAAAAAATTTTGTTAGTTTTTTTCTTTTTTAAATTTGATGGGATGATCTCTACTGTCCAACTCATTGATGGACAGTGGAGATAATTTTAATTCGTATATAATTTTTTAATTTTAAAATTTTATTTATTATTTATTATTTTTTTATCAAATTTTTATTTTTTTATTTAATATATTGATCTCCACTGTCCATCTATATGAGATGGACGATGGAGATCAGTTTTTATAATTTTATAATTTTTTATTTTAAAATATTATTTTATAATTATTTTATTTTTAAATAAAAATTTAAATAAAAAAATAGATAATCAACCAAAAGTCAACCAGTTTTTTAGGGTTCTTTCTAGAATATTTTGTCTATACTTTTTAATATAAAATAATAAGCTTGGTGGGGTTCATAAATGAGCGATAAATGATTACTGGAGACACACCGTGGTTGACTCTTGATTCTCTATCACATTGAATTCACTTTTTGTACCTTGTGAAACGGCCCACGCTTTGTTGTTGTTTAATAGTTGCTGCTTCGCTCTTTATTTTTCTCCGGTTTATCTCAAGTTAATTGAAAGTGGTCCATAGCCACCACCCTCCCTCATTATTAAATGTAACTGTCATCGACACCATACTTGTTGATTTATTGCCATTTCAGTTTCTGCTCACGAAGGGACAGTCCACCATCACGAATTGATGAAAATTACTAGTATACCTCTCTAGTAACTTAAGTTTTTTTTTTTAATTATTATGATTTTCCTTTTTTATTGGAAAGAGGTCTGTTTCAATCCGTGAACTGAAATAAAAGTAGTGGTCCTGCTTCTACAAACTCTGCTTTAAATACGAAACTTTTTCTATTTCTATCATAAATGTAAACTTTGATTTCTGAATTAACATTATTTTTGTACATTAATATAAAAAGGAGTTCTTTATTTTTAGAACTAATATAAAAAAGAGTTCTATGTCATAGAATTCATATTCAAAATTTACGAACTTCAGGATTGACATTAAAAATTAGCTATCGACCATATGAGCTTAAATTTAAATCTCTTTACTCAAATTGTAAATCAAACCGGTGAACAACTTTTTCAAGTCACCCTACCCTAAATTGGTTCGATTATGAGGTGGAAATTAAAAATCAATTCGGGCCTCGGTTGGGTATGGGCAACCCGACTTAAAACGGATTTTCGAATATCCCGATTGAATTGGTTATCATCCCTAATTCTGTGCTACCATTCTGCTTGGGCCTTTCCTGACCTTAAACTCTGAATTGTTTGAATTCATTGGCAGAATATGATGCAAGCCCAAGTATAGAGAAGCTGAATTGTTTCAGCATGTTTCTTCCTTTAGTTACACAGAAACTACCGTGAAGATTTGTACTTTCTTCCGTTTGATATTATACAAGGAACAAAGAAGAGTTACAAATTGATACTATATGGATGTTTATTTGTAAAATAAATGTTATAAACGATTAAACAAAGTCTACAAACCATATTTGTTCAAAAAATAAAATAAAGTTTACAAACTAAATATTACCATTTTCTCACCTTATAGGTGAGCAAAGTCATCATACGATGGAACATGGATCAGACACTAGATGACTTGTATTTGAAACAGTGTTAGCTGAGAGCTAAACTGGGAAATATTGGGCATTTTTTATACTTGTGATAGTCAGGGGATTCATGAAAATAGATTTTATAGAATAGATAAAGTTGACTACATTAGAGATCAGCAATTCAGGAATTGATCCGATTCTGTCACCAAAAACTTTGCACAACACTCCCCATCAGTGCAAGACAAAATAGCATAAATTGGTATTTGTTACTTCAGATTTCTGGCGCATTGAGCTTGCTCATCCATTCTAAAAACTAGGGCATGCAAAAGGAAAATCCGTTCATGAATTTGCAGACTTTAACGCTGGTTCCACAGTGTTTATCCACAAAATGTAGGTTAGTTTGAGGCATATACAGCAATTTTCAGCTCCGCTTGTAATACCAGCACATAAAAGCACTTACCGCTGGCGAGCTGAACTACGAGTTATTCTTCTCAGATCAGAATCAGGCTCGGAAGCCTGAGAGGAACTACATGCGATTGTATCAGAATCATCATGTCTGTTGGTTCTAAGCCTCTTTCTCTCTCGTCCAGCTTCTCTAGTAGGAGGCTGACCATGAGTTCGTCCTGTGGGTGAATGACTCTGTATAGGCCCATTTGGCTCCTCTGCATCTAAGGCTTCTGCCTTTGACAATTTAAATTGCCACTTGTTTCCACAGTATGGACACAGTTTTTCACCCTATAATTCTTTAAGTTAGTAGATTAATCTATAATAAATCCAATCACTGTAAATGCAAGACAAAATTAATTGCATCGACTGTTACCCTCTTTTGAGAGAACTTCTTCAGGCAGTAGTGATGAATCCGTCCTGCACAACCTTCATTTTGGCATGGTTCTCCCTGTCAAAAACAGTACAACAAAACATCAGATTTAGTAGCTACAGGGAAAAGAGGTTCCAGCAGTTAGGCTAAAACTATTAACTTTTTTGTCAGTTGGATGTAAGCTAAAGTCCTATGAAAAACATTCAAAACTGAGCATTACATTTCACTTTTAAAGCTTTAAAACTATGCTCATCACAAGAAGTTTTAACTTTCAGTTGATACACTGGTCTAAAAGACATAATTGCTCAACAATTTTGCACAACTACCCATTTCAAACTTAGATGAGGTTTCTCTATAAAGCATAAGGGGCAATGCAGAAAAACTTCCAATTAAAGATATTCAAATTATCCAACTCTATCAAAATATCCTATAAGATAAATCAACTAAAAATAAATAAATACGAAATCTTGTACTGAAAAACAGTAAAAACGGATTTGCCAATGTCCACTAAAATGGCAGAAAAATAATTGAATATGACCTTGACTACAGCTTCATTGCACACTTCACAAGTAGGAATATCTGAATTACGGAACCAACTCCGCAAATCTAAGTATGATCGGACACCCAGTCCGATATTACCATTTGAGGTGAGACAAAGCCATTTGTCTCGTACAAGTTCATCTAGTGTTTTCTCCTTCTGCGACATTGCAAAATTTCTGATTGCTGCAGGGATATGAAGCGAACTGTCCTGTGACTGTGATCCCATACTGGTCAAAATCTGAAAATAGACTGTTAGAATTTTCAATTACAAAGCATACATGTATTAAATAAGAAACAGAAAACACCACACCTTTGCCTATGAGAGAACAGAGCAAAGGTAATGGGAGCTCCTGATGTAATTAACTTTAACGTTACTTTTCTGATGCTCATACGTATTATACATTCATTGTCATCAAACTTGGACTGATGCAAAATTTAACGCGTAAAAGCATTCAAATACAACACCTTCTGAATTATGCAACCCACAGGGAAGCACATATCCATTTGCTAAAACTCAGGTATTTTGTGGTTCAATTAAAAACTCACTAGTGGAGTATCTTCCATACCTTTCAAATTTCAGATGGCCTAAACATAGAGAAAGCCTAAAATGACAGTCAAATTCTGTTCGAATCTCCAAAGCATTACAGACCAAGTTCATCAGGCAAGCTACAACAACTTTTATCCAAACCCAAGCACAGGTCTGAATTGAAGCACATGTTGACTTATAGAGCAGCTCAGCAAAATCTCCATAAGAGCTTAACTGTTTAACTTGTTGGCCAGATTACACTTTGACCAGAATTATCCATCCTTAACCAACAATTTATTCCATGCATTTACTTTCCCCAAACCCTCATAAACCAAATCATCTTTGATTAAGCTAATTTACCAGCTAGAGTGCATCGGTCTCTTCTCAATATGATAACATCTACATTGTAGCTATCAAAATTTAGCTTGAGTTTTCAACATAGTTTATGTTTAAATAATGTAAAACACATAAATGTAATTAAAATTCCAAAACTGTTCAAATTTAAGCTAATACTCCAATAACAATGACTACTTTATTTTGATTCCCATACTAGTTGACTCAGTTTACTTCAATTTCCTCTTCAAGTCAAGGTATCCATATAATCTCAGCATTTTCATTCTACAAATACCTTGAAATTGCCCAAAAAATTCAAATTTTTAAGTTTTTTTTTTTTTTTTTTTGCAATTTCTTGATGACCAAACCAAATTACAGTTTTTCTTATATCAAACCTGAAAATCTTCATCAAAACTTGGCCTTGTTCCATACATACATGATACATACATATTTTATATAACTGCGAGTATATTCATTAATCACTAAAATCTAATCTCTCGATATGGATAAATGTATATACACATAAACATATATTCATATGTAGATATTAAATTACACGACATATTCCTAAAACAATAGCTTGCATATGTAAGAATAATGAAACATACTAGGTTATATATCTTATAAATGAGGAGGTATTAGTATGCACAAAGTTACCAAACCTGGTTCAATCGTATATTAAGAGCATCAATGTTGGTAATGCTACCTTGAGCCATAGCATCGTGGGCAATTGCTTCTATCTGACATTCAGCATCAAATAATTGGATTAACATCATAACATAAACAGAATTAAAAAAATTGGAAAAACATTTTGAGAACACATTAAAAATCTGCAGAGAGATCAACAACTTAATTAATATTAATTACCAAAAACAACAATTTAAGTGATAATAAGCTTTTGTTCCTATTTTGAAGAGACAAAAGATTATCAAACCATAATACCTTGAATTGACCAAAGATTAAAGAAAATAAGACAAGGTGCAAATTGAGGGGAGATAGAAATAAAGACTAGGAGAGAATATACGGAACATCCATTCTAGTTTCGGATCTCTAATATTTACGAGGGGGTGGGATTAAATCCCACTCACTCTAGGGTTTGGAGAAATTTGGTTTTACATATGACTTGTAAGACTATAATTATACACACACTTATGAAATGTTAGCTATTTAACTCTTTGGCTTGCTCCTGTAGAATATTACAAAGACACCACATCCAGTCTGCAACATTTCATATAGACAACACTGAAACAAGAGAATTCCCTAATAGTCACATATGAAGAAAAGGCCAATAAATTTGGGAAACTCCAGCAAATGAATAGGACTCTGCCAAAAGTCTCCTGTAGGCAGAGACTTGGTTTGAAAACTTTGATATTATTATGCACAAAATCCTCAATTTGTCCATGAGTAATGAGTTTTTAATGAAGTTTCAAAACAACAAAAAAATATCTAAAATTTTTGAATCTCCAAAGTAGGAAAACAACTTCTTCTCTATCGAAAAACCCCCAATATTCACAACCCATGGTCAACTCTGACATGCAAATAGGAAACTCACTAGAAGATGGACATCATCAACAATGTGTGGTCAAAATCTGAAAATCAATGCTAAACTCAAGGTTTTAAAATGTGAATGGCAAGGCGAGACAGTAAAGCCCTGGTGAGACGAGACAGCGGCCTCAATTCAAAATGATAAAAAAAAATAATAAAACTAATGTAAAAAATCATCCTTGACATCGAACGAAATAGTGATAACCAAGGTTAGAAATATAAGTATCAAACAAAATAAAACAAAGCCAACAGAAACATTATCCTTATAACTACTACATATCTATAAACTATCATTTGTGTCTACAAGCCTAAAATATAGATCCAAGATTTTATCCCCTCCATCATCATCTTGAGTGAAGGAGATGAAATCTTCAACTCTTGAATGGAAGAAGATGAGCATTGAGCGAAGGAGGAGACGTGTTGAGCGATGGAGAGGATTTAACTGAAGGAGGTTTCTAGGGTTTTAGTGAAGGAGATGAAAAAGAGAAGAGAGAAAAGGGAAAAGTCAGCCTTTCTGTTTTAGAAAGGGCCGACTCCCCTTTTCTGTTATATAGTCATAGGTTTTCTTCATCACTGATTCCATTTCTAACATACAAAACAAACAATTAGCAATTCCGTTAGAAATGCTAGTAAACAATACAAAAATGCAATGAAACTCACAATGGCCTTATAGAAAGCAATCTGAGGAACCGAATATTTGGTTCCGAGTTTGGATTGTTCATCAGCAACATTATTAACTACTCCATACCAGACATCGCCATCATATTGATCTCTGCAGCCACGTAACTCAAACTGACAACTCGAAAGCTCCCTGTTTATCTTTAAAAGATAATCATTGAAGAGCTTTTGATGAGAAGCTGCGTAAAACAGCAGCCGCTATTACTAATAAGTTTCACAAAATAATTAATTATAGTAACTATAATCAAACAATAATTAAAAAAGCAAACCAGGGTTTTTGGAAGTGACGGCGGCGAAGAGAGTGTGGAAATCTTTCTCCGTAAGGGGGCCGCGCGTGATCAGAGCTTGAATGAGAGTGTGGTGGGTCCAATTCAACGACGGCATTTTCGGTCGGGGTTTTGGAGAAGACCTAAAATTGAAAAGAGAGACGTGAAATTCTGTTTAACAACGGGACTTGTATGGATAAAGGGAACACATATACGTACCTAATCAAACTGCAATTACTTTAGAAATTGTTGTTGATGCTTGTTCAACCTCAACCCCTCAAGTGTCGACTGAGTGTTCAGATTTTTTCGTACAAAAAACGAGGAGGAAGACTATATGTTGAAATGCCACTTCGCGGGCTTGTATGTTGAAATGCCACTGCGCGCGCTTGTACTGTGTTTGCCATCATAATTTTTTATTATTATTATATATTTTTATACAACACACATACTATTCTAAAGAATAAATAGTGCTATCAGGCTCTCTAAGAAAGGTCCACGGAGGCACGGCCCAGAGAAAGCTCATTGAACTAAAAGAGTGGTTCTGAAAGCCACCATTATTAAAGTGTGCTTGATGAGTCGAACCTGGATATACAAGCATATCAGGGTGACCAAGGCATTGGGTTTGCTCGCCATTGCAATTTACTGTTTTGTTTTACTTTTAAAGTGAATTACCATTTTAATCTTATGTTTTCACATTTTATTCAAAAACTTGTGGGCTAGATCCATCTAAAACTATTGCAATTTAATTTGTTTTATTTAACTAGGTAATGTTGAGGGAGCTTAGAAATTTTTTTAAAATAAATTATTTAGTTATTTGGTGGCATGATTCCAAAATATTTAACTTATAAATATTTTCTCCCATTTGGAAGCTGACACGGAATAGATAAAAAATTTTACTGACATCCAATAAGATCAAACGTTATTTACATAACCTAAGTACTTACCTTCATAGGAAAAGACAACTAATCCTATAAAACAGGAAAAATTTACCCACACAAAACTTGTAAATTTGCTTAATAGGACTTGAATTACTGCAAAATGAATTGAATGGTGCATAACCATATATATTATGAGATGATATGCAAATGCAAAACTTTCACATCTATTTTTACAAGATTTGTTGGGCGCATGTTCCTTGTTGAAGACATATTTGAAATTTATCTAATTCATAAAAACAGTAAGTGATGGGAAGAACTTTATATTTGATCATATTAGAGTTTTAATTTAGATCTGATGTTAGTTACAAAATTATTGGTCTTAAGCTTGAAATATTGGTGGACTTACAAAAGAATATTATTGTAACTTAATAAATTAATTAGTAAAAAGGAACCCTTAACATAAAACTTAATATGTTCTAGAAGGGGAAACTTCATTTGACTCCTTGAGGTTTCAAAAAATATCAAAATTTAAAACTTTTTTGCAAATAGTTATTTTCATCTCTAACTTTTCCAAAACTCTTCAAATAAGTCTAAACCGTCAATCAACTGATGGTCAACAATAACAGAACGTTTGGGTAGTAAAGGTATTTTTGACATTTCCAAAAGAGAGCTGAGATTATGACATATGTACGACCATGATTAAAATGAATATATATAAGTTGAAAAATAAACAATTAATTAATAAAAAAAATTGATTAATTAATTTATTAAAACTAAAAATATAAAAGATCTCCACTATCCATCTTAGAGATGGATAGTAGAGATTAAAATTAATTATGAAAAAAAAAATGGCTTTAAAACGACAATCCAGATCTTCAATAGTTTGAAAATCTAGGTATGAAGATATGGGCAAAAACATTTTTTGAAAAACAAATCACAAAAAAAAAAAAAAAAAAAAAGCACAAGGGTACTATACCTTGTTCGGTCCAGATCGTCGTTGGAATAACCCACCCCACCCTTACTTAGTAGTCGTCCCATCCTTGCTTCAACCACAATCCACTACCGTTGTTGTTGATGATGATAAAGGTTGATGATGAATGGTTGTTATTGATAGCAGGTGGGTGGGGGAAATAGAATTATTGTTCTGGGTTTTTAGCTTTGTGCAAAAATGAATGCTGATAATGAATGGACTGTTGTTGACGACGAGTGGGTAGAGGAAGTAGGGGGTTGTTTTGGGTTTGTGGTTTTATGTAAAAATGAATGTTGATGATGAATGGGCTATTATTGACGGCATGTAGGTGGGGGAAATGGGAGGGTTGTTCTGGGTTTGTGGCGTTCTTAATCTAGGTTTGAATGGGATGTTATTGAAGGCAGGTCGATCAGGGAAATGGGGGGGGGGGGGGGGGTTGTTCTGGGTTTGTGACATTAGTATTTGGGTTTGATTTTTTCTAAATGAAAAATTATCTGGATTGAAATTTCAAAAAAAAAAAAAAGACTTTTTTGTTATGTTTAATTTTAAAAAAATAATCAAATTATTGTACACGTGTCACATTTTTATTGGTCAAATGATATGTAATCTTTTGATTTTATTAGGGGTAAAATAGTCATTTTAAGTGGTGAAGGACAATTGAGTCATTTTACTTTTTCTGTTTGGTTTGATTGTTAGTTAACTAACGGTTTAAACATTTTTGAAGACTTTTGAAAAATTACAAATGAAAAAATTGTTTCTAAAAAAAACTTTAAAAAATTAATATTTTCCCAAATCTCAAGTACTGAAATAAAATTTTTCTAATATAGAATTCATGTTAGAACAATTGTATTTTTGTACTTTCTCTACTTTTAGATAGATTGATCATTTGTTATATCTTTTTTTGAAACTTGACATCATTCGAATTTGATATTCATTACAATTCATTGTGATCAATCACTATTCACACTATTCACATTATTCGAATATCTACTCCAATAAACGAGAGACATCTACTCTCATAATAAGAACGGACCTTCCAAAATCAATTACTACTTATTATCATAACTGCAAGAAATATGCAAAATCAACTAGTTGATGAAATTTTTTAAAATGTTAAGTTTGACTAATGGTTAATTAATGAATAATTTAGTTGATAAATTTTTTAAAATGTTAGGGATGATAAGCTTAAAAAATGCATTCATAACCGAAAATGTCATAAATAGTTAACAAGAAAGACTAAAATGAAATTTGCCTTTTTTGAAGTCCATGCTTAACAAATTTTTTCTTGTGAATTTAATTTCAAAGCATACGTTCTTTTGCACCTGTGTAGCTGTTTCACATCAAGGAAGAAAGAGAATAGACAATACCATGTTGATACCATCATTCATTGATATCAGGTGTATATATGTATGCTATTATAAAAAAATGTGTATATATTTGTATTGTAAATATTAATAAAAATTAAATAAAATGTATAAAATGAACAAACAAACAAACAAACAAACAATGGAAGCTTATAGATGAGTAAATTTATTGGACAATGGAAGCTGGATCACATACCAGATGATTTGCAAAGTCCTCATATGATGACATAACTAGAAACATAGTCTAAAAGAACATATAAATTTAGAATTAGGGTTACCACTACCTCTTGAGAAACCAAACAAGTGCGTTATGTCAATCTAGGAATTTAAAACTGTTCTGTACGTCTATTAACATGCCAGAAATATTAAACATACAATGTTATTAAACTGTTCTGTACGTCTATTAACATGCCAGAAATATTAAACATACAATGTTATTTGAAGGTATACAAAATAACGAAAAAAAGAAAAAGTACCAACAACAAATATAAATGTGCCGATCTAGTAGTTCTTCTATGGACGAAATATATCTAAAAACCCTAAACAATGCTCAAACTTTTATTTACCTGCTTCCCTTTTGACTGAATATCTTCACATGGTTTTGAACAAGCAATCTGGTTAATCTGCAACATACACAAGGAATGCAATTTGATCCGGGCAAGTAGTCAAAAACTGTTTTTTCTTCTTCCCTCTTTTTTTTTTTTTTCTTTTCCACATAATGAGATGCTCCAGTGGAGGCGTCAGACAAACAGCACCAAAATTCCTAGCAACTATAAAGTGATAGCGACTAGAGTTTTAGAGCACTATTCTTAGTGTTGTCACATGAGTATTTGTTAAATCATCCTTCTTGGAGAACTGGGCTTCTTATCTATATAAAATCTGGAAAGCAGAGTATGTTGCTTCCAGACAAGATCAGACTGTTGTCCAGCTCTTGAAGTAACAAGTTTGGGAGAGTGCCTGAAGAAACTGACCTCAAATATATTTACAGCTTGCATAAGCAGTCAAAACAGGAGCAAGCAAATTATAAACTTTGGATTCCTTTTGGGATTGAAGGACACAACATGCTGCAACTGTAATCATTGGACTGTACAAGTTTATGCTTCAGAAAGATTGTCCCCGTTCTCTGGAAGCAATGGCTTCATGTTGGCCTTCATATATGGGGAAAGTTGATTTTCAGAGTCTTCATTAAATCTGTCCACACTCTTTAGAAAAATCCCTGTCAAGATATCCCAGTAAAACAATTTTGTTAAACTCCAATAAGCCAGAACCCAGAAAGAACCGTCAAAACTAGATTAGAGTTTGTTTAAGGTAGTCTGTTCTTATAACTACTAAGCCACAGGGCTGAGCAGAAAGATAACATTTAGAATAGTTTTGGGCCCGAAGATGTGTCAGCCTTAAGTTGAGCACGGCTGCATGCTAGATTCATTCATTTGCAGATGGCAAATTAAAATATTAATCTATACCTGATAGTCCAGTGCGGACAATATTGGGCATAGCTAAAATGAACAAACGAAAGGCAAGAAGACACTAAACAGAATATTCCCACTTCCATAATTATTTACTAAATCTACTTCAAACGAATCATGTAACTGCTATGATGAAACATTGTGCCACATAACTTACTACAGCATGGCAATTTAGCAAAATTTTAAGTACACCCATTGGACCAAAATTTACCTGTATACTTGGAGCCAAAACTTCCTAACCTCTCAATAACTTAAATAGGATTTAAGATTCATAATGTGAGTTTTCATACTCTCTGATTATCTTAGAGCTGTTTGATCACATTTGTGTTCTTAATAAATTAAAGATGCATAGAAATGCGAATGTATGAATCTGATACAATAAATATCCAATTATTACAAAGCATTTTACTCTAAATGTTGTGTCAACTACAAACAAAACCCACAAGAAGTTAATGAGCTGGTGGTGTGAATTAGGGAAATTTATACCCGATGCAGTTGGCTCTACCTTCCTCTGCCAAAAATTAGTTTTACAAATATATGTTTTCATTTGTCAAATTTGAATTTGATTTTAGCATCAGTTATCTATCAAAGACATCGAACTAGAAATAAACTGTTCAGATAACTAGTTTCACCAGATCAAGTTAAAAACACAGTGCTTCAACTATATTTGCTTTTTTTTTTTGTCCCTATCATAAGAAACAGAGATATCAGTATATTTGCTTTTGCTCACCTACAAACCAAATACCAGCCGCTAGGAAAAATACAGATGTCAGAACAAGAGCTGTTGTCCTCCAATTGTTAACATGATCCTGAGTAAAACAATTATTTGAGTCAAACGATGCACAAAAACCAAACTCAAAGCAGAAAATATAACACAACAGGATAAGATGGATGGTAAGCAAGCTATGCCCGGAGCTACGAACCTAATGCCAAGCCAAAAAAAGAAACTATTAAAGATTTATGTGATGGTGATAATTAATAATTATACCGAAAGTGATATATTATAACAAAAACCAAGCAGACAACGAATTTATTAGTAATATCATAAGGTGACAGTCACACCAGACATGCCAGGAGAAAGATGGGAACAACGAGGATCAAGATAGCAAACTTCACAATCAACAATTTGACCCTCTTTTTTTTTTTCTTTTTTTTTTTTCCCCATATACTGTTAATTCATTCGCTACTTTAATTTAATTCCGATTTTAGTTTTCAAATAATTGAATTCCCATTTTAGTTTTCAAAACTTAACACACATAAGAACTTAAAAGTAAATTATGCCTACTCATCCATGCAAATAGATCAGTAGAGAAATTTACAATGTCATCAACATCATCTCATAAGCACCATGTACTCAATCATCCATGTAGAAATGACGTCCACAAGTCTATTTAGATGTAAGAGTATAGACTACCAGACCCCATTGTTCAGAGTATAATTTTTTATAAGTTCTCAGCAAATATAATTTATCACACAAGATCCATGTCAAATGACCGATCTCCAATTCTCCATATTAATTAATTAATGTGAACTAGAGACAGCTCAGCTATCAGCAACATACTCTTCAAGTGAGTGCATCAGGTTTTGAAAGCACACCTGAAAGACCCCAACAAGTGGTGAGGAAGGCACATCACCAAAGATGTGAATTGAAACAGTTGAGATAGCCATAGATAATGGTCTCAAACTTGGTTTGACACAATGGAGACATACATAATTTACTGGAGCCTGCAAAAGCAAAATCATATTATTAATAAATATGTAAAGAACTATCATCTCTATCAAACAATTTGCAGGAAGCTATGACGTAATGCTTGAACTACTGGCAATTATACATGAGGTTGTATGGCTAAATGTATTAGTTTACTTACATGGAACAATCATCAGCTTGGTTATCATTACCAGTTCTAACATAATTAATATTTCAAAAAATGAATGCAAAATTTTCAACCAAGTTAAAATCCCACTTAAAATTTTCCACACGCTTTATCTATAAACTTGGCAAAAAAGAAGAAGAAAAAGTATAGTAAGCAAAGCATGTGCTGTAAAAGAGCTAAGATGATATTACCTGAGTAGCAAAGACAAGTAGCTCACCCACAGCAAAAAGAGCTATGAAACCATACAAGCTTTTAATACAGAAGCCAGTGAAGCAAAAAATTGCACCTAAAAATGTAGCTCCAGAAAGTAGCTGTAACAAAAGCAAAGGTATAATGTTGAATAAGTACTTAGCTCCACAAAGTCAAAAAATAGACATGAGGTACAAAGTTCAAGTGCCACATGTAATATTTCTGTCAACCAGGGTAAAGTAACCTATCCAGGCACAACAAAACCTTCAGTTATTAATTTTCTTTGTCACTATATATAAAGAAGAAACATGTTCCTGAACTATGTTCTTACAAATTTGTGATAACAACAGAACTCACCTTAAAAGCATTAGAGATTGTAGCATTCATACGATCAAGAATGAGGCCTCCAGATATTGTTCCCAAAATTCCACAAACAATTGTAACCCCTCCAAACATCATATCAGCATTACTCTATAAAAAGAGACAATTTTAATCAGTTTATCAACTTAATAACTCAAATAAAAAATTTATAATTCTTTTAACAAGGGGAAGGAGGAACTGTCATGGCAGTAAATTTAAATAAACATGTGAAATCCACCAAGTAACCTACCATGTGATAAATATTGTAACCAGCCTTAGGCCCCCAATATGAGTATGCTCCAATGACAAAGTTATATGATATGTAGCCTGCAAACCAATCATCAAGTTAAAAGATTTTTACAACATACCACAAGTAATTCAGAAATAACCCACACCACCCCACCCCCCTCTCTCCCCTCAAAGAATCTAATACAGCAATGGACAAATCAATCACCACCTAAAGCTTTGAGATTACAAGAATCAGGAAGAGACCACATAGGACAACGTTATCAAGATCACTAAGACTTGGATGGTATAGAACAATACTACAATACATAATCAATGGAGATAAAGAATATTTGGAAGATACCTAGAACGTTTACGACATAAACTTTATCAACCAAAAGCACTTTCATATCTTTTGCAAATTGAGAGAACTGATTTGCATCCAAAGACCTGTCATAAAGTGGATATGTATCAGAAAGGGTGAGAAAATTTAGTATGGAGTTCAAATTTGAAATTCTTCTTTTTCAAGACTTGTAAAGCATAAGTCATAACCCAATGTTTTATCAAAAGTCTCCGAAAACCAAGTAAATACAGAAAATTTCAAACCCTTTACAATAGGCTTTGATAGGGATGGCTAAGGTCAAGAAAATTAATTTGACTACCCCACTCATGCCATGTCACAGAGTAATGGAACCAGTTCAAACCCAATATTACATAAATCAGGGTCAATAATAGTAGTTAAAATGGTAACTAACTAGCAGAGACAGATAAGGATTTTTCGGTAGCTTCTCCACCACTTGAAGTGTGGCCATTGTCTCAGTTGTTTCACTTCCTAGACCTTCAAATTATCAAATAGTTGCTTACTCTAAGTTCACTGGTAAAATAAGGCTCACATTTGTCAGGTGCAGACCACTAGATCTGCCATGTCATGCAATGATATTGGAACCATAATATCAACATTTGTTTTCCATTTTTTGGGTGGGTGTCTGGGTTTGGCATATTGCGGGTTCTACTTTCATGTTATACCTTGTCAAAACCAGTCCTATCTTCATCCCAGAAATCATAGGAATTATGAGCATAGACTATTCAATCCTACAATTGAAAATCCATCTTATCCACAAATTCATCCTTTGGTTGTCAACAGGCAAGTAAGTTTCTTTTTAAATAATCAGATTGTGACTTGAATAATGAACTTCTAAATTCAATACTGGAAATAATAAATCTAGGATAAAAGATGCTTTGAAATTAGGTGCTTTGAAAATTAACTAGGATAGAAGATGCGTGTTTGGATCGACTTCCTTTTCCTTCAATCGATATCATTTCTTGTCAAAAACAGGTAAAAGGTCAAACCTGTGCTAGGAACTGCATTGTTCATTAATGGAATAGCAATGCATATACAAGTCATCAAAGAGGCAATAAAAGCATGGATGCAAAAGCTACTCACTTGGAAATCTTTTCTGGGCCTTGATTGCTTATATCTTCATTTCCAACTGAATTTGAAGCCTCTGAGACACAAAATAAATCAGCCTTATCAACAGTGAAGCATATTTAAGATTTTAAATAAACATGATAACTCAATTACACTAACATATCAGGTCAGCAGCCACATTTTTGAAAGATTTTCATGTGAATTTGTAAATTTTAAATCAATAAGGTTTGAATGGTTAGGGTTAAAAAAGTTGACGATAATACAAGGTTTAAATCAACAAATTTTCTTCTGTTTGTCTTCATTTTTATTAGTATTTTTTCTTTGGAGTTGAGGGTTTTGTACATGAAGTTTAAAGGTGCATCTTCTTCATCTTTTTGTTTAAGGACTGGTTTTTAAGGAGATTTTGCTCAGCTTTTGAGCCTGTCTTTTGCAGTGGGTTTGTTCACTCTCTTTGTGGACAAACTCCTCCTACTTGTATCTCTCTCCTTTTAATAAACTTTCCTTTTTATCCGATGAAGAAAATAATGGATTGGATTAAACTATATGTAAGTCTTTTCTCTCTACTCTTCCAATCCTTTATTTACTATCTTCTCTCTTCAGTTAATTCTATTATTTTATTGTATCTCTGTTCCTTTCTCCTCTAGAGTCAATATATTTCTTTACCTCTCATCTCTCCTCCACAATTTTCATCTGATTTTTATCTCTCCATTGCTTATTATTCTTTTGATTCATTTTACCAAACCAGGAAAAGAATCCACAACTAGCTAACTAGCTTGCCTTAATGTAGAGAACTAAAGTTGATTGGTCAATTATAGCTCCTTACTTATATCCATTGTGAAAGCTTCTATATGTGGGTTTTCTGGAAAAGGAAAGACACAGCATGTTCATCCTCCTACCTGCTCAGAGCCATTCTTCTGCCAGCATCCTAACCTAGCTATCCTATTGGTGATAATACAATCGTTACAATAAGAAAAATTCTGAAGTCCTTCATAAACTTAAAAGACATGCAAGCTGATTGATATGCTAGCTGTTGCCAAACCAATAAGCTAGCTGTTTGCATTGTACATTAGTCTAATAAATTTTAACCCATCCCAATATATTAATTTCAAAAATCATACAAAGTGGGCTTCATTTATTGGCTTAAATATAAATTTATTGCAAAAAGTTCACCTGTTGGATTTAATATACAAGAATAAGAAAATTAAAGGACTCCAACAACAAAAAAAAATAGACTCATTGAGACATGTGAGTGATTTTATTGAGTAATAATAAAAGAAACATCATGCTCAAATAAAGGAGACAGATTTGTGTCACACCAAGGGAGGGACTAAAATGAAGTTTCAAGCAAACGTAACATTTCCATTTTGCAAATAGAATCGTAACAGCAGAAGCAACAAACAATTAGAAGAAGAAAAAGGAGAAAAAAGAGGGAAGCGCAAATACCTTCAGTAAGTGAAGCAACTGTTTCAGATGCCAATGCCTTTTTTGATTCAGCAGGAGTAAATCCTGTCATTGAAGTTCAATAACAGGTAAAATTATTGTCAGACTTGAAAGAATGAGATTCTTGAAATAAATATGATGCATCACAAATTAAGCACCTTTCAATTGCAAAGGTTTCATGACAAAACCCAAAATAGCAAATGGAAGCATTAAGAAGGCCTCTATCCAGAAAGCATAGCGCCAGTTAAAATAGCTTCCAACCTGCACATAGGGAAAACGCAAATCATAGTTATCACCAAACTTTACCACCAAAATAAATAATTAAGCAAAAGAGTGCAATGCAGCTGAATGAACACATAAAAGAATCAAACCATTGTTGCAGCGGGCAAATTTAAGACAACCAGAAATAAAGAACGAAAAAGGAGAATGTATGCAACAGAACCTTCTTTGATATAAAAATACATTGGAATTTCAAATTCATATTACCAAAGATCAAAGTACAACTAAATTTACTATATAAGAAGGGCATATAAATGATTAGAAGTTCTTCAATTCTATTTTGAGTTACAGATGATTAATAGGAACTCCAAGTGGAGTTAATTGTTAATCAAATAAATATTGTCAAGCATCAATTCTAAAATCAAAACTCAAAACAAATTCAATTAAGAAGCACAACAGCAATCAGGGACTAAAATCTGATCCACCAGGCACTATATCATTCCAAGGATAAAATCAACTGAGGAATACAAACAACAGAACTTTACAATTCAATGCAAAAGTGGTAGGTCAAAATAATCTGAAAACCTCAAATCAGGCATGTAAACTTACAAATCCACCGTAAACATAGCCCACAGCAATTCCAGTTGGTATACACATGTAGAACATTGCAAGCCAAGCTGTTTTCTGGAATCAAGAAAGCAAACCATGAGAGTAACACAACAAGAAAAAGGGTGATGCCAAAAGTCAGATAATTTTAAGCCTTTCAAGAAAAAAAGAAACGCAGCAGGAAACCTGAGCAACAGGAGCATTGTCATCTATAAAGGGTGCTGCAAGACTAATGAAAGAAGCCTCACCTACACCAACCAGCCTATATGGGCAAGAACAACATTGTAACTAATTGCATAACATGAAAAACTAATAAAATAAAGAAGAAAAATGATCCCTTTGCAAGGACTAACAGTGTCATACTTACATGCGGAATATAGCAATAGACCAAAAATCAAATGAACTACCACATCCAAACGTAGCAAATGTCCAAACCGATAATCCAACTCCAATAAGCCTAAAAGGATTGTAGCTGCAAAAACAATAATTATTAGAACTATAAAATAATTGGGTAACAATTAACTGTACAAGATTTATCGAACTAACTGCAACTTTCACAGAGAATGAAGAAATAAAGTAAGTCAACACCATGTTTTACGTTTCACTAAAATGTTAGGTTACTAACACACATTGTGATATGTAAAATGAAGGAACATCTGCACATGCATTAATAATTGCAATAAACAAAATCAGTAATCACAGCAAAAGCATTGTTGTCAACTACTAGTAGCCAGTGTTACACCCTCAACCACCACAACCACACAAAGCATTGCTGTCGACTGACAGTAACCTGTGTTTTACATCTCTCTCTCTCTCCCACTCACTCTCAAACTGACAAACCGCAGAGCCTCCAGAATGTGTATCACGATGAGCCATAATAACTATTGCTCACCTTTTTGACAAGGAAGCAAATATTGGTGAAGCAACAAGCAGTCCAACCATAAATGCAGATGATAGAACGCCATCTTGGAAGTTGTTCAACTTAAAATCACCCCTGCAAGCACCATCATACTGTAAGCCAACAAAATTACCAGCCAAAACTGTCAAATATGAAAGCAAAACATCAGACAACACAAAAGGGATGATTACACCCTTTTAATAAAGAAGAGCATACAGCATATAGCTCTATCGTGGTTGTGTGTGCGACTTCTGCCCATAATTCCTCCTCGCCAAACACAACACACACCCACCCCCCCAACCCTTTTTATAGGAAACAAAATTTTATTAACAACCGTTAATTCAGATACACATTATCATGCAAATGTGCACATGCATTAGACGAATACAGCATCCAATAGTATGACAAAATACGATCATAATAAAAAATTTACTTCCTCGGTGACATATTCAGCAATCATAGAGTAAAAACTCCATGTGTTTGTCTCACAAGGTAATAAGATACAAATCTACATATAAATTACACATGACACGAGGATCAATCAACATCAAACACAATTTTATACATAATTTCCAATCTTATCCGTGAAAAGATACCAAGCAAAGCAGTCTCATACATACACAACCAAACAAGAAACCAGAAGTAAATCTTAACTGAATCCCGCTTCCGGCAGTGCATATTCCTTTATCATCACAAGTGCCAAGACTCCCATTCACACCATTGCTTGCTATGGCTCCCCGATCCACATAATTCAACATGTTTATCACACAAAACATTATAAGCAACCTGCACACCGAACAAAATTAATACAATTAGCATCCACTCAACCAACTATCAGACACAAACAAGCATCTCTTGCCTCAAAATTCAAATCCTGGAAAACAATTGAATTAAAGGCTAGCCTAATTTAGACAGCTTATTGAATGATCTTTAAGAAGCACAATTATCCATTCAATAACACCTATTGGTAACATAATTACATACATCGAAGAAGAGCGAGAAACCCTAAAGTTGAAAAAATAAAATTAAACAAAAAAAAAAAAAAAAAAAAAACCGTTTGGGAGAAGGCGCGGAGTGAGTCCTGGCCATTTGAGCTTCGTCTACGGCAGTCGAAGGAGAAGCAGATGGAGATGAAGGAATTGTTTTGTTGATGGTGGAGTCTGGTCTGGGATTGTTTGGAGTACGAGGATGCTGTCGTTGCTCGTCTTGTTTAATGTTATTGTTTGTCTTACTTGACGTTGACATCTTATGTTTTTTGGGAAAAAAAAAAAGAAAAAAAGAAAATTGTTTGTAATTTGTTACGTAATCATTATTCCAAAGTGCAAACTTACGCTGTTTAAATACTCTGTTATTTTGCTTCAAAAAACAAAAAAGTCTGTTATTTGCGGATTTACCTTCTTTCTAGTTTTTTATTTAAAAAAAAAATAAAAATCATAGTAGCTGTTGGATGCTTGAAGCTAGTTCGGAATCCGGAAATATATGGACTGGCATTGTTAGTAGAATTGGCAGCAGAGATTCAACACACCTTTTTTTTTTTGACTTTCTGATTACAAGGATAGAACAAAAGAGGCTTGATGTGGAGGCTTTTAATTGGATTCTTTTGTTTTTTTTTTAATAGAAAAAATAATAATAAAAGGAAAAAAAAAAATTGAGATAGGTGACCCGCTACACCTGAGCAGCAGGTTAAAGATAACAGATTACCAAGAAGACTCCATAAATACCCGGCGCCTAATGGGAAGCTTCTTCGCATATTCTTTGAAACTGCTGCGTAGACATCACGATGATGTATCATTAGAAAACAAATTAAGAGCTTATTTCAGTTTTTTTTTTTTTTTTTGCTTGAGAGATGGTAATTTTTGACTCGGCAACAGCAAAAGACAATTGTAGTATGCTGATGTTGGGTATGAATAACCAATCTTACTAAATTTTATGATTCAAATGGCCTGATAAGATAGCCCTAAGTGTCTTGGTGTGATGGTCAACCGACCGCTAGCCTAGCACCCTTCTAACGTAAGGATAAATTTCAAGTTACAAGCCATGTAAAAAAGATATGTAATAATTTTTTTCTGTTTATGTGGATTATCTCTCACTTGATATGGGTTGCTCTCTCCCGTTTTCAAAAAATTATCCTCGAATCATAACTTAAAATTATATCTCAATTAGTTACAGCTATTACCTAAAAATCTATTAATACTTAAAAAAAAAAAAGTATGATAAGATAACATGTAACTATAATATAAGTTCTCTAATAATTAAACATAATTAATAAATAAATATCAAAGTTAGGTTGACACGATATACGGATGGGACATTGTTTGAAGGGAAATTTTTTAACATTAACTAGTGAATATGTTATGACTATCAAATAACCTTAAACGTTCAAATAATCGATCCCGACATAATTGATTAGATGAATCATGTTCTAATTAACGCTAACATAGTAAGATAATACGAATTGCTACCCCTATTATTTCTTAGCATTAATTCAAATCAAGGGGATACTGCTCAATTTATTAACAGACCAGTACACACTGACAGACTAGTAGTAAATACTAGTAATCTCCATCTCTTCCATTCATTTTCTGAAAAATAACAATATTATACAAACACTTATTAAGCTGAACAAAGCTTTACAAATAAGGATTCAGATGAATGAAGCCCCCCTTTATTGTAAAACTACAATAGTCTCTTCCCAGTTCTTTAAATGGCAATAAGCCCAACATGCAGACAGAACTTAGCAACCTCCGCATAATTAGCCTAATTCCTGGACACATAGTTATGTACAAACGTTCATGCAAATTTGGTCCTGCTTCACAAACTCTTAATGGCTGAGTAAGCAGAAACATGAATGTCACAGCACTCTGCATCCCACGAGAAGTCTTGTGACATGGCATCCTTTATCCTTGCTTTCCAACTGGTTGGATTGTTCTTCTACATACATACAAAACAGAAAACATACACATCAAATAAATTAATTACATTCCTAAACAAGTTCAACCATCAAGCAGCACGATTAAATTAGAAAATATCAACATTGCGAAAGCAAATACTTACAATTTCATCCAAGGCCTGGCTTAGAGACATATTTCCAAAGGTAGAGCTGATGAACTTTGAAAATTTACTGGTATCATGATTGAAATCTAAAAAATGCCTGTTATGACATGTTCAACACAAGAAATTAATCTTTTTACTTTTCAGAGGAGACACCGATATTGCTATTCACTTCAGTTACTCCAAATCTATACAGAAACAGTTACCTGAAACTGATATCATTGGAGTTTACTGCAATTGGAGCAGCCCCATACTTTAAAGCCTTTTGCTACATTATACAAATCATGAAGGAAATAATGGATTTTAGATACAAATATATATTATAGATACAAACATATAATAATTTCATGAAAGGAAAAAAAAAAAAGAAATTCTAAGACCAAGGGTGACTACAACCTGATGAAAAGTAACCTAAAATTAATTTAATCAAGCGCACAGAAGAAAACTGTCCATAAGTGTATACTGTGTATGGTGTAAAATCTATTTGAAAGCTATTCTACAGAGTCTGATGTTCATATCATAAATTCTGTGATTAATCCAAAGAGAACCTTACTTTTAGGTTCCAAATAGAAAGCTAAAACCTACAGCCGGAAGAGCCTAATATTTTTTGGATTATCACCCTCTTTACTTACTGGCACTTGGAGCACTGGATCATGGAAGCATAGACACAAGACAATGTCAGATCCTGCGAAGATCATATGTGATAGATCATCATCATAGCTGTCGATGAATCTCACATTTCCATCCTGTGGCGTTAGGAAAAAACTGCATTATATTATTTAAGTTCATGTAGAAAGAAGAGTACAAATCTCCTTCAGAATAGATCGATCCCAATATTATCGGAAAAATAAAACTGCAAATACAAGTTAATTTCCATTTCAACATGGATAATTAGTTGGAAGATCAAATGGACACCAACGGACAAAAGGCTGCAAGGCCTGTACCTTGAGTTCTTCCTGAAATGATACAAGAGCCTTATTTCCCATGAAGATAAACTGTAAGGAACCATTGAAAAATAAAAACCACATCCACAGAAGTTCCATTGAAAGAAAAATCATAAATAGACAGATAGATATATATAAATTACTTTTTATAATTGACTAATTGTTATTGCTTCAAACCAAATTATAGCATTTTCTAATTATATTTAAAAG